>JARUPZ010000004.1:2022500-2255000 GCA_031213475.1 Nereocystis luetkeana | reverse complement strand
CCTCAGAAGTGTGTCTCGGAGGGTGTACGTACAGCAGGGTGTAGCATTTCATCTGAACAAGCAATATAGACGTCAAATGTTGTGATAACAACGTACCAGTTAGCGGTACAAAATATAAAATATGCACCCCGCAGGTGCCCAAGAGCGCAAGGCGCACACGTACCGGAACATCACACCCATGGAGCAGTTTCTTGCATATCATCTGATGCACTTTATTTTTCATTATCCATTTGCTGCTGGTACCCCATGCGGCTTGGTATTGTATACTGGCTCCTCACTATCCCACTGTATATACTTCCCAAATATCCCACACACATGAAACACAACAAGCAAAACCGTTCACACCTCGCATTAACGTAACACTCTTGTAGCACTAACATAGTGTTAACACTGGAGGAGCGATCACGGTAACGTGGAAACACAGTGTTAACTGTCAACCCACGAACGCGCACACGCCTTGTAGCACTAACATAGTGTCAACACTGGAGGAGCGATCACGGTAACGTGGAAACACAGTGTTAACTGTCAACCGACGAACGCGCACACGCCTTATCGTTATGTTAATGTTCGATCTCGTCCAGCCTTGGTACAGTAACATTATGTTACGCCGTGCTCAGTCGTTGAATTAACTCCGTAACACTGTGTTAGGCTTTGACCAGATACGTACATTATCACTCTAACACGCCCTGATCGATATCCACGTATTTACTAACACGATAACATAATGTTACTGTCGACGCAGCGTTTGACATAACACACTAACCTAGTGTTACCCTTGGGGGGAGTGTTATACATAACACCGTAACATAACGTTACGATGTTCGCCTGCACTAACATAGTGTCATAGATAGCACAGTAACGTAACGTAACGCAGTGGCCAGCACTACTAACACTACGTTATCTGGACCCCCCATCTGATTGCCTTAGGCTCGGATAACGTAACACTTAACGTACGTTAGGTACGTTACAGTCTCAACCGGTCTATACGTAACACTATGTTAGGATGTTAGCCTAAATGCGCAGGTCTCCGGAACATTATGTTACGGTGTTACCGTCAGTTAAGATCTGACGGTGGCATTACGTTACCGTGTTACCATAAAAATCACATAGGGTCTAACACTGCGCTACTGAGTTACCGTTGGGGTCGAAATTGTTCTAACTTAATGTTACTACGTTACCCTTAAGATCTTCCCGAGATCTAACATGTGTTACCTGTGTTGGTGGTAAAGCGGCGTGTGGAAGTAACATACCGTAGCCGTGTTATCTAATTTCGACGACATCCCAGTAGGGGATACCTACAAAAAATCCCCGGGGGAGGGGGCGGTTCGCATGTCATCCCTCGTAAAAAAACGCCTCCATATTTTTAAACCCCTAAACAGGGGATACTTAGGAGGGTCCCCCGAAAAAAGACGCCTCATTTTTTTCTGGAAACCCCGCCAGTACGTTATCCATCTATAACGTTATCGACGGTATCCATCTATAACGTAATTTGCACACTCGCACGTACGAGCTAACACGGCAGTAACATATTGTTGATGTTAGATTGGGGGTTTACGTTATCTGCTAACTTGTGTCACTACATACATTGCATACGAGCTACACATTAATAGAGTATGTTATGGTAGCAAGACTTCCGTTAACACCCTCACGTAACGTCGCTCGATACGGACTGCTGTTGCGGCTGATGCGGTCACATAATGTTAAGGTTGCATTGACCATATACGTCATCCCTCTAACGTGTGCCACGATAACCTGCGATAACCACTAGTAATTTCATTAACACACTAACATGTACCTGGTATAGTGTTATGTACGCGTTTTTTCATCTGTGTACGTTATCCGTCTAGAGGGTATTACGGTAGCAAGTAAAACTCCCGCTAACTAACATAATGTTACTCGCTATTGGCTGATGCCGCTAACACGGTAACATAGTGTTAGCGTTTACTTGGCCGTGTACGTTATCCCTTCAACGCGTCTTACGATAACACAAGGAATTCTGCTAACACGCTAACATAGTGTTACTCGCTATGGGCTGCATACCCTAACACTGTAACACATATACTGCGGTCAGTACGGGATCAAGGTAACACTCTAACATAGTGTTACGCGATCGCCCGCCACTAACACCATGTTATCACAAAATCCAGAAAGTAGCTAACGTAGTAACGTAATGTTACGTTTTTTTTCGCTGACGCCCAACATCAACATAAAACGTTAAGTGTTACGTTATCCGAGGTGTGAAATCGTTCCAGCAAGGGTGAATATAAACATATACTAGGTATCCATATCTGGATGAGGGTGCCTGGGCACAGCTGGTTTGTGTGGGTGTAAAGCAGGGGATATAGGCGGGAAAAGGCGTTTTCAAGGGGTTTCCAGTGATATAGTAAGGCGTTATTTGGGCGGGATTCAAAAGATTGAGATTGAAAGATTGAATCAACCACTCTTCGATTCTCAATCTAGATTGAAAGATCGGCCGTCAAAATCGCCAATTCAATATCGAGATTTTCCAAAAGATTTCGATCTTTTCAGGACAATTCAATCCCAATCCCCAACACTGATCAGTACGTATATAAGCCGAACCATCAGTACGTATATTTACCAACCATCAGTAAAAAAGATAGTTGTAATTGCAGACTGGATACGTAGGCTAGTATCTAAGTAGCCGAGGAGATAGAGATATACGTACGTACTATGTTCATACTAAACTCACGCGGTGTTGCGCTCCATAGTATCTTCATACAGGATACTATGCCCATACAGAACTCACGGGGTGTTGCGCTGCATAGTATCTAAATGCAGGATACTATGCCCATACGGAATTGGGTGTGACACTAATATGATAGTATACGTAGTGCTCCCATACAGGATTCTCGGGGTGCAGCAATATATATTATCCTCATACAGGACTCATGGGGTGTTGCGCTACATAGTACCATCTTACTTGAGGTTTTACGGGATGTCACGCTTGAAGGTGAGGGTGGCGCGTGCCCCCACTTGATGGTGACGCATGCCTCCTTGCCAGTAGATTATAGCCGGTTGGGCCTCCTTGCCAGTAGATTGTAGCCGGTTGAAGACATATCATATTTCTGTCTTCAAAAACCAGCAGCTTCCTACCCCCCCTCTTAGCTCACTCGTCTCTTGCCCCCTTCGAGTTAGCCGCACAGTCATAATAAAAGAGAACCTCTCACGAACTGCGTCTGAGTTTGGCCAAACACAGACACCTGTGTCACACTTCTTGTGTGGATCATCATCACTGGTACCCTTGCCTCTCTCATCCTTCACAGTGGGGCAACGTTGACAACATCAGGAACGTACCACTGTACTATTGTAGCCCTCTCGGCTAAGTACAGAGATCGCAGTGCTGTCGATTGTTGCGTGGTGTAGTAGCAGCCTATCACACACGATGTTGCAGAAGTTCATCGGTGATAACAAACGAAATGCAGAACAGTACAGGCCGGAAGACAACACGGACGGCGCCGTGCACGGAGGAGGTATTGAGAAGCGGTGACAAGAGGGGGCATATATCTACTGATATCCTCTTGGTTGACCGTGCCAACTGTACTGTTGTTGCTGCTGCTGCAACAGCAACACCTACAGAACGGCAGAAGAGAACCATTTTGTTGAGGTGTGGTCATGATGGTGGATGTGGTCCAGAGTCGGGATACATAGATGCGTAGCACCCCCAGCTTTGTCCGTCTATCCTCAGTGATGCAACTATTAATAAGTAGCCATCGAGTATAATGTGGATGTGCTACCTCGCGCGAAAGGTTTCGCCGCTGCTTCTGCGGGGAGGCAGGGTTGCAGCGATGTACAATAGCCTGTTGGTTATGACCTTAGCATGATCATTTCGCTCTTTTTGTGCTCAGGGGCAGTAGAAACGGGACTGCTGGCCAATCGCCATCATCGTGCATCTCGTAGCTCTGCTTCGGTTATGACAGGCGTGAAATATGTGGTCTGTTTACAAGATTGTTTTGGTTGCTAGTCAGAACTTTACTCCTGTCCCTTGGCCCAGTGCCAGGAACAAGGTGATGCTCGCTGGTATTCTTACTTCCGGCTGGTGGGCCAGTAGAAGGGGGGGCAAGCATGACCAGACAACAGCGTAGAAGAACACACAGAAACAGCCAAAACATAAACGAGAGCGTCCCACCACGAACAACGGCAGTGTATGTGGTCGCCGGAATACCTTCGACTTAGCACCCGCCACCCCACGGGCCTCCCGTTCCTTACTGGTACAGCATACACTATGAAATTGGTACAGCATTCACTATGAAGACATACATATACACGCGTCGAGGCAGTCTACGGCAGGGGACACCTACTGTATCATGAATCGGGCTACTGACAAGAGAAGCGGTGCATCTCAGTTAAAAGCCGACTCTCTCCGGGAAATCATGTTCCCGCACGGCACAAAACTCGAAAGTAATGGTGTAATTCTGACTGGCCGTTTTGAACGACACGTAAGCAACTTGCTAATTTGTCCGAGGTTTTGCAAGTGGTATATTGAAGTATCAAAATAACAAGGTCAAACAACAAATGAATGGCAAATGAACAAACCCATAAACGTGGCAACGAAGGACACTACGGAAATATCCAAAAATGAAGTATGTGGTACAAAACTTGCCTTTTTTAGCAAGTCTAAATTTCAAATTACCACAAAACTACAGCAGATAATTGGGCAAAAACGTTCTACGTACGTGTCGTCGAAAGCGGTCGCAAATGGGATTGCTACTGCATCGGTTGATTTCAGTACCTCCCCGACTGGGGAAGGAGTCCTGTCGGTATCAAAATCAAGGCCGCACTACCGTCTCTATCCCCTAACGCAGGAAGACTTTCTGATGTTACGCGCTTCACCCCCCCCCGATCAGCCGACGACGCTTGTAGCAGACGGCCTCCGTCCCAACACTGACGGCACCACATCAAACGTACCAGCGCACCCTCTATAATTTACTGTATATTGGCACAAACCCCTTCTGCGTAGGAGATAGGACGACTCGCAGAAATTGCCGAATTGGGAAACGCTGATGCTAGCTCTGTCTCCGTTTCCGCATGTCTTTGTGCTTCCGTGCACTGGGTATGACCTGGGCGTACTGTATTAGCCCGCATCACATTTTCTAGCTACCGCAGCATCCACCCGCGGCTAGGAAGTTGCGATTTCTTTGCTACGGCTATTGGCCTGACGTACCCCAAAATACTATTAATACGTACCGTACTTGTAAATTCCAATTAATTCTGTGGGTTGTGTTTTCGCCCCCACTGCGTCGGTCTGACCCCGGTAAAAAAACGCTAGGCTCACGACAGCGGTGGTTTGCTAGAGGCTTTACTAGTGTCTACGCCTGGTTGATTCTACGATGGGGGGGGGGGTATGCTGGCAATATATTTTTCTACCGCGTTTAGGATACTCGGGCGGATGCCCCCGAACCTCGTTCAAAAACTTGGACATGATATATTTTGTTTGACGACGCAGCGCAACGAACAGTCCCACGGTGATCCACATCGCGAAGTCAAAAAGCGTGGGAGCTTTAAGGCCGCAAAACAATAGAGACTTCGTCACTCGCATGCGTGACTCTGAGCCACGGAAACCAATACACTAAAATACGCCCCTCCTACCGCAGGACCAGTCTCCAGGTGAGTTATGTCAGCTATTTATTTGCGCAACCAAGAGAGACTGGAGCGGTCCACGTTATTTGTCGTGTTTGAACACGCTCATGCAGCCCACACCACCGCACGCCAATTGGTCGTCTCCGGAGCACTCGTAGTTGCACCAGCCGCCTCCCTTGTTGGTAGGCGCGGAGCAACCGCAGTGACAGTCTGTGAAATTGAGCCATGTTAAAATCGGAGTCATTGCAACAAGGGTTCATTTGAGAGGGGCTCTACGATAAACATATCAAACATTTAGCTGGGCACGTTCCTTGCACACAGCGGTGTCCTTACTGGGCTGCAGTTGAAGGATGGGTAGGTAGTTTGTGCTCTACGTGGTTGGGCACACTGAGTACGTACACTTAGAAGATAGATGCGTGTTCGTAGCATCAGTCGCATTCATATGTTTGTCCGCGTTGAATTCCGCAATAATATACGTTGGGTGGACATAGGAGCCTCATAAAAATCAGGGTGAATCTCCAGCACAGAACGCCTCTTGAGTTATGGCAAGACACGGGTGGAAATATTAGGTTTGATATGGTCTCAACCAAACCGCGGGAGTAGCGACGGCGACTGCAATCCACTTTTGATTTCTTGCAATGATACGTAATGCGTTGCGTGGGGTTCAGGGTCTGAGAAACAACCAAGCGTACATCCCGGCTTAAACTCTCCATTTTATGTAGAGTCTCGAGAAGCACCCGTTCAACATTACTTCGTAATACTACCCGTACTTTACGGTTGTCCGTCCGAAACTAGTTCTTGCTGTATGATATGTACATGTTGCAGCATACATACCAGGTACCGTCTTTGCAACCGGACTTCGTTTTTACTGCTTTCTCGTGAAGCCGCTTGTGCAATCAGGTACTATTTGACCCGCTCGTACTTGGTTATCAACCATCTCGCAAAGGCAAACCATGGCCTCATCACTCCTGCTCGTTTTACCTGGCACATGTTTCGCTTGCTCAACCGATTTGTTTTTCACCTGAACCGTATGCCAATCCGAAGAACTCGTAGCCCTTGGTTAAGCAGCTGTCCGCGCATACCTGAAGAAGCATAGCACGGGCAAGCGGTGCAATGGGGCCACCTTGGATTCCAGTCGTTTCGGGGTTTTTCGTTCTTCATCTATCTGCGCATGCATGCTCACGTGCACAACGACCCAGCACAAGTCGTGCCGTCACTTTGAGAATCCACAACGAATTTACTTCATCACCTCTATCGTCATGTTCTCCGAAGTGGACACGGGGCCATTGAGCGAACGGTGCTGGGGTTCGTCCACAAAGCAGCCAAAGTACGTGGCGTTATCTGCGGAGCCAAGGTCGAAGAATTCGCCTACCGTGGGGATTGGTCTGGACGCGTTCGTCGGGCATAGGGGAGTAGGCTCCGGGATGCACAGTGGCGTAGGGGGCGCCACGCACGAGCCGCCGCTGCCGACCATCAATCCAGTGAGGGACGACAGGTCGGGATTGTTACCCTGGTCGTCGGTGTAGTTCGCGGACACGACGACGCTTCCACCAGGGACCTCGCTGCACAGGTCCAGTAGAACATCAAAGTTTGTTGGGGTGGACTCAAGGTCACTCGCGGAAAACGTGACGGTTGTCCCTACCACCGACCCAGAGGCGGAACAGGCGACCGGGACACTGAAGGTGATCGTCACCGTTGCACCTGTTGAAGGGCACAACACGGCGGAGCCTCCGCTCGACGCGAGGATGCTTTCCAAGGCCGCTGAGAATCCAGCACCGTGAGGGTATGCGCACAGGTTCGGAGAGGAAAATGATCGAAATCAGTGTTTTTTCTCCTTGTTGTCGTGGCGCCGCCTTCAATCTCGATGGATTGCTGGCTGTTACTGCAGTACTCTACAGTATATTGGCACAATTCGTCGGAGTTGGTGATCCACGTCTCGTGTTCGGTAACTGACGGATATCTTAGCCCTTGGGAAGTCCACCTCTATGGAGACCCACAGCTGGGATATATAGTGGAATGCTTTCTGCAGTAGGCAGAGGGTTCAATCGTGTAGATCGCTTTGGTACATATTTTGAAAGGCTAAATCAGTAGCACCGGTTCACAGTGGAGGAATCCGCGTTCTAGGACGCCATTCGATGGACCATGTAAGGGGTGCTGCGTCGCGCGTAACATCCTTTGGAATACTGTCGTGGTTGATACTGGAAACTGGTCGACGGACATGCATGTGTTTTGCTTGCCATTTCGAGACGAGAAACTGGTTTATTCCGAGGGAAGCGTAGCCTCACGTGAGCGACTGGTTTGCAGCCCAGGAAGATATTGATACCACTCACGCACCAGCTCTAGAGCCCGTGATACCACGATATAATTAATTCTTGGTGTTTACATGCCTCGAGCTCGTGATACGATTGTATGGCTATTGCATGTGTTTCCTGGAGGGCTGCAGTATTCTGGAATCTGGGACTGAGTAGTCCCGGTTAACCTCTCTTCTCTCTTTCCCTCTTCAACAACAAGGCGGCAGAGCACTTGATCACAAGGCATTCGTCACTGCTGTAGAACCTGTTCGAACATAATTTTCACTGCTGTGCATTATATGCATACATTGCTAAGGCACTGCCCGAACGTTCACGAATGTATATCTGCTAAACGGAATAGCATGCTATACCCGCTAGCTACTGTGCAAGCAGTATACTCGCGCGGCACAATCAAATAGCCGTATTGCTTGACTGACTACCTGTCAACCGCAGCTTAGTTAGAGCTGATGTCCCTGCAATGATTATTGCTTTATCAGCACCACCAGCGTGTAACATAAACGAGAATATGTCGAACCACACCGGGCAGGGCATACTCCTCAACGGACAAGACACTCGGTGTCACAAGTAATTCTAAAGTTCGCCTTAAACCGGTAGATGAAAGCGTCTGCGCAGGGTTACGATACAGGGATAGCTCCCCGAGAGTAACGTCAAGCCGTTTATTTAGCACACACGATTTGCCAAGATACGCGTCCGATTGTCAAAGAAAACACATGTACGAGTAAGTAAACCTAACGTTCACGCAGCAGCCTATAAGAAGCGGCCCCGAGGTACTGTTGTTCTTTCGTCGAGTGGTTGCCTTCTCACTGACAAGTACGACTCAAGGACGATAAATTACCAACTCGTCTTTGAAGGACGCGCGCTAGTGTAGGGATTCTGCACCTTGTTGCTGGCCACAACATTTCTGACTTGTGGAGTTCACTCAGCCGACGAACTGCCACTATCGTTGAAATGCTATTTATTTGGCTTCGTTTTACTCGAGTTATAGTTTTATCTCTAGCACGCTTACGCGTTAGGGTGGGGTATAGGCAGTAGGGGCCCTCACAAGGCACAAATAGATACACCCCTATTATCGCAGATATCCAAGCACAATTTTCCGAGTTCGCCCGGTTGTGGTATAGCTTACCGTCAAGGAGATCGAATTGTGCGACGGTGAACACGTTCGCTTTGCCGCCCCCGATCCCTTCGAGCTCAGCATCGCCAGTCGCGGCGCCTGCAGCGGGAGAGAGACGAACGAGACACGTTCCAGGCGTCCATGTTGGTTTTAAGACTGCGGAGTACGACCAGAGAGATTCATATTACCGTGGTCCGGTTGGTTTTGTGTGCGCTGGCCATGGTGTTGAGGAACAAGAACACTTCTGTAGCTTGGGCAGCCGTTAAAAAGTAAAACGGCGATACGTGCGGGATGCGTGGTGTTTTGGGGCTGGAGGTTGTACGGCTTGGTTGGGGTCACATTGTGTGGACAGACACACGTTTTGCTTTGTGTTGAACGCATTACATTTCACTCCACAAGGTTTGGACATTCGTCATGTACGACAGATGCTGCACGCCTCAACAGCTTCAAAACAGTCTTTCGTTTGCCATCGTCAATGCACTATGAATATTTCAATCTCATGTGTATGGTACATTGATATGTCTCCGAGGTTAACAACGAGACGGGTGACAACAAGCACTGTAGCCATGCAGTCTCTGGTTGGCTGCCTGCAGTTTTATGTTTAGCACTAGATTGTTTGTCTGCAACATGACAACCGATTCCCATTATGATTTTGTGCAAACGAATTATGACCACGGGCAACTCAACAACCTACAGTGAGTAAGTATATCTAATATTTGTACGGCAGATACCCGACCTTGCCCAATTTATGATTACAAGGGTTCAATCAACTATTATTACGGGGGACCATAGTTAATAGGACCAAATATTTTTGGTAAAATTGGTTAAATATATACCGGTAGGTTTTTGTCTATGCCATAGGTCCTATTGACTATGGTCCCCCGTCATAGTATCCGCAGTCAAAACATGTATATATATTATATATGTCGTGTACCCTGGTATGAATTTCAGCACACGAACAGTTCGCAACGGCTACGGCCAATCGGTGCCTCAACCTCACCCACTCCCACAGCAAACACGGTTATGCCCTCAGCCCTGGCCGCATCTGCTGCTGCTGAGGTGATGCTGACGCTGTTGCTTCGTCCGTCGGTGATCACGATCATGAAAGATGCGCTAGAGGGATTTATGCCTAAAAGCCTGGTGCCCTCCTTGATGCCGACGGACGTTATTGTGCCCTTCCCGGATTGCAGGTCGGCATCGGAAAAATCATGAAACTTATTGTAGGTGTCGAACATTCCGGAGGATACCAGCCCACTTGAGTACTGCACGTAGGAAGCCGTCCCCCCGTTGTCGAACAGGTTTCGCCCGGAGAACGCAGTGACAATGTCCACAGCGAAACCCTGCTCCAGCTCAAACTCATGGTCATCGATGCTGCCTGACCCGTCCAGAATGATGGCGAGGTTGACCTGCCAGAGCATAGTAGACGCAGGCCATTTCACTTTCATCGCCGGTTATCATAGATCGCCAGAGCCCCGGTCAAGATGTGCCGGGGAGTGCTGCTATATATGCATCGAACGCCTACAATGATCTTCACATACAAATGCACCGTATGTATATATATATATATATATATACACAATACGTAGGTAGATTGAAGCAATACGCCTGTACCAGCACAGTGTATTTGAAGGTGCACGCCGGAGGCACTGGTCTTTACGGTACAGGCCAGGGGATAAGGAAGAACCCAGCAAACTCGTAACGCTCACCTTTGTAGGTACGCTTACTAACAATGGGCTGGTAACAAATGCTCCGCGTCGACTGCTACGCCAAACGGTACGTGACACCCTAACCCCAAAGCCGTTATAACGACGGTGTGACACTAAAATGGCAATGAATGCCTGCTCAGATCAGGCGTTTCTCCTTGGCGAGTCCATACTGTATACGCTAAACTTCTTATCCGCAGGCATTCTTCTTGGTATTTTGTGGGGTGCCCTGCAGAGAGTAATGATGGGTGATACGCAGGACGTCCGAGGTCCGAAACAGCGAGTTCCGGGTTTTCCCCAGAACCTTCGATGCTCAATACTGCGAATACTGGGCGATGCACAGTAAGTAACAGATATGCATGTCTGAGGCTATAGAGCGGGAGTACTGGGATGCAGCAAACATTGCCGAGCTTTTGTGCGCCGAGTACTGGGCTATAAACGGAGTGGTTTCGTGGGTTGATACTCCGAGTACAGGGCGATCTGTACAGAAAATAACATAAAACTATTACGTTGTATTTGGTGTTCATTCTGACGAGGTTGTAAGTCGTTGTTTGTATTACAGATGACGCTTTCTACGATAGGTAGAAGTAGCACATTTCCGCTTTTTTTTTTGTTTCTGAATGACGGGCCTCTTGAACCCCATACCGTCGGAACGTCGATCTTGTTTCGAAAAAAGACGTTTTTGTATACTTGAGTCATGGGATTTTTCATCGGGAAGCAATTTGTCGGATGGGATACGGAGCTCCTCAAGTGAAGACCCTCGGAAACTTGAAGGTGAACCTCTGCCGTAGAACGCCTCAGGTGCGGGAGTTTGGTTGGATTTAAGTCTACAGTGTGGCCTCGCGGCTGCACGGTTACGATACTTTCCTATTCCGTCTTTTAGGTGTGCATCAGGGGGTTGGGGCGTACGCAATGTGAAAACGGTTTATTCGCTGGCCCGCGCTCGGGACGCCGACAGTTCTGAAAGTGCAGGGCCGGATGCGGCGAGACTTAAACAATTAACATATATATGTGTGCCACGTAGAGCAGGGATCGCACCAGCACCGAGTGAGTAAGGCATTCCCGTGGTAGCTACGGGAGAGAGAATGAGCGCCACGGGCTGTAGGCGCTGGGGTGGGAGCGGCGAGAATATCAGAAGGAGAGGGGCGCCCTACGCCGCGTGTCTCTATGGCGATTTCGCCCAGAGTGGAGAGAGGCTGGGTGAATCCTGAACGAGACGATATAGACGTTTTTACTATTCGAAACTTCAAATTTCCACAGGAAAAACAGAAGTTCCATAGTGCAATAGCACCGAATGGCGAACCGAGCGTCGCCGGGCTGCTCGGCTCGCACGCGGGGCGAGGTGGTTCTGTGAGCGTGCCACGTAGGGGTAGAATGCATGCTCCAGGAAAAATAAAACCACAAAACCAGGGTCTCTTATACTCTTTTATATTGGGCGACCCTCCCGCGCACCATGATGAACGAGAGTGCGTGTGGCAGTCCTACCCCAGGCTCGGAGGTGGATGGCCCCCGGGGGCGACTGGCTGCGTAGGCCCTCCCGTAAAGCCAAGTTTGATAGATGTCCTGTGATATACTAGACATGCCCATTGTACTCGCTCTGTTTACCCTCCACTCGTTTCGTGTGCGTCATATCGGCTGTTAATGCAGTAAAACGTGGTGAACATCAAAACTCAAACAGATGATCGCCCGAAGATATACGCTCGGATCGACATACACGTCGTTGATACCGTCATTTCCCTCTATCCTGTCGATGTTTTCAAGCCCTGTCTCGTCTCCAGCAAGAAGAGAGCAATACCTCGAACGTTCGGACTGAAAAGCGCGAACAACTGATCTTGTTTCTTCATCAACTGGTGTTTCGGCATGAATGAGCGTGTCAACCAGCACGGCAAAAAATGACACATATTGTTTCGCTTGCGACGAAACGTTACGACAACTATGTTATACTTTGGCTGCCCTGAAAGAAACCCATTCCGCACTCACCTACCTTCACGACAAGGGATGTCTGTTTTGAAAAACATATTTCGGCTAACGAGGCGCTTTACCCCAACGCGTATCCCTAACCCAATTTGTACTGTTTTATGGAATACACAGGTGGGGTTCGCCGAGACGTGCCAGTAATAGTGCCTGGCGCTGTTCTGCGCAGTATGCCCAAGGCTGGTCTAATTTGGTTGAGTACAGCTAGTAGTAGTGTAGGCCGGAGATCGACAGAACATATCGACCGCACTGCCAAGGGGTGCACACGTTGGCGTGGTAACTGGTTATTTATACACAACTGTTCCGCTAAACGTTACGACAGGCGCTCCAAGATAACACAACGATGAATGCACAGCTAACGGCGTGCTCTGATCAACCCTATAAGAGCCGTCCAGGCCTTTTTGTATCAACGTCCTGTCAAATAATAATCGAAAACGAAGCATCTGTAGTTTTTTTTTTGGTCTGCGACGGGCTAACGCTGTTCAAAACCTCAATATGAAGAGAACGAAGAATTTGCCACTTTGATATGGTCCACCTAACCAAGGGAGGACGGGGGTCCCATTGAAACTGAATATCTCTGTTCGTGTTTTTTTTACCGATCGATTTATACGAAGTCTGCTATGAACACTGGGTTCACAACTCTTCCCCGAGAAAAACAAACATCGGATTGTATCAAACTCGTTTGTATTTAATAGTGAGCGCCGTTCACAGTTGGCCCTTTGTTGCCCGCGCGTGAGTCAAAGCTGGGAGGAACCGCAAATAGATAGGAGTTGTTGCGGAAGTAGTTACCTATGGTTGTCGCACCTGTATAGACCGCAGAGCGAGGAAAATTGTGTGCTTATTTGACTACTGCTGTACCACGATAAATGGACCTGAACTACGACTACGACTACGCACTACCACTGCTGCTGTGACCGCTCCTTACGGCCGGCAGCACCACCAGTAGTTTGTGATTGTTGCCGCCTGTACCGCCATGTACGAAAGCGGTTACATGAAAGCCTTAAAAACAAACAAACCTCCTCGCACCTAAAAAAACCAACGACATATATATGTATTTACTGTTCCCTTCGTACGCAGAACGCTTGCAATTTCTCCGAGATTACACACCATTCGACTCCATTACTGTAGTGTCGTCCTTCCTCTCTGCCTCTGGGAGTCTGTTCACGTTGCGATCGTGAAAAGAGGCGAGCCCACAGGCGCTCGCTCGCCAATCGACCATGTATGTGGTAATTCGTTCATGCTTTGAAACGGCAGAAATAAGCGGGTTTGCATACCAACGTTTTCACATCTTAGCATACACCTACGCCTATGCCGGCCGTAGGAGCACCCGAGCATGCCCCCTGGGCAGCCCCCCCCTTGGTTAGGTCGAGGTCGGCGTACACGATACGGGAATCTTCAACCGAAACGACCCTCCCCTCGCCGAGAAAGGAGCTTCGAAGCGCCCAGAGGACGCGAAGTGCGTGTGCTTGGGGAGACTTGCGTATACAACATAGTAGATAGAATACAAAAATATGTGTCGATCGGCTATAATAGGTTAAATAATCCATTTAGTGGCTTGAGCTAGTAGTGTGATACCTGGTATTTAATAGTTCAAACTGACCCGTGAGAGATAAAGATACGTGCAGGGCATAGTTTATTCAGAATGAAAAAAACTGATATGATTTGTCGAATACCACCGTTCTCATCCAAGCCGGTCGCCCCGGTGGTTCAAGTGGTTATCATCGAATTCTACTTGTTTGAGTCCTGGGTTCGAGCCCTAGGAGGGTCGGACTTTGACTTTATTTGCAAAAAACAAAAAACAAAAAAAAGGGATTCAATTGTTGAGAGCGCCTTGCAGCGTGGGTAGGCACAATTCGATGCGAGTCGACGAGGGAAGAAAAGGCTGAAATCTTCTCGCGATAAAAATGAAGGCACGTACCGTAGCGGGAAGGGGGGAGAAGAGCCTGCTATGTGACCCCGGATCTGAGTTACGAGTTGGAAGGAGAGAGAGAAGAAGATGTGCGAAGATAATGAATGGGACGGAAAAAAAAAAAAAAAAAAAAAGAATAAAAAATAAAAAATCGGGACTCCTTCGCTGCTGGTATTCGTGACATAACTACGAAAACTGTTATTAACCGTTTATCGGGTTACACTTTCGACCCTGAAAAAAAATCATTTTGGGGTGAGTTACTAAAACTAGGAACAAGAGTAACAGGAGTATTATTAATAGTATTAAAAGCAGCACACTATTAATAATAGTATAATATTCAGAGTGTTACTACTTGAAGGTATATCCATACTTCTGTACTAGTAGTCGTATCAGTAGTGTTCGTAGTCGATGTGGTATTGTAGTGGTAGTGTTAGTTATACTATTAGTAATCTGCCGGACGTTAATCATTAGAACCTACCATGGACACAAAAACTTATATATTCCACTTGTTTTGCGAGCCGTATCTAGTCCTGATTACCTTGTTCCCCCGAAATAAATAGTGTTACGGGGGACCATAGTAAATAGGACCAAATATTGTTGGTAAAAATAGATAAATACATAGTTTTTTTTTGTGTGCACCATACGTCCTATTAACTATGATCCCCCGTAATAGCGACGCACAGAGGTCCTAAAATGAGAATGACACTCGTAGTCTGAGAAAGTTTAGGTGGTAGTCGGACCCCCTACCGCCGTATGGGTCACCGGTGATCCACTATACTCTTCGTGCCATCGATTCAGTTCCACGTACCGATTCATTTGTCTTGAAACGAAACCATCTGCCGAGAGCGCCTACTGTTTTTCTAGCTTTGACTGGCGCAGCTGAACGGGGTGAGTCAACGAGGAGATAATGTGCCGGACGCTTCTCGCGATTACAATGCAACGGCACGGAACGTAGAGCAGTGACGTCGGGGAAGAGTCTGCGATGTGACCCCGAATCTGAGTTGACCCATAGAGTAGAGGAGGGAACGAGGAATACTCATGTGCTGCCTGCCTTAGTCATTTGATCCTTGGCCACACATCATTTTCGAAACGGAGCATGGGGGAAAAAATATGGCCAACACACTTTACGAGATGAAACCAAACCACAAACCTAATACTTGTACTGCAAATTTGTTCTGCCTTGGGGCGACAAGTGTTTGGTGCAGAACCGACCAAACGATGTACCGGCGACAAAGCACGCATGGCGTCCGCCGAATGGTGCGCTGCGTGCTGTGTTAGCGAAATGTGTGCGATGATAGCCAGCACGAGATTTGCTCTGTTACTGTATACGTGTACCCGTAACAGGTACGTTTGTTCGTAGGGGTTACCTTTTCACTGACCGCAGCTAGCTGGGCACGTTTGACAATGGGGATGCATTGTTTTATGAAAGACTTCTTGTTTCGTAAAACGAAGAAGAGTAGGCCATGCGTAAATATAGACGATTCCATCCCATTTCGTACGTTGGACTCGCGTACATAGTATCGCTTCACGATAACAGAAACTATAGTACGTATCATGTACCAGGTGTATATACTATTCTGAAATAAACTGTCGCTGCACCAGGCGGGCCTTCGTTCGTCGCACATCGACCCAACGCTCGTGAACTCATGCAGTTCGAGGTGAAGTATTGCCAGAACCGGTACTTTCTCAGAACGTTTAATGTAGGGGCACTGTGAATACCGCAAAACCTAAACCAAGTACTGGGTACTACTACGTGATTCAGCCACAACGACGGGGAGGTTTGCCTGGCAGTAGGCAGGAGCAAATACAAACACTTTTGGAAGACCTGGTCATTGTCAATATATTTACACGTTTGATACATATCATCCAGTAGGACGCCCACGAACACAGTACATAGTGTGTCTGGGGGCGCAGCAGGAGGTACCTTGAACAACCTACCGGAGTATGGGTAGGCACAAAGCACCCAACACACAGACAAGTAGAGCATACCAGGTACAAGAGTTTCCATCCACGGAGGGTTTGGCGGAAAGCAAAAAAAAAAAAAACTACGCTTACATTCCCTTTCTGACCCACTTACCGTGTTGGCCGATACCGTCGTCTCCCCTTCAATCGTGAAGGTCAAGGAAGCGTCGCTACATGAACACGACGAGAGATCCGTGGCGTTGAGCTGAACGCACGATAGTTGGCCCACCACGCTGGTCACCGCCAGCGCGCTCAGTGCACCAATCAGCGTAATCTTGGACAACGTCATCGTGACGCAGAGTTATCCCAATGTATGTGCGTTTCTATGCCCGGTCCTGTTCATTGCGGAAGGAAATAGGGGGCGTGCTGCAGTATTGGGGCTGTGTATGAACACAGGTGGTCATTGGGGAACGTCGCGGCCAAGCTGATACCTCAGTATGTCGGGGTTTACGTACCATAACGTGCGAGGAGGTACCCTCGACTATGACGCGCTCTGCTGGGAACTTCACACACAACGCTAGGCTGCCGTCAGGTTTTCGAATGTTGTTTTGACCTAACATTATTGGTGTTTCGTAAAATATCTGGTTATCAGCACTTCGTAGTGAGTTTCGGGCTGGAGCTCGATATTCCAGATAAGGGAATTGGAACTCAGCATTTGCTGGGGTTCCTCAGGCAGCAACATATACTTACGGGCAAAAACACACGATCGTACGCAGGTCGAGACGACGCACAACTTTTTGGCGCAAAAGGTGTTGTTGAACAACTCAATACGATTCCACAGCTAACCTGTACAATTATAATTAATTCATGGTGTCGGCTTGTGCAACGGACATCGGTGGTATAACCTTGTACAAACCAATTTTGTTTTCGACGATTGCATCTGTTGTACAGGATACAGCGTTTTATTCTCGCCCTTCCTTTGTGACCGCGCTCGTGCAACCAGAAAAACCAGTAAAGTACTTGTAGGACCCAACATAATACTCAACGATCACCAATGGGGTTACAAGTTCCACCAAAGCGCATCCCGTTGGACGAGCGAATGACGTTCGGACCTTGTGGACCAAATGGTCATGACCTCCCCCTTGACATAATCTGATGACATACCAGGTATTATCTACGAGGTACCAGGTATGTACGATTAGTTTGAGGATATCACTGAATATAGTGCGTATATAATACCTTCGTAGATCATTGAGAACCTACTGTACGTTTTATTTTTGCTCATCGTGTCATTCGAAAAAAAAACACGGGTGAGTTGTCGTCTTCGCTCCTTAAGTTCGAAGATGTTACGTAGCACGTGAGATCTGAGATGACTCTCCCCACTCAATGTTTCTGCCGCTATGATCATCACGTTAAGGACCGGCGTCCGATTGTGTTTTCGAGTTGTGATTGACTTAGTCAAGCGGTAGGGAACATTCCTCCCGGAAAACATCACACCGCGCGAACCCTACCTGTGGAGCCCCTGGAGCATGTGTTCGAAACGCTTACTTTAACGGCAATATTTTCGTATCACAGCGAACATCGCGACCCATTTTTCAGCTCGCAGGCCGCTTCAGAGACGAACGCTATAGATAACCCTCCGCCATCTATTGGTCTGTTTGAAATTCGGACGAGTTCTCACGCCACCGACGTTGCTCAAGGCTGGCCGTCGGCAACAATGCCCCCCATTCGCATACCGATCGGTGCTAGCCTCACATGGAAGCCCCGCGTCCGCTAAAGCACGAGCACCGCAAAATAGTTTTACGGGTTAGGCGCTACGGAAATAAAAATACACACAGGGATATATGTACGGGATAAAACTACAACAGACCCAATGTTTTAGTGGTCTGGTGCTCGTTAAAATCGATCAGTGTTAATGCCAGCGTTAATCTAACACCGGTTATGATGACTCAACATGCTTGGTTCGCGAGGTATACGGTTCGCCATGAAGCGTGTTTCATAGGTCGCTGTAGAACCGGAACTCGGATAATCAGCTGCTGTAGGGATGGCAATGCGCACACAGCAAACCATTAATTCAATTAGGCACAGGAACGTATGTACAAGGTCTCCTGAATCACCATCAACACGTCTGTTTTTATGGGTCCCCTCCAGAGCGACAATATGAGCGCTTCTTGTTGCTCCCCGTCGCTGCTCCTCCACCTATCGCCCTAGAACGCAAACATTTGCCTAGGAAATCTGTTCGCCGCGCCTCCGTCACCCGCGAAATAAATATGGTATGCCTCCTGCAATATACGTTTATCGTAGAACATATATGGCATGCGGGTGGTCGATTCGTCGTGGAACCGGTGTCTCCAGTGCGCTAGTGGTACCCTCGAAAGCTACTATTAATATCAATATTATCGGAGTAAATATAGTTAGTAAAAATATCTCTTTATATAACTTTTTGTGTGTACCATACGTCCTGTTTAATACGACCCCCCTTCCCAAGAAGAGTCGCTGCTCCTGCGGTTCGAATCCCACGTGGGGTCGGACGTTTGAATTCATTTGAAAAAAAAAACAACAGAAAAAAATGATTTGGCTGATTTTATCAAGAGGGCGAACTGATAGTACAGTAGCGTGAGTAAGCGCAATATGTTCTCGACGCGAGTCGACAAGAAGAGGCGGAAAAGTCCCTGCCTCCTCGTAAATAAAAATGCAAGACACGAACTGCCATGGGGAGGAGGGAAAAGAGCCTTCTTTGTGAACCCGGATCTGAGTCACGGCCAGGGTAGGAGATAGAAACGAGGGGCGAATATATGATTCATAGCTGGGATGGGACACAACAAGAAGAAAAAAAAAGGAAAGAAAATTCCGCTACGTTACGTACGTGCTGCTGCTGTGTATACACTAATGCAGCCCCGGAAACGATGAGACAAGGTGTTAAAACACCAGGTTGAGAACAAACGCTATTCCGGCCGCCACCAGCGCTGCAGCGGTAGTACACCAACTAAACTCTTCTGTTGGACCTACCTGTCGAATCGTCGTTCGCGCGGATATAGTTGACGTATGGCTCGTAATGCGGATGTTGTACCGGGAGGCCCTGCCGAGGAATGTCCAAGAATATCCAGTTCGTCAGACGGAATCTTCTTCTGATTGATCGTGGGTGGCGGGCCTTCTCTGATGTGTTTGAGTGGCGGCTCAGAAACCCCAGAAATAGTCAATATGTGTTAGCATGGTGCGGGAGGGGGCAAGTTACCAACACAGATTATCATATACCAACCCCATCGGTACTACGACCAGTGACAAACTTTCACCGTTACGAGATGTCTATTTGATACGGTAACGTCTCCGGTAAACCCTTCTTCTAGTACTTCATTCCCGTTTCGGGGTAAACCCGCTAAGAGTTTGGATGGTTTGTGGCCCTAAGCGTAACGATGGCAACCCCCAAAGAGTTAATCCGTTCTCAAATCACGCTCTGCGTTCTTGTGAATACAACATCTACGGGGGGGGGGTGCACCGGGCACGGCGCTGCATGAAACTACTGGTACGTACAAAAGTACAAGGTCGTGGTCACGCAGCATATGCGCATTATTCATATTGCCGATCCACTTCCCGAACAACGAGGCGCTTATCAATGCAGTAAGGAGCTTCATCGATTCTACGGCACGTCGTAACCAATGAGCATGATGATATGACAGCGGGGGTATAAGTAGAGAGTAAGCGTTCGCCTCGAGAGGGGACAAGGCTTTTTCGTTGCTACGTATCAGGTACCTGACAGGCGTTGCCGCGTCTTGAAGCAGCTGAAAGTAAAGAAACCAATTTCAAATTGTAGTGGGCAGTACGAGTTTCATGCGTCACAGTGAAATAAACCAGGCGGGATATTTCTCGATCACGTCGAGTAACCAATAATAGTGAAGCGTCTTGAGCGTGAGGAATCTAGAAAGTGCGGTCTCAGGACAATTTGTGGGGCATAGGACGCGTGCGGCGTGCGCGCCTACCCAATGTGCTTTGAGTATACACATCGTCATGACGTGAAGGTCGCCTTCTCTCTTCGCTGGCAATACGATGTTGATGGCGTACTTCTTGTGATGCCCATTCTATTAATCGATGTCCCCGCGTGTTTGAAAGGGCTCTACAATACGCATATACAAGTTGCGTCCGTTCAGAGTGCTTCTGGACCCTACTGTCGTCCTCTACACAGCCCCGCTTCGACTAAATTATTCCTAAAATTTGTGTCAAGGTTAGCATGTTGCCAATGTTTTGTATGTTGGGGGTGACGAAGCCTGCTGGTACATACCAGGGTATGTATAAAGGGAAGATTTCAGAGAGCAGCTCCTACCGAAGGGCGTAGCACCCATAATGATAACAGCGCGGAGAGTACGCTTGGTTGGGGATTTCCTCATACGATTACATGGCAGATGCATACGATGTAACATCTGTGAAAGCCGACCGATATTTTCTACTTCGACATTTATTTGTCGTCAGCAAGTGCTTGATTTAACTTATCGGTTTCACCCAGACGGGCTAGACGCTCCCTCTTGGTGTGGTGAATTGTTGTGAGTTTTTCATTGGCAAACCGTACCGGTCTCCGTCGCCAAACCTGCTAGGACCCCTTGACCATATCTCAGGTTGTCATGGTGGGGAGGCACTGTGGACCGGCCCGGTGGTTGGGCCTGGCCCGTCATACCATTGTGGGTTTTGATCCGCCGCCACCCGGGTTGGCCCAGCAACTTCTCATAGCATAGACCGTTCCGCCGGTCCGAGTCATCAATGTTTAGGAGGGGACGCCACGGCCCGGCTCTGATATTACATGCTCAAACTTGACGGGACAGCCTGGCTTGGCCCGGTTAATATATTTTTACATTTATTTCTCGGTCCGGCCCGGCTCGGCTCCGGATCGACCCGGGCAATCGGCCAGTTAAAACCCCTTAAACACCATAGAAGGCTCACAAATGAGTTCAGCTGGATACATGCGAATAACGAAAGACAGAAAAAGTTCACATCGGGTGTGTCGTTGACCCAATAATAGCTGAATGATTCAAAGGAGAAAAACACCTGCCAATTTTCTTATGTCGCTCAGCGCCGCTTACGCTCATTTTCAAATGATAGGTGATACCAATGTATGTGCCGGGCTTCTGTCGCATAGATAGGTGACATGATTTACTTCGTTGAGGTAGCGTTGTTGATCCGGTGTATGTTGTGTTTCGTATCCTTGCCATCAACGTTCCCACATGTATGTAGTGTATATAAAGTTCTTTGAAATAAGTTTTGGCATGTATGTGTTGTCCTTTCAAAAAACGCCCAACATCTTACCACCGACCTATGCACTGATTTAAAAAACGGGGCGCGCTTTAGCTATAGGCGAAATGAAGTTTGGTTGGGCTCAGGTCCGGGGCACAAAATGCTGGCAACACACTAAGTTCCTGCCAGTATATCTTTGTTGACCGAGGCAGAAGCAAGAACTCTAAGGTATAGACAAAATTACGTGCACCCCATCAAAACGCCTCCTATTCCAATCAAAACTCATCCAAACGTGCGCTCCAGGTTGGAGGGAGGACAGTGTAAGAGTTGCAGCATGCTGTACACTCCTGTATTACCGTACAGGTTGTTCACATTTTTTTTTTCCAATTCCCGTGTGATTCTGATACCTCTCTTGGACATAGCACCCGGAGCCAAAGTTTACCTTAGTAGCTGTATCGAGGCCTGATCGCCTCGACACAAAGTTGGGTGGGATCCAGGTTCCTGGCTGTATCCGGGTTCCTAGCGGCAAACGTCCTTGACGGCAATGTAAAAATGCCAACCAAAAACGTCCTAACATCGTTAATGTCTTCCACTTCTGTTCATTGTATGCCTAGGCCATGGGGTTACTCGTCTGGATTTACGTTTGACCCGTTTTGCTAGTGAGACAGAAGGCTTCTCGAGCGAGGATTCCCGGAAACAATAGGTGCTACCCATACTCGGCAATCGCAGCACGCGTCAGCGGAGCCGTGTCACGATACAGTGTACCAGATACTCATCGCGGCTCCTCCCTCGAGGAGATCTAAACTTCACCTAACAAAAGCTTTGAAAATAAAGAGAGGACATCCCGACAGGCAATTCCCGAGAATAAGTATCGTGGAAACGGTAAGTATTGCGGGTGTTCTAGCGACGTTAGGTACTTCTTTAGTTGGCGAGCCTTGTTGTTCAGAAAATAGTTTGGCTAAGACGGGGTACCCCTACCGTATGAGGCGTCAGTGAGCGGCCGATGTTCTTTCTGCATATGCCCCCCAAAGAGTATTCAATACGGGCTACGCTAGACATGCTGTGCCAGTATCACCGAGACGTGTTTCGTTTTGAAATCTCCCCAGAATGTTTTAGTACGCCTGAAACAATACGAGTAGGTGCACACGATACGATGCGCAAGCCTGTGATTTCAATCAAATTCCACTACCGCCCGTGCATTCTCCTTCAGCGGGTACTCCATTCACATATTTTGTTTCACTCGGCCAGACAGTCTGTTCGGCTCACTCCCGGTGGGCGGTTTGTGACGTTGCCGTGGGCAGACCCTTCCGTTGGCCACAAACACGGATCGTCTTCCTTCTGGAAACCCCCAACAACAATTAATTGCCGAAGAGATCTTTTGTACTAGGCCAAGAAAAAATGGGCAGAACAAGTGCAAATCGGCTCTATCGTATCCAGGTAAAAATAATTCCAACCGCGGCTCGTACCGCATATCACAGGTGTTAAGATAACAGGTATCCTAGGACGAATACCAGCGATTGGTTTCTCCATCGTGGGCCAAATGTCGGCGAATACTTTCTACAAACCACTCTTACGGGGGGACCATACTAAATAGGACCAAATACTGACGGTAAAGATTGGTTAATATAAATATTTTTGTGATTAGAGTAGGTCCTTATTACTATGCCCCCCCGAAATAGGGGCACACAGAACAAAATACGGGGGTGTTGGAAGTATCGCATCGACACAAGTTCATAGACCCATCGCGAACCACTCTTACGGGAGACCATACTGAATAGGACCAAATATTGCAAGTAAAAAACGGTAAGTATTTAGATTTTTGTGTGTAGAATATGTTCTATTTACTATTATGGTCCCCCGTGATAGGGGCACACAGAAAAACGAAACGGTGGTTTTGGAAAGATCGCATCGACATACGTGCATAGACCCATCGCTCGGCGTTTGAAAGCTTTATCCCCGTTGTCTAAATCAACAGTAGTTTTAGTTCGCCTGAGGGTGCGTGTTACCTTATCACGCTTGTTATTCGGTACAGTTGGCAAACAAAAAGTGCTCAGTTTGGTTTTAGGATCCGGAGAACACACGTAAGGCAGGGGGTCGCGGTGTTAGACCCAATGGTAGGTAAATCTGTCTACACCACTCGTATTGCAACCTGCTGTGGCTGCGAGGTTTTACATTTCTCGGATCAGTTTGCTTTGTTCTCGTTGGGTTTGGTTGGTGTGCGTTTGTTAGTTTGGCGTGAGTTGCGCTCGATATCGGTTTGGTCGGGCCTGGTTTGGGTTTAGTGGGTTTGGTTTCATTTGATCTGTTCTGTTTTGGGGCTCGTTTGAGTTTGGCGTGAGAGCATCAAGGAATCCACCCTGCCATGTCTCGCGTCCAATGCAACGAAATAAAAATAACACCACCCGATATAGAGGCGGTCAGGTCATCCGGCTTTGGAACGTACGAGCGTTCACGTGCTCCTTTCTAACAGACTTAGCCGTCCGCCGGCGTCGGGGTATAGAGACAAAGCGCTGACACGGACAACGCAGCGCCGGCATGGGACTTCGGTAGAGTGGCTATTTGTACCTGTGCCAGCGCAGGTAGTAGCTAGCAAGTGTATTCTTCAAGATACCAGTAGGCCTCGCCTTTCCTCGGGTGGTCGTACCATGGATGTAGGTGCGGGGTAGAATGAACGGCAAAGGCTGCTGCGTTATAGAACATACCGGGGGTATGCATTGTCTCTACGGGTACGTATACCCGATCGAATATGTCAAGAGGCGACAAGTCAACGGGACACGTGTATCGGGGTCATGGGCGTAGGACCGAGTGCTCCAAACTCCAATCACTAGTTGTTTTGCGCCCGTCAAGATACAGTTCAAGCACACTCCTGTACACGTATCAATATCTACTACAGTTAAGTAGAGTGATCAGAGATATACCGCAGGTCGTCCTAATCACGGTAGGCCTCCACCGACGTATGGCATCCGAACCTCCCGCGGAGGCACCGAGAATAAGCAGATTCATCCACAACCACCCCTGGCCTCCAACGCCGAGCAGCAAAGAGGGGTGAGGACGAGAGACAGTCCAAACGTAGCGAACATACCCACTGATCGGTTGCCTAGAATCGCACGCCGATATCAGCGGAAACCACCCAGGCACTATGCGGGCATCTACAATTTGGAAGGGCTTTGTCCTGGGCCATGTACGATTTCTAGAACCCGGTCGTGATACGAGACCATCCACAAAAGCCCAGATGCTCGAAAACCCCTCCGCAGCTCGCCGTGAAGAAACCATAACCCATGTCTCCGAATGAAGCCCTCTACATGAAACGAAAAACCTGGTACTGAACGGCAGGCGGTCGAAGGCGCCTGGCGCATTACGTCACGGCAGCGACCCACACCCGTGACATCGAGCATCATCGTCTAAGTGGTGTGTGGGAGGAGGACCACGCTCGGAACGTCTGTCGTCGGCGGGTTTACATGGTAGACTTGTTGGTGGTGTAGCGTGTGATTGCTGTTTGGGTCGATTGGTTTTGTTCTCATCAGCAGCCAATCATCATTCACGATCTCAGTGGCAGCTCGAGCGACCTGCTGCGCACAAGCGAAACGGTCGGGTGATGTCATGATGAAGCACAAATGCCAACAAACCTCACACCTACAGTAGTTGTACATATCGCTGAGCTCGGCATCCAATGTTCTCACCGCCGTTACACCGTCTAATAACTACCTGGTACGTGTTACACCGTCGGTCTAGAGGGGTCAGGGGTGCACAAAAGCCTCTTCGTTTGTAGACCCGTGAAACGATTTTCAACGAAACCTTTGAAAAAATGAAACAAAGTCTTGACAACAAGACCTCCCTCTGCAGACCCCGGCCCTCCGTCAAATATGTCAACGAAGTACGCAAAGGGCGGCACACATGAAACTTGTTCTTCTCGATAGTAGAGTGACACCCTAAACGTTGAATCGGTTGCAGTACGAAACATCTGGGGAAACGTCCAGTCGGCATGAGCCTTTCGTCGAGAGGTGCACCAGGAATCCACCCGCACTTACACAGAAAACAAGAAAAAAAAACACTTTTTTGCATGCGTAAAACACAAATTTGCCATATCTGTCTCGTACAATTTTGCCAGGAGGACAGGGGGTGATTCGGCCTACTCCTGAACGCAAGTAGTACAAAACAAAATGAAAGATCTCGCGAGCACCGTTAAGCCCCATGATCACATACCGCGAAACAAAGAGTGTACATGTCTACGTAGAGACGAGCAATGCCGGACTCTCAATATTTCTTCAGGGCACCGCCGCCTTAGGGCACCCGCACCACTTGGGTGAAAGAGGTCACAGGGGAACCACTTCATTAATTTCTCGGGCACCTTTGAACATCACTCGCAAACGCTGCAGTTGGCTGCCACCGTCGTAAAAATGCCTGCGCGACTACGGCCTATGCCCCTGCTAATCATGTATATTGGATGCTCATACACGTCACACATTCGCCGCCCATGCCACGTACATATTATATGGAAATACGTTTGTTGTATCGATACATACATAAGGTTGGTTTGTTTTACCTTTTTGAAACTTGTGTAAAGTGGGTTCGATTGGCCAACTAAGAGAACCCAGAGGAACAGCACAAGGATGATTTGTAGTCCTAGACCCCCACGATGCACCATCGACCAGACCTTCCGGAGGCAAGCCTCACCCTACGCACACTTTAAAACTGTTTGGCCATCCGACGTGTGGTGCGTACGGCATCAGTTTGACCCTAAGGAATAGCCACCATCGGCCACAGGGGATACGTCACAGTTTATCAGAGAATGAAAATGATGTTGGTTGCTTGTCAATATTTCCTCGTCGCCTCATACTTAGATGCATAATTGATGGCGAGCGCGACGTGCTGCAGGTGCGCCTATCGTACACGAGTATAGCACAAGAAAGATGATGATGGTGATGGCGGTGATGATGATGAAGACGATGACGATGACGATGAGGATGTTGTCTCCTTACCGAAGTTCCCTTCTCTGAACTTTACAGCAGCCGCCGTCGTCACCACCAGGCAGGCATCAAAACGTCTCGATCGAAGAAAACCTAATGCACGATGCTACGTGTACCACACTACCAGTACTCAAGGGGACCTCTACTACGGGTTGTCGTATGCGATATCGTATCGCTTGGAACTCTAACCAAATCCAGAAACACAGACATGATACGAACACCCGAACCAAAAAGAAAAGGGACCGTCGATTAAGGTAAGAGAATATCAATCACACTCACGCTCGAGTCGCCCCGTCGCAAGGGAACGAGGAACGAAAATCTTCCAAGTTTTCTCGCTCGTAGGCATTTTATTTGTCCAGCTGGTGGATCGACAAAATAATGACGAACGCGACCAGACAAAATTACCAAAACACAAAACAAATGCAACAAAATGTCACGAAACCACGCTCGTGTGCAACGGTACTTTCAACGGCAGAGTATTTGGAACTACCATCGACTTGCCGCCCCCCTCCGCAGGGACCCGTTACGCCTTGGTATTACATGTCGAGATGAAGCCATGCACAGGGGTGAAGGCAGTTCACGGTAGGGGGACCACCTACTTTATCGTGTATCGGCTTTCTAACACGGGAAGCTCTGGACTTCAGCTAAAGACCGACTATTGTTTTAGAAATAATGTCCACGCCGCACACAGAACCGAAATAATATTTACTGAACACTGATGAGATAATGGGGACTGCTAATCGCTAATGGTTGACTAAATCCTCGTGTTTGGAGGAGGCCCTGTCAGGATCATAAGTGGGACCTAACACCTATCCCTCCTTCTGCTGTAGGAGCACTCCGTGATGGTACACATTCCATAGTCACCGAGCTGCCGACAATGCTTCTCGCAGATGGCCCAAGGTCTAGCGATGATGAAATCAGACAAAAGGTACGCACACCAAGCTATTATATAGTATACGAGTACAGGAACTTCCCAGAAGATAGGACGGTTCGCTCGGCATTGCCACCTTGGGAGACGTTGATGCCGCCTCCGACAAGACAGGAAATCGTGATATTCGTGCCCAAAACGCAACCCAGAAATGACAAAACACGACATAATACAATATATAGCTACAACAGTAAAAAACTCCTTGCAACTGATCGTGGCGTCAAGCTAACTATTTACCTTGAAAAATCCAATGAAGTATGCGGACAGCTCTTTCGGTATCACTGTCAGTATCATCTAGGAGCAGACGATACACACGCTCTGTGGTAGGTTGCTGGGATTTCGACCCCAAGAGATCTTTCGTTCTCAAAAAGCGCAGCTATGCATTGATGGTTTTCAGTGACCGCCGTAATCATCGAACTTGTAGACGCTCATGCGAGCGACGCCTCCACACTCCTGGTACTTGTCCCCAGAGCACTCGTAGTTGCACTTGCCTCCCTTGTTGGTAGGTTCGCAATCACCGCAGTGGCAGTCTGTGGAAATGGGGTGACAACGATTAATGGGAATAAATTGCACCAACGTGTTGCTTGAGTCAACACGTAGAAGCGGAGGTTTGACGCGGGCTACTATATAATGTCTTGCTAATACTCAACTCTATGTACGCACCAGGCATCCTGCATCGGTAAATTCGTCTGCACCTAGGCCCTGGAGGTATTCGCCAGATTTGCCGTTACAGGTTTTCTCGAAGCCAATAATTATTGAATGAGGCAATGACCTCGTCCATTGGGGATCCCCAGAAACAATAGAAGCTACGCCCGCCGGAAAATGCATGAGATCACGAGTGATATCACGGGGGAGCTGCTCGAGCATGCATGTTTCGACAGAAACGAGTCACAACATCGGAATATAAATATGCCTGTGTCTCATCACTGCTGGTTAGAGGCAAACTGACGCACCTGAAGAGTATGCCGTGCCGAAGTACTCGTACCCACTGCAGTTTTCCGCGCACATCTGGGGAAACATTGCATGGAGAAGATAAAAAGATGGGTTCAACTGCTTCACCTGTTTGATGTCGGGAATCGTCTATGTCATTCGTGCGCGCTCACGTGCACGACGATCCAACGGCAGGTGGCGATGTCCTATTAAACATCATGTTCTTTGCAATCGCCACATTCCGTGGGGTTGGGAAACAAAAGTGAAACCGTTGGCCGTCAAACCTAGAGTGGCTTCAAAGCAACATATTTTTGGTAAACCCGAAGAGCGAACACATATTTAAGGTTTGGGAACACAGGTGCCCAGAACGATCTGAGGTTCGGGAAAATACCACCAAGAAGACATATAAGCTGTCTACGTGTACGCAGTAGACACGTCAACCCACCAGCGCAATTGCCCCCACCAATAACTACACTCCTAGGGCGACCGCCACCCACTGGCAACCCCTCGGCGACACCACACGTAATATGATCGCGGAACTCACCATCCGCGGGTAGACGTGGCGAGCACTGCACTCAGGGCACGGGCATAGGCGGTACTACAACGAGGCCTGACCGCGTTGTACGAGAGAGAGTAGCATTTTTCACCAATATGTTTACGGCTGGTGACGGATGACTGAGAATATCCGCTAACCACCGAGGAGCCCATTGCCAATTAATAGCTGCATTATTCGATATGTAGACCTCGGAGGCCATGATTCGTGTAAAGGTATACGTGTACACGTTTCTTACAGCCGCTGTCTGACTTACTATCGAGGCAAATCTCCTCATGAGAGGGGTCTCAGACAAAACGTAAATGAAGCTCTATCGTGGCATATTATCGTGGCAAACCGTCCGGGCGCGTCATGGGTAAATCCTAATAGTCTCAGTCTACCATATGGCAAACGCCCTACTGAAAATACAACTAGCGGATGCCGCCTAGGAATAGCACCCCTGGGTACTCGCGGGAAGCGTCTACGTAGGTATCTCATATCGGCTGTGGCAGCAACATTAAATAAATGTCAACAACAAAATACGTACATGTGGCAGAGCGGCACAGTCGCAAAAATTCGAATGAATGCTGCCTGAGTATTGCCATTGGACATTTGCAGTTTTACCAGGAGGTCTCCACCAATCAGAGCTACCCCGTTTGCTAACCTGTCTTTTTAAAATAATAGAACCGCAGTCCCGTTTTGGGGACAAGCCACTCAAATTCTGAGCGAAGTGTCCCCAATATGGGACTGCGGTCTTAAAAAAGGTGAGCATCGTCCTTTTTAGTCAGTTTCAGCGACAGCCTGCTGAAAAGTATATAATGCCGATAAACAGCTAGCTGTAAAACAAGAACTATACTAAAATGAGGTAAATCACAAACATCCTGTTTATAGTCTCGGGCTATAGCTGTTTCCTCACCTCTGCCGTCATGCGTTCCGACCTGTAGCTGGGGCCATCGAGCGAACGGTGCTGAGGCTCATCCACGTAGCAACCAAGGTACGTGAAGTGTTTTGACCCCCCACACTTGAGGTGTTTGCTGCGCTTGGGGTGGGTTTGGTACGTCCTCGTTGGGCATCGAGTAGGCTCCGGAACCATCTTACTCGGGCATGGGGTAGGCTCCGGCATCGTTTTGGTGGGGTACATGGTAGGCTCCGGTGACATCTTGCTCGGCGTTGGAGTAGGCTCCGGTGACACCTTGCTCGGCGTTGGAGTAGGCTCCGGTGACATCTTGCTCGGCGTTGGAGTAGGCTCCGGTGACACCCTCGTGGGGTAGGGAGTAGGTACCGTTGACATCTTGCTGGGGACCGGTGTAGGAGACGTGCAGGCGTCGTTGCCGACAACCAAGCCGGTAATTGCCGACAGGTCGGGAGAGTTGCCCTCGTCGTCGGTATATTCCGCGGACACGACGACGCTGCCCCCAGGGACCTGGCCGCACGCCTCCAGTAGAACATCGAAGACCGTGGCCGTAGCCTCGAGGTCGGCTGCGGAAAAGGTGACGGTGCTGCCTGAAACGGATCCGGAGGCGGTGGAGGCGACCGGAACGCTGAATTCGATCGTCAACGTTGCGCCTGTCGATGGACACGCTATGGTGGTCCCCTCACCCGACGAGAGGATGCTCTCCAAGGCCGCTGAGAATCGCGCGTTATGAGAGTTGCAGAGGGATCAAGAGGGAATAAGGGGGGATGTTGTTGGTTTGTTGTGACGGTGGCGTGGGGCTTGACTCACGAAAAACTTTGAGTGTTGCTACTGTAGTTGTCCCCAAGGGCGATGGCTGCTTTAAATATCTTCGTGGCAAATGCCTGAGCCTCTTTCGAGGTCCACCTCCGAATTCAGACAAAGTCAGCTTTACTCATGTAGAATATTCACGGAACAACATTTGTTTTTGTCGCGTGTTGAAAAATATAGGTATACCTGGTATTGTGTCGTGGTAGGACGTGCTTCCTTAAACATTCTACTGGATACATGCACGAGTGCAGGCACGCAGGCGAAGGTGTTCGTTCATGATGCTGCGGCCGAAAATGCTATTCGAAAACGATTTCGGGTTGAGGAATTATTGTACAAGGTTGAGGGACGACTCTTTATCTGGAGTCTCTAGTGTGTGGAATTGATACGATTCTTGTATAATGTCTGGAGCTCGTGGCACCATCATGCGGCTTGAGTATGTTATTAAAACACCTGGAGCCCGTAATCCAATGGTAAAGTCCATGCACGTGTGTCTCGAATGTGAAGAGTAATCGAACGCAAGTATCTCAAATATATTCATAAAAATAAAAAGCAGAAAAAGCACAGGATTCTCAATACGCTGTGACACTGCTAATGATTGTCGAGTGTGTCGCCTTTCATACCGCGCTGGTTGATTGATTTTATGACTTATGACCCATGGTGCGAGCGTGATTGCACTACAGTCCTTATTACAACCGCAGCTTAGAGCTGGTGTCCCTGCTTGTGCCTAATAAGTCAACAGCACAGCACGCCCACGAACACCAAACGCGAATAGAACACCGCACAAACAATTTACTGTATTCCGTTGCCTCCATTCCATTTCCTATCCTCGCCCTTCTAACATCTCTCCCCGGTAGTCGTAACACAGAGCCGGGGTCACAGAGAGTCCTCGCCTCCGTTTCCCCCACCACGTTTCGTGCCTTGATTATTCGCCGCGAGACGATTTCGGCCCTTTTCTCCCTCCTTGACTCCATGAATAGTCGAATTGCGCTTACACACTCTATGCCCTCTCAGCGTTTGACTATGCCATAAATATCGTATATATACATTAAAGTTTCAAGTCACGGCGGGAGATTAGATAACACGTATCAACCTTACATAGTAGCATTGGAGGGTACGACGAACAGACCACCGGGGCGACTATGTATACCCCTTGCCGGGCTAAAACCTCGGGAGGGACCAGTGACATTAAGTTTTGACGCTAACGGGGAATAAGCGCGTGTGCACAAGGGAGCATCGCGTAAGAAAATATCCACATACTCGTTTGCCGACATGCAGGAGCCTGGTACCTACGATATTACAGGTATGTGTGCGACCATCAGCGACACCACATGCACAAGAAAGTGCATGTATCGCCTACACAACTTAAGGCACACAAACAGTTCCTCTGGTGATAATTGCATCAAGTGATTACACTACACTGTCTCCGAAACGTGCATCGTCGAAGTACGGCCATGGCCTGCTTTCAAGATCGACGGTCCCGAGCTGCCTGTAGAGGTCCGCGGCTTACCGTCAAGAAGGTCAAACTCTGCGACGAGGAAAACGTTGTCGGCATCGCCTCCGATCTCGAGAAGTTCAGGATCTCCATCCCTGCGGCCTGCAGCAAGCGATGAGGGAGGAGCGACCAGAGATGAGGCTACATTGTACGCATCGGACAGAAAATAGATTTCCACAAAATAGATCTAGACCTTTCAGGACAGAATGATTTTTGATCCCAACATTAGAGCTCAATTGTGCTGTGTAGGATCCCTACATTCTGACTGATTGACGTCTCTGGCTCTTGATCCGTACTACACAGACCCTGCGCAGTACCTCATGGCGACAGGATGGAATGAAGATTGTTAGATTGATCTGGATCGTGACCTGGCCTGCGTATGCAGTATTGATATGATCGCTCCTATGTGCCATTGTACAGCGCTCATTTGAATCCAACGTAATTTGAATTTGCGGAGCTGTCTGGGGTGTACACTACCACTCTCTACAAAGGATTCAGTCTGTTTTCTAACGAACGGTTCTTACACTTCCGCATCCTGAACCTGTTATACATATAACACGACGGCGGAAAAGGCACACCGCTCTGTTGTTTTGCTGTGCGATTCCTGACGTGCTGCGGATGTGCTCTTCATTATTGTTCCTTTAATTTCATTCCAACCGAGTTGGGAGCTAGATGTTGTACGGGTGGAAGCAAACAATTTGAACTGAACATGGTGTGCAGACTTACCGGCATATGATATAAATATACATAATATATATATGTAATATATATATTAGGTTTCGCGGTTCCATTGTGGGATCTCAGTTCTGCGACCCCCTCCCCCCGCAATAATAAAATCGACAGACGCGAATGTATTATGCGCCTACAAGAAACGGTCAGCAGTCCGACTAATATCTTGCTGCGCACCTGTCGAACATATACCCTGTTGGAGTTTCTTACCTCACCAGAAAGCAACGCACCCCGGAGGCACCATATTCTGGGTCCATATGCTTTGACTGGTTGAGCGCCTCAGAAGAACAAGTATTAGTATACCGCCTTGTGCTACAATGCTCTACCACCGTAGAATATGTATTATAGGACTACAGTAGCGCACAGATATGTTGCTCGGGTCGCGCGAGCAAATTTCCTTGAAGGCGGTTTTCGTTTGAGATCAGAACCCGCTGACGTTCGGAGCTCAGACAACACTGCACCACCTCGATACCTTGGTAAAGTGCGCAGACCCCCTACCCCAAGCAGTCCGGGCTGCTTCGTGTGGTGGACGCTCGTAAGTTTCGTTAGTTGTTGCCCCTAACGATTTCTCTCTAAAGTGCGATAACACGTCGATTTTGTTATGTTTCTGCGTACGGCACACCTTTTTCGAATTCGGGCACTTTGTACATCATATCGAGGTGGCGCGATATGGCCAGCTAATGTTCAACTGATGAGATTCGGAACTACTCTACAGGGCATGCCTTATCGTCGGAATACCATAATTTCGTGCTCCACGACACCAAACTTGCGGGATAGATCCTTTTTCGGTTTGCACTGTTCGTTGTTATTTTTTGTCAAGCCCAGACGTTCGGTGAAGTTAGATATCGTTTTAAATGAGAGGCCTAGGAAAACTAGGGTGCAACCGCTATCGCAGCATATGTGTCGACGGGCAACTCGACCACCTCGAAATAATCCTGGACAAACCGTGGCCCTATGAAGGTTGAAAGTGCTCTGCTGCAAAGTGCAAGGAATAATTTACCGTCACCTAGTACTCCTACTGTTCGCGCCGGAAAATGCTATCATTAAACGAAGTTCCGTACTCAGTGCATCGACGGGTACAAACGTACGGCCATACGATGCGGCAAGCTCACCTACTCCAACTGCAAACACGACTATGCCCTCAGCCCTCGCCGCGTTCGCTGCGGCGGTGGTGTCTGCCATGCTGTTGCTTTGCCCGTCGGTGATCACGATCATGAACGAAGCGCTTGCAGGGTTAAGGCCTAGCAACCGGGTGCCTTCCTTGATGCCGAAGGACGTGACCGTCCCTGATTCGGCTTGGGCGTCCGCATCGGCAAAGTCATTGAAGTCCTGGGCGGTGGAGAACGTTTCAGAGGAGATCAAAGAGCCTGAAAACTGTACGTAGGAGGCTGTCCCCCCGTTGTCGAACAGGTTTCGTTCAGCAAAAGCTGCTACGATGTCCTTGGCGAATCCCTGCTCCAGCGCGAACTCAGTGCTGTTAATGCTGCTTGACCCGTCCAGGATGACAGCGAGGTTGACCTGCCAGAGGGCACAAGCAAACATAGACCAGAAACAATAATATGTACCGGTAAGGGAGTTAGACCTTGTTCTTAGGGCTCAATGCGTTCGTAGGGTTCTTCTTTCGAGGTGGGTTTGAGCGATCAACGTTGAAAGATACACATAGGCTTACTTTGTCGGACGGCAAAAATAATATAGGAACATATATGGATGGACCAGATTTCGACGATATCATCTCCAAACAAATGCAGTGTTTTTATTCATACCACGTATTCCGTGCCTCATACATGTACGACTATCCATGTGCATCGGGGTCCTAGTGCATTTGATAATGATGATACCGCCGCTGCTACTAATATTTCAGCACGTTTACGTCTTTTTTTCGTACTCATTACATTTAAGGTAGAACCTCAGTCTCGGCGGCCCGTCTGTCTTAAATGCTTTCGCCAAACAGGCGAACTTTAACATAGCCGGCATTGAATTCGCATTTCGCCAGGCTTTATCCTAAAGGAACTGGGTGGTATTAAGTACGTTGGGGGTTCAAACTATGAAGCACTCTGAATTTGTCGTTGAATGTTCCAGAATACATACAGCAAACATTGGGATACACCCAAATTTGAAGAGTTCCCATAGCGTGAGCGCCAGGATGTATGTGCACAATAGGTTTGACGCTAGATGTCGCGAATACCGGATTAAACACATTATTTTCGAGATGTGAGACCGCGAGTGCTGCGCTGTCTGCAATAGTAACACCGAATTTTGATGTTGCGTGTGGTTGCTAGTATTTAATGAGTCGTACTTTGATTGGATTACCATAGGGCGGCCTCTCGGCTGCGCCGTCACGAGACCTTTGATATTGTGTTTTTTCCGCGGTTCAGCGATATGGTGTGCACACAAGGGGAAGGCAACCGTCTCTAGCCGCGCCGGCACCGTAGACGTGACGGCGAAAGCACAGAAAGTGCAGGGCCGGATGCAGCTATTTGATAGATCTCGGCAATGACCTGAGGTTTGCTACTCTAAGCATCATACAAACGCCCGGGGGGCAGGCTTTCTACGCGACCAAGACGGGAGAGGGCGTTGCCGCCGCGGGTTTCAGTGGGTGCCGGCGGGAGAAGGAACATACACCCTGGGAGGGGTTCTCGAGGGAGGCACAGAAGAAGGCGGTTTTCCAGTACCACCTCTCTCCGTGGTACGGTCGTCTATTGAGGAAGACTTCAGGAAAACGGCTCAAGGGGAGCATCTCAACGTTTTTACAAATGGGACGTCATACTTCTAGGCAATCATGGCAGTACTACTGTAGTACGATAGTACCGATTGCCGATGCGTTTTTTGGCTACTGTGCACACGGGGCGAGGTGGATTTGTTAGCCAGAGAGGGCGAGGTGCTTGGCTCCGACCGAATCGAGTGAGCCTGCGATGCGGAGGAACCGTGTCACGTAGGGGTGGAATGTGTAACACATGTTCCGAAATCTATCATACACGATACTAGTTTTTGTTTTGGGCGACCGTGTCGCGCACCATGGGCCGCAATGCGTGATGCAGCCACACACCAGGACAGTGAGGCCACCGGAGGCCACACCCCTGTGTAGCGCTAACCGGCACAAGGTTTGCACTCATGGTATGCATTGACAGAATGTTTCGTCTGCGGCGAAAATATACCATAACCCCCCCTACCGAGGAACACACCCGGTTCCCGCTTATGCTTTTCGCCTTGAACGAAACATCGTGGGTGGAGCCCAATATGCGTTGCGTGGGAATGGAGTGCTGCACGTATGCTTGACGAAATGTGTGCGCCAGCGCAACACTTGGTCGCCTATCTTCAACCCTAGGTTTCTTGATGACTACGTTGGTTGGCGATATAGGCCAATTCTTATGCAGTCGGAAAGTAAGATTGCGAAAACCGGTTTCCGATCGTTTTTTTTCCCGACTGGACTGTGAACAGCTAACCTTCTTGTCGTCCGTCGGTTCGAATCAACATTTTTCGTGTTTTTTCTGGAGACCTTTAGTGTAGGGAAGGGTGACGTCCAATAGATTCACTATAAATAACTCAGAATCAACTATACAATCAGTCGAACTCAAAGCTGACGCATTTCATAATTTTATAGAATAACTCAAGAGAACAAGGTTACGTAGGGCACGCGGGAAACGGTTCGAAACTGCTTCGCCGTGATGGTCGTGGGGTCACAGAGGTCTTAATCTTCCAGCAGCTGCGCCTAACCACATAGACCTACTGATTTTTCGCTTCTCTCTCGAGCAGCAGCAGCGTGTGAGCTTCACACGCGGGGTGTTCTCCTCCATCACGTCCTCGACGCCTTCTTGGCGCTAAATTTCTCCGAGAGTCGCGAAAGCTGCAGCCAGCGCAGCAGTTGGCCGAACGAAAGTCATCGATACCGCGCACTGCGGCCATCGGGTGCTGTCACGTGCTGCTGACGGGCGTAAATGAGGATTTATCACACTAGCTCGCGCCGAGCAGCAGCAGACGTGACGGCAGCCAAGGCAGCGCCCCCGATGTTGTGGTGCGGGGTCGTGTCGTGTGTCGTGTTGTTGTGTTAGGTGTGTGATATTCGTACTATTAATAGTATGCGGCGGGACTTTCTCGTAACATTTTCTACTGATTGATGCATGAATCCGACTGGCGAGTTAGATCGAAAATCTCAGTTTTTCCGACTGCCTGGTCCAGTAGGATATCATAAGTCGAATATTGTTGGATTGAAAGGACGCTCTTCCAACTGCATAAGAATGCCAGTTATTGTATCCGATCGGAAATCGGCGTTTTCAATCCTAGTTTCCGACTGTATAAGACACGGCCTTAGTTTGGAACATGATTGTCTTTCTCAAGAATTAAGGCTTTAGGAATCGCAAAAAAAAACGAACGGTCGATACAAAGTTAAACATGGATGGTTGTTTCATACAAACCTGGTAGTATATATTTTTTCATGACTTCGTTTTTGATGTGGTACGCTCGACGCGTATCTTACGTACAGCGTACAAAGTTCCTCTTCGGGATATGGGTAGCATGAAACCCGGATGGTGTCGCAAATTGAAAAGGGAGAGGCAGGTTCAAACCCTTGCATCTATCTCTGGTTTGAGTAAAAATAATTTTCGGGTAAAAACGAGTCATGGGTTCTATACAGGAGCACTGTAATATTGCCTGAAGCGAAGAGCAGTACTCGTAGTCTATAGTCTTCAAAGTTCTTGAATGTCTTGGCGTATAGGAGGCATGTGCTACATTGAGGAAAGCGTAGCACTCAGAAGAAAATTGACGGAATTTGTATCATCCAGGTATTTATTTATCGCCTGGGTGGGATCTGTATCATCGAAATATATATGTGTATGATCCTTGATGATCTGAACACCTCTACCTGGTGGAGTCTGCACGATCTGCATGAACTACACATACATGCTAATCGACATACACGTACCGTGATTACCTTATCAATAAAGCTTTTAGTGGGCTGGCCTGCATGATCTGAAGGATTTGTACGATCTGCAGGATTTGTATAATAATGTAGATGTATCACCCTTTATTTGGCGGTGATATCTGCTTGGTCGTAATGATTGCACTCGCGTGCCGAGTTGGAGGATTTGAGTGCCATGTGTGCATGATGTGTAGGATCTGCCTGCATGATCTGGAGGGTCTGTTATATACACTCTCCAAATAGTTTGCGTGGGGCGACATGTACGCTCCGTATCATTTGCATTCGTGAGCCAGGTGTGATCTGGTTGATCTCCATGACATGCACATGTGAAGGGGATCTGTGTGGTTACAATTTTCATAGATAGATGTGAATCTGAGCAGATTCTGTGTGATCTGTAAAATCAGTACATTTCGACCGAGATGGGATCTGTCCGATGTGCCTGACCTGTACGTCTTGAGCGAGATAGGGCCTGTACGATCTGCATGATCTGCACGCGTTTATTGGAGGGCGTCATTGATCTGCAGGATCTGTATAATCTGCAGGATCCGTATGGTCTACCTGAGTGAAAATCTGTGTGAACTGTACGATCTTTACACCGGGATAGGGTATGTATGATTTGCATACATATGCATATTTTGATCGGTGGGTCTGCATGATCTGCAGCATAATGTGTATGATCTTGCAAAATCTGTACGATCTGCCGTATTTCTGTATGATCTGGAGGTCTGGACAATCTGGATAATTCACGCTTGTTCACAGCATGTTTAGCCGGGGTGAGGTCTGTGTCAGGTAATATTTCACAAGTAGGTGTGTACGTGAGTGAGATCTGTGGGATCTGCGCATCTTTGCCGGTAGGGATCTGTATGATCTGCAGGATAATATATATGTATGATCTGCAGAATCTGTATGATCTGCAAGATCTGTATGATCTACCTGAGTGGAAACTGTGTGATCTGAACGATCTGTACATCTTTACCGGGATGCGGTCTGTACAATTTGCAGGATATATATGTATGATCTGCAGGATGTCTGTATTATCTGGAGGATCTATAACATCTTGATACTAAACACTTGCTTCCAGCATTTTTAGCCGGGATGGTGTCTGTATGAGGTAGATCTTTCACACGTGTGCACATAGTAGGCACTTGCAGGATTTCTTCATGGTCTGAAGGATCTGTAAAATCTGAATACTTCACACTTACTTAATTTAAAACAGACAAATCGGAAAAATGGGAACGAAACAAAAAATAAATGAGAACGGACGTTTTTTTTTAGAAAGCAAACTAATTGTGTACAACTCCAAGAAAAAAAGTTGACAGTCCTGTGAGGCTGTACAGCAGCCTTCGAATGAGCTGTCGCTCAGGCTGGAAGTCCTCGGCATCGCCGCGGTAGCCAGCATCTAGAGAAATCACAATAGAGCCAGCGTATATCGCTTTTTGCGCCCACCCGAAGGCACGAGATGGAGCATGACCGTTCTGACGAGCTCCTCTCACAGGGCTGGCCAAGGGGTTTTGCAGGATCATTTTGGTTATCTGATACACCACACATGGTTCTGGAGATACGGCTTGGTTCTCATTTCAGGCTTCGTTCCCATTTTTCCGATTTGTCTACTTGTTTGCATCATGTTTAGCCAAGATGGGCTCTGTATGAGGTAGTTAATTCACACGTTGGTACCTGAGTGGGAACTTGCTATGTGTGCTTTGTATCTATGTGTAATCTGCAGGATCGGTATGATATGTACACATACATATTATTTATGCGTGATTTCCAGGATCTGTATGATCTACCCGAGTGGAATCTGTGTGACCTGCATGATCTGTTCATCTTGACCGGGATGGGGTCTGTTTATCGGTGAGTTTGCATGACCTGCAGGAATTGTATGATCTGCAGGATCTGCAATATTTGGCAGGTCTGTACCTTAGGGGGATGTTGATGTGTGTGATCTGTACAGATTTACCGGGGGATATCTGTATGACAAGGTAGAAATTTCACACGTGTGTGCCCGAGTGGGTAGTTGCAGGATTTATGGAACTTGCAGGATTTGTACGATCTGTATGATCTGCAGATCTGCAGTATTTGTCAGGTGTGGACCTGAGTGGGATCTTGGTCTGTGTGATCTGTACATCTTCACCGGGTGGGATCTGTATGATTTGCATGAACTGCACTTGTTTCGTCAGCAAGATAAAAAAATCAATCGAGACAATTCGAGCTCGAAAATGAGTTGATGAAAAACCGTATACACGCGCAACACAATTAACACCCGGTACAAAATGAGCTGGTACACAAAATATCCAGGATGTGATAGCTGCCGCCCGGACACAAAAAACAACTAAGAGTAGCAGCAAAGGAGAGCAATCTGCGTCAGCAACAACAGCCAACAGCAGTAGCTACACCGTAACAGTGTACAGCAGCGTCATCAGCAGGAACACCAATATAAGCCACCGCGTAAATCGGGCAAAAAAATACTTTGGGTAGCAACAGAAAAAGGCGCCAGCAGAAATATCAATATTATTAATATTACGGGGGACCATAGTTAACAGGACCTATGGTACACATAAAAACCTATATGTTTACCTATTTTTACTAACAATATTTGGTCCTGTTAACTATGGCCCCCCGTAATAGTAGAAGCTATGCCGTGATAGTGCGCAGCAGTGTGCAGCAGCAGTGTGCAGCTGCAGAGCGGAAGAAGCAACAGGAGCAGCAAGATAAGCGACCTAGTGGCACAGACAAAAATAAGACAAGGTTAGCATCAAGAAAAGCAACCTTCGTGAGCATCAGTAGCAGCTATACCGTGATTGTGTGTAGCAGTAGCGGCAGCAACAACAATACAGAGGCGTAGCAGAATAATAAGCAAACCGTGTGGCAGTGAACACTCGGCTATTACACGCAACGCAATACGTGATACAAATATCCGATAAATAAATGATGAATCTACACTCGGCTATTATTACACGCAACGTAATACGTGGTACAAATATCCGATAAATGATTAATCTCACCGAGATACTAAAAAATTCTACCAGGTAAGTTTGTGGTGGGTGCAGCCTTTTCTCGCATCTTGTGGCCGAGCAGTCACGAGCACACGAGCACTCAGCAGAAGCCGCAGCAGCAGCAGCAGCAACAACAACAACACTCAGCGCAGCACTCGAGCAACTCGATTCGAGCAACACTCGTACGCCTGTCGTTGCTGCTCTTGTACTGCTACGTACTGCTCGAGCAGCACTCGAGCGCACGAGCATGATTAGGTTTCCAAGCCTGTTGCACCTCGAAAAAAAGACACGGGACCTACCTCACTCTATTCCTAAAGCGCAACGAGCACGAGGCGAACACGAGCAACACGTGGCCTAGCAGCCACGGGCACATGAGCACTCAGCAGCAGAGTAGCAGCACCCAGCGACACTCGAGCAACATTCGACTCGAGCAGCATTGTACGCCTGTTGTTTTGCTGTATTTTTTTTGCTGCTGCAGCTCGTGCAGCCCGAGCTCGAACAGTACTGCTGTGTGCTGTTGCGGTTACGGGCAGAAGCGGGAAGAACAAAATATTTGCAGCTGGAAATGCGAAGATCCGTGTAGATATCCAAGCCCCTAGATGGCTTTCCGGAAGTGGGACCCCATCCCCTGAGTTGCTTGCTGTGTCGCGTGACTTTGCCCACCTAGAGCATATACCACGGAGCTCGGTCGGAGCCAGCACTTGCACTGTATTGCCCACACCGCCCCCCTGCGGACCCTGCAGCAGGAAGAACGAGAAAGTACCCTCGGCCAAGCGGGAAAAGTGAACTCTTCCGGGAAAAGCGGCCTTTGGTACAAGGTAATAGAACACGCAGAAGATAACACTTACCTCCTCCGACCATTTTCCCAACGGAATGTTTGGACGACGGGAAGGGCGTACTGAATGCGCGGAGTCTGTGCAGTCTTCTCGACGTCATATTTCCAAGCAGTCATTTTCGTTGTGTGCGCCCCCTGTGTTTCGGACGAAATTGGGTTTGTAAATTTGTCCCAGTGTGGGGGTTGTCTTGCGTGATATACGGTTCATGTGCTCTCGTGTTATGGTACGAGTGCGTCTAACTTTACGAACGTAACTGATGCGTATTGTCTGTGCAGGGATATCCGTCCAATTTCCAATTTGACATCGGTACTCGTACAGTCTACCAGGTATAAAATATGACCAATTGCAGGCTACAACGACCTCGGTCGAGATCGTCAAGGTCGAGAGAATACAACACAGCCGACAGAAAACGGTACTTCGATAGCAACCCAAGTAAATTTCCTGGGTGGGCGCCGGACTCGCCTTCCAAAATTCATCAAAATTCAGCTAAACACGGATTTTACTGTCACAAATTCAGGACTATCTCGCGTCATGCCGTTTCATTGGAAACGAAATTCGGTTTTAGTTCCTGTGAAATTGCTGGCGGGAGGGTTTCTCGCTTTATCTTGAAAAATCGACTTGGTGAATTTAACCACCACTTAGTCTTCGCGCGACGGTATTTCGCCAGCTTAATCGTCACATGCAATACCTACATGTATTTTTTTCTACGAACGAAAACAGCTAGACGTGGCGAATTGCGATTGCTCTCGAAATACGCCCTCAAATGCACGGTTTCAGAAAAGAGCAGCTCCATGCGGATGGAAAAATTGGTCGGAAGGAGTCGAGCATTAAACGAAAGAACCAATTACATCTAGAATCACCTTCGCCGGATGTTGGCGTTTGGGTGGTGTGTTTGGGGTATAAAAGGGTTGAAGCCAAGGTCTTAATCTCCAGGAAAGGTGTGTATGGTGCTGGGAAAGGTTTGATTATTACACCTGCCTAGACTAAAACAGTGGGGGGGGTTGTACCCTATATTGGTGTGATAATAGTAGTGTTACGCGCCGTAGGGCAACACATACATGTTACTGACATGATGTTGTACTGGCAGGCTTGGCCCCTAATCGGTTACTTGCGATTAAGCCCCATAGCGTCGTCACGTTTAATCAGGAGAACTTCAATCGAGGAAGCAGGAGATCCTCGAGCGCAGCAGACTGGCCTGTGCTGACAAATTTGTCTACTCTACATAAAGCAGCAAACGTAAACAAGTACTGACAACAGCAACAGCACTGCGGTCGTATGAACTACGAATGGTGCACTCGTAGCGCAAAATAACTGTACGTACAAAGTGCATACATCCGTAGGCTATAATGCCGATGGGCATGTCTTTCAGCCTCAACTCGTTAACTCAAGAGATCACTAATCTAATACTCAGTCGATTATCGAGAGCAGTAGATGAACATTCGCTGAACTACTTAGTTAGATCTCACTCCCTGAGCGTGCTCGGTTGGTGCATCCCTGGCCTCTCAGAGCTCCAACTTCGAACGCGCCTCCTTTCATTACTTGCCGGACCCTTCCAGCGGTCCTTTGTTTCTCCATTTCTCTCGGCACTCTCGGCCCTTCCTTCCTTTTTACTCCTTTCGTTTCATGTGCGTGAGTGTCCTCCGAGCACGGCACCGCGGGAGAGCCCGGCCCCGTCGGGGGTGCCAGCAGGTGCTGGCGGGTAGAGGGGGGGTTGCAAGGAGGGCGGTCGCCGCTTTCCAGCCTAGGCGTCGCGTGTGCCTCGAGACACGAGGGATGCATGAACGGGCTCTGTCTGGCCTCCATTTGTGACTTTTGGGTAGAGTATGTACGAGATATAAGGGTCGTTCGAAGTTGCAAGATAACATTTAAGCGGGGCATATCTTTGCAACCACGCTGAAGTTGAAAGAGGGAGCCAGTCTGAGTACCAAAGCTGTCGAGCGGGCGAACGACGGCGACGGTGAGCACCGGGAGGCGGGCGACGGGGCTGACTGTGACAGAGAGTGAGGAAGGCTTCACCCGGACCGAATCGGTGGCGAGGTGGTCGCGAGAGGGGCGGGCGCCGTACAAGGCTGAGAGAGAAGCTCTCCTGTTCATTTTGCTTTCTTGACCGGTGCAAGGTGTTCCAATCCGGCCAAACAAATATTTCAGCAGGAGAGGAACGGGGGTTTTGTTTTCTTCCCTAATTTTTCGTTTCATTTTACATTGCTTTTTGCGGTGCTGCTGTGCCGCCGTGCCGTGGTGTGCTTTCTCTATTTCCGTACATACAGCATGCCAAAATAATAAATTATGTACCCTACCTGGGGTATGTACGTACGTGCGGCAACCGCCTGCGATGCGAAGCGTATGTGGCGCCCGAGCTGTTTTCTCCTGAATCATGGCGGCGGGACTCTTGGCATTTATTTTCAAGTCGCCAGTTTGCAACTATGATCATATTCAAAACTATATTCAATCAAGGACCTCTGTCAGCTTCGCATAGTAGTTTTAGGTACTTTGTCCTTCCTGAGCGAGGGTAGCGGGCGGCGCAGGCGGCCCGCGGAGCGAAGCGCCTTGTATGTACCTACAACATTCAACATTTACGTACACCCACAACATCAGCAGCGGTAGTGAGATATAAGCTACCGCGTAAATTATTAGAGTAAAATGGCACAACAGTAGACTACCCCTGCTGTGCATGCTACTAGCAACTGCAGTAGTATGTACACACTACAATAGATATACCTGGCACCTGGCTGGCGATACAACGGCATTTTGACTACTAGTCGTCGTGCTGTATTATTTTGATATAATTATGAAATACGTCAGCTGTGAGTTCGACTGATTATATGGTTGATACTCAAGTTTGCAAGCTGTCTAATACCAGGTATGTCTTGTCTATATATCGTATTTTTACTGAATTTCCAGATTGTATACCAGTCGCCCCGGTGGTTCAAGTGGTTAACCTCGAATTCTACTTGTTTGAGTCCTGGGTTCGAGCCCCAGGTGGGTCGGACTTTGACTTTATTTGCAAAAATAAAAAAAATGATTCAATTGTTGAGAGAGCCTTGCAGCGTGGGTAGGCACAATTCGATGCGAGTCGACGAGGGAAGAAAAGGCTGAAATCTTCTCGCGATAAAAATGAAGGCACGTACCGTAGCGGGAAGGGGGGAGAAGAGCCTGCTATGTGACCCCGGATCTGAGTTACGAGTTGGAAGGAGAGAGAAGAAGATGTGCGAAGATAATGAATGGGATGAAAAAAAAAAAAAATAGAAAAAAAAAGAAATACCAGGGTGTATAATAAGCCGTTCGCGCGTAGTCTATGTGTATTTCCTTGTCAAGGATATAGGCCAGTGATTCCCCTGGATGCTGCCCGGGTCAACAAGGCAATTTACACAATCATTTTGCGCACTGATACTAAATAACCCGGACAAGGGAGCGTAATATGACTTTGCCACATTGTTTCAATCATTTCATTTTGTGGGTTACAGGTTCTCGACCAGGCCGTCGCATGGGTATTGTCCCGCGGAGGTCCGACCATTCGCCGAGGTCGTGGATATCCGTCTCATATTGTACGACTGTGGTCACCCATATTCCTGGACTAGTTGTTGTTGTCAGCAGAGATGTCGTCATCTTTGGCATTGTCCCGTGACAAGTAGTCACTGCAGATAGATTGGAATTCAAGGCCCGTGCCTTGCCCACACACACTCTTCCTCTCCATCATCGTTGATGGTGGTTTCGTGGGATCGTCCGTACCGATCCTATACCAAAACCTGGCGTGTCCTACACGCTTACCCTCTTTAAGAAAGGGAAGTGCCATAGATGTCGAGTCGAACTTGAGGGCCCGCCCTACATTTTTACAAATATTGATTAAACCGTTGCATTTTTGTATGAGATGGCTCTAACTGTGAGTCATTTTTCGGGGTGATGAGCTGCTTCTATAGTCGCTGCTGCTGTGATGCTTGGATTGTACCAGGTATTTGATGTGGGTCGAGGTGGCACCTAAATCAGGCATCGGTATATTCCCAAAATTATACCAGGTATGGTGGTTTATTATTTATGGAATTACCACTACTTAGTAGTAGTACGAATATACATTGATCTACATAATATATATTACTAATGGTGTGATTTTGGTCTGAAATTTGTACTTTTTGCAGCTATTATTGAATCTACTTCACATCGATAGCATATATATACACATACCTGGTGCTCGTACCTGGTATAGTTAACTATTATTCCTGATGTATATGCAGATAGATGTCGGGTGGAGTTTTTCGGGGAAATGAGCTGCTGCTGCTGCTGCTGTTGTTGCTGTTGTTAATGATGTGTGATGTTAGAACGTAATGTTCGTACTATCAATATTAAACTATACAAGGCGCTTCGCTCCGCGGGCGGCCTACGCCGCCCGCTACGCTCGCTCAGGAAGGAAAAAAGTACATCAAATCATGCGAAGCGAACAGAGGTCCACGATTTTGTTTAGTTTTTTCAAGGATCGTAATTGCAAACCGGCGACTTGATAATGCCAAGAGTCCTGCCGCCATGCTTCAGGAAAAAACAGCTCCGACGTTAGCTTGGATGCCACATATAATATATACGCTTCGCGTCGCGGATGCCGTACGTACGTACATACCCCAGGTAGGGTACTACTACTACAGTTGTCTGTACTTATTTTCTTCTGTCGATATGCTCAATGTCTGTACTGTATGTACGAAGAAAGCGAAAGCACAGCACGGCACAGCAGCAGAAAAAATGAAAATGAAACCGAAAACTCGGAAAGGGAAAAAATCCCCGTCCCCTCTCGTGTAATATTTTTCTGCCTGAGTGGAACACCTTGCACCCGGTCGAAAAGAAGAAAAGAAAAAATCGCACAGAAGAGCTTCTCTCTCAGCCTCTTACGCCGCCCGCCCCTTTCGCGACCACCTCGCTACCGATTCGGTCCGGGTAAAGCTTTTATCACTCTCTGCCACAATTAGCCCCGTCGCCCGCCTCGCGTGAAGCCCGGTGCTCACCGTGGCCGTCGTTCGCCAGCTCGATAACGTTGGTGTTCAAACTGCACACCTCCCCCTTTCAACTTCAGCGTGGTCGCAAAAATAAGCACCGCTTGAATATTATCTTGCCCTCCCGAACGACCTTCATAACTCGTACCAGGTATATACTCTTCTTCTATCAAAAATTATATATCGAAGCCAGACAAAGCCCGTTCATGCATCCCTCGTGTCTCGAGGCACACGCGACGCCTAGGCACGAAAGTGGCGACCGCGCTCCTTGCAACCCCCCCTCTACTCGCCAGCATCCGCTGACACCCGCGACGGTGCCGGGTCCTCCCGCGATGCCGTGCTCGGAGAACACGCACGCACACGAAACGAAAGAAGAAAAAAGGAAGAAAGTACCGAGAAAACAAAGAACTGCTGGAAAGGTCCGGCGAGTAATGAAAGGAGGCGGTTTGGAAGCGAAGTGGGAGCTCTGAGAGGCCAGGGATGCACCAACGGAGCACGCTCAGGGGTTGTGATCTAAGTATGTAGTTCTATTCTATATACCGGTATGAGATAAACGCCTGGTGTAGCAATGGACAAGAATTTACCAGCACGTTGCGCCTGCACTCTATGAGTGCTCTTTCATAAGCCGCTGATAGTACTACCGTACGTGCTGTGTTAACGCTTCGCTTCCACCGTTTGGTCTGGTTACACCTATGGATTGTTCCAGCGGTCGGTATATTGCTGGCAGCCTGGAACCACCTTCGTTGGTCGCGGGCCGACGCAATGTCCGCCTCTCTCGAATCCATTATGCTCGGAGTGTGATACTACGTACTGTTCCATGTACTGTAAGACCAATACCTCGAGTATATACTGGAGAACGTGGCCCCCCGAAAATGATGCCGACGTTAGTGAGCCCGGCCAGAAAAAGCAAGCCCAAATATCGTCAAGATGATTTGTAGGCATGCATCCGTCGCCCGAACTATATGCTCGTACATCATGTCCGTATAAACGTGCTGTGGGGGAGCGCTACCGCTCCTAAGTATATATTTTGAGTCTTCGACAATAGGGTGCCTGGTATGTAGTGCATACGCCAGGTAGTAGTACCACAGTGTATGTATGGTGTTGGGAGCGTGGCGGAAAGTGTTCGGAATCAATCTTTCGCTGAAAACTCACTCAACTCACTTACAAATTCACTCACTCACCGTATTAGCCGCTACCGTCGTCTCTCCTTCCAGAGTGAACGTCAAGATGGCATTTTCGCACGGACACGATGAGAAGTCCGTGGCATGGAGCTGAACGCAAGATGACTGCCCCTTGACACCGGCCACAGTGAGCGCGCCCAGCGCACCCACCAGCATTACCTTGGGCAAAGTCATCGCGCGACTTACGGCAGTCCCCCGGTATGTGCGTGTTTATGCCCAGTCCTGTTCGTTGGGGAAGGGAGGAAGGAAGGGAAGGAAGGTAAATATTCTGCGGTTGCTGTTGTCTTAGTTGACGGCGTATATATTATCCCTAAGCTGGTCACAGCAGCTCTTTTAGGACCGCAGTCCCGTTTAGGGACAAACCCGTCAAATTCTGAGTAGTTTGCCCTCTAACCGGAACTGCGGTCCTAAAAGGGTTAATGCGCATTCATGTGCGTACCAGTACTGACTTTATTATATAACGCACATACAAATTGTGTGCCTTTCGTATTGTACCAGGTCCCATGTGTGTGTAATGCAGTACGATACTACTGTAGAATTGTACTGTTAAAAGGTTGGCGACATAATTCCGGCGAAAAAGCCAGTTCTGAGACCCCTTCGAAAATTTCTCATGTATTTCGTTGGTCTGTCGTTCAGGTCGTCATGTATTCGTACTCGTGGGTTCGAATCCCACGGTGTAAAAGTAGTACCTGCGCTCGTCGTTTGGACCAAGTGTGTCGCGGATATGTCGCAGTGTAGAAGTCGCGGAGAGGTCGCCGTGATGAGGTAGCGGAGCGAGGGTCCCTACTAGCCGTCGTTACGGCCGACGTAAGCCGGGCAGAATTCTTCGTTGATATTTAGCAAGGAGATGCTAGTGCTACTGTAGACCGACTCGGTGGGGGGGCTTTTGGTCAGCCCGGAGTCTGCGGCGGATTACGTATCTCCCGATAGCTATCACCCGACGACGGGTCTACACCGTCAATGACGTGAGACCGCTCGTGACCCGAGATTTGATATTGCTTGATCGGTGACGTGTCCTTCGCGCGTGCATGTTACGAGATCTACGGTATCTCCGACCCTGGCTTCCACAGGTCTGTATTTATTGAAAGTGGTGCTTTAAAGATATTGGAATCTTTCCTTGTTGTGGGCCAGAAAGCGCGTACGAGCTGCCTTGGGGCACCGATAGGCCACACCATCACATTTTAATAGCTGTTGTCCGCGCAAGCGTATTATTTACTGCAGCACACATATGACTAGGATGAGTTCGAAGTTACCTGTAGTGGGTACAAGTTGAAGTCAATCAGGGTGGTTACAAGTTGCAGTCACTGCTGTAGTGCTCGATATTTTGTTTAGAGCATGTACGATAGTGAGACCAACGAACAGATACGTACGTACTCATGTACTGGTATATCAAGATCTGCAGAAACATTTTTTTGGGAGTATTTCAAACATATTTCAGGGTGTTGGTGTGCCCGTCACGTCTAAACTGTGTTGTAAACCAACTTTCGATTGTCCTATGTACCCCGACCTTCGCGTGTCGATCTGCTGTTTCAGTGTACGAAATGGTACAAGTATTATCGTATCGTCAACCCTGGCAGCATCCAGGGGAGTCACCGGCCACAGTAGTCAATCGCTAGGGAAAACATGGAAAACGCGCGAACGGTTAGCTTGCAAAGTTGAGTATCGATCGATCTGCCGATCGGTTGAACTCACAGCGGACGTACTTAGTTGGATTTTTTTATAACAGTAATGAACACACACGTGTTTGGACCCGCGAATGGAAGGGGTGTACAACGGCAGTAGCGCCAGTTGATAACCGGAGGTTTTAGTTCTTGCGGGTTCATGCTTTGTATCTGGTAGGTGATGAGAGTATGATGAGCAATGCGCAATCGGCACTGGAGTTATAGTACCTGGTAGATGAAAAAGCGGGCCGAACGTCGAGATCTACATCATTTTTTTCCGCAGACTATTCTCGCCGAACTGTGGTTCAAACGTCACGGCGAACTTTTTTTTTTTTTTTTTTTTTTTTTTTTTTTTTTTTTTTCCATCCCATTCATTATCTTCGCACATCTTCTTCTCTCTCTCCTTCCAACTCGTAACTCAGATCCGGGGTCACATAGCAGGCTCTTCTCCCCCCTTCCCGCTACGGTACGTGCCTTCATTTTTATCGCGAGAAGATTTCAGCCTTTTCTTCCCTCGTCGACTCGCATCGAATTGTGCCTACCCACGCTGCAAGGCGCTCTCAACAATTGAATCCCTTTTTTTATTTTTGCAAATAAAGTCAAAGTCCGACCCTCCTAGGGCTCGAACCCAGGACTCAAACAAGTAGAATTCGAGGTTAACCACTTGAACCACCGGGGCGACCGGACTACGCGACGATTTATTTTTCCAGAAAATAACTGAGACGACGTTCTTTCACGACGTTTTTTTATTTTTTACGGGGATATATGATTTTTTTGTAAAATGCATCAAAGGGGAAATATGATTTGTTGTATGTGCACCCTATAATATATGACCCAACACGGGAAGCGACGAACGTTTTCCGCAGATTCGAGGAGGTTTGTTCAATACACGTATACTCATATTTCGGTTCCCAGAAAAGACAAACATCCGTACATACGTAGCTGGCGTACGTTTCACTGTACGCATCACAGGAGGATCGAAAGATTGCTTGTTGTGTGCATCCTAGGATCAATGGCCCAGGACGGGAAGCCACGAACGTTTTCCGCAGATTCGCGGGGTTTTCTTCAACACACGTGCCCATGGTTCGATTGCAAGAAAAGACAAACATCCGTACGTACCTCGCGTGAGTTGTACTGTACGTGTCACAGGAGGATCGTATCATACGACCAGCAAGGATGACTGCAGAAGACGAGGGAGTAAATAGACGGTACAAAATGACTACTACTACGTACAGAGAGCGTCACTGCAGGAATTCGGGGGGGGGGTATACATATTGGCGTCTGGGCCCACAATGGGAGTAGTTTGATGGACGGGCGTAAGATGGTTTTACTGGTATACTGCTGGACGCTCGCGCTACTCGTAGACCGTTCGTAACACGAAGGGTATCCATGTTTTGGCCCCTATCCCGGGGTCTCAAATGGATTGATGTTCGATAAGGTGGCGTATTGAACCCTCCTCTGCTGTAGCACTTACTTCCGAATAAAAAATCCCACTCCAATCTGGGCTACTGCCGCAGTAGTTTGTCCCCACCAACGATTTGTTCTCCCTCAATCCAAAAACTAAATAACTCTCCCTCCCAAATATTTCGAAGAATGTACCAGGTGAGCAGTTACCGAGGAAGAAGCAGCACACATAAGTTATGGGTACTTACTGTTGTACAGCAGGAATATATATGGCTATACCCGCGGCAAGCAGCAGCAGCGGCAGCAGCAGCAGCAATCTGCAGCGGAAGCAGCGGCGACATATAGTTGTTGTCTACTACTGGTACACAGCAGTAAGTAGTACGTATAGTCGAGGCTTTGACGTAAAAAAGCTTCACCCCAGTAAATACCCGGGAGGCATGCATACATATTCCATGCGTTTTACGAGAGGGTCTGCGCGATAGAAGCACCGCCGACCACACGGGGCACTCTCTCGTGGACACTTTGGCACTGAATCAATATTTGACTAAGAACGGTATGCTATCCACGTGTTCGGCGAGTCGCGCCGTGCAGAAAATTTAAATGCAGAACAACCTAAAACATATATCAGGTACAATTTTGTGCTGGATTCATGGAGATCTCCCCGCTCCTACCCAACCCACGCACATCTTATTGCTTGTTAGCATTGTGGATTGACATGTTTTACTGATGATATCACCTCACGCCCCACCTCAGCAAACAATGTTGTACGTCGTGGTGTACGTCCTTACATCCTCGATCTATTCGATTACTTATTTTTATTATTGGTTTCGTACACCTCTACCTGTCATTTCCCACACTCAGGGCTCCCTTGCTACACCCGCTCCATGCTCTTCATCTCGTCGCTTCGGTGTGCGCTCGATGGTACATTCAACCCTCATACTCGTAAAACGAGGTTATGGTCAACGTACTAGCTTTTTTGCCTACCGCAGATTGAGGACAACAACGAAATAGTGCCCGTAATAGTATCACACGAGTACTTACTGCAGTTGCTTTGCTCATGAAGAGGATCGGCAACAACATTATTAGTTCGAGTAGCACTCCTTTTTCAGAGCCTTGAAAATGTTTCCTTAGCTTACCTGGTATGCGATACCACGTTAAGGGTAGTCGGAAAAGATACCCGCTTCGAATATCGCCCGGCGGCTGTGACTCGTCTTGGGCCACAACGATGTGCTTGGCTACGGACCGGCGGAAGAAAAACTGGACACAAGGAAGGCAGGTCGGAAGACGGAAGTGACAGAGTAGGGGCGCGATCTGCTCAACCAACTACGACGAGTGAACAGAAACTTCGCTCTAACTCAAAGCCCGCCAACTTTTCTGAGAAACTCCATAGAAGCGTAACGGTCAAACGTTGAGGGGTATCGACGCCAAGTCCTGCCGCAAGACTCCGGTGGACGGACAAACTTGCATAGCCTGCGTGAACGTTGGGGGCTGTTGGTGCTTTGTGTGGTCCTGCTGCGGTGTGTGCGATATCTTTTGTATTCTGCTGAAATTATATATATATATGTCCGTAGGATATGCACGGGTCGATTGCCCAGGGGGAGCTCGCTCTATCTCGGTGTGGGGCATTATAGCTGCAGCCCACGTGGCAATCAATTTTGGATCATGTTCGTAGTTGTCGTCACGTTTGTTTGTCACCACAGAATCAACTGTGCGATGTGAGAAATACCCCGTGACCAAGAGATAATTGAAGGTTGTCGAAGGGCATATCTAATGGAGCAGTATTTTTCTAACGTCGGGCACGTCAGTTCGTAGTACATTGATTCGAGGAATCAGCACTTTGTTTTCATATCTATAATAAGCGCTTTTGACGGGGGTTCATAAACTCCCGTGAGAGTTGCACATGAGCTGTCACAGTTTCGCCTAGTAGTGAGAGCTATACTGGAGTAACCACAGTACAGTTGTACTGCATCGTCCCCGGTTTCCCTGCATTCTACTTAACTGTGGTTGCCGGCGGTTAGAGATAGATGGTGTAGGAAGAGGTTCCCGTGGTATGATTCATATGAGCAAACATATATATATAGAGAGAGGGGAGATAGCTGCACCAGCGGGTGCTCGGCAAGCGCAATTCGATTTACCACACTTTTCCCGGTACGTAGGCCTTTTTTCTAGCTTACTAATACGTCTGCTGCCGAGGGTGAGGTTTTGCGAGGACTCTCCTGCACGAACCTCCCACCGGTGATTTGTGGGAGCTATCTGAGCCACCACACAGCAGGGTCACGCTTACGGTGTGCAAGCTGTACAAAACTAGTCTATTGCACTAATTTCCGGGGGGCGAGCTATGGGCAATTCGACGAGCAAACTCACGAGTTGCCTAGAGCCCATCGTAACGAGAAACGTTTATTAATGAATACTCCGCCAATAATTTGATTTGGAATGCACCTGATTGGTCGAAAAGTGAATCACCAAGCAGACATTTTGACATTAATTCAAACAAAACGGAGAAAAAATGAATTCGACAGGAATCATTTTGGGACTTCTTTGCTCTTTCGTATTATTCAATTGCGGAAGCTTGTCCAACTCGACGTAGCATGTTCTTGAAACTGAAGCAAGCCACGGTAACGTGAACCGCGTCGTCGACTGTTTCACAGGCGAGATCCACCATCCCCGAGACAGGGCCACCGGAGCGGCCGCAGCGCGAGGTCCGACGGCCACTAGCACCGAGTAGAACATGCACGGCGCCACTAACATTGACAAGGACGTCGAAACCAGTTTTCCATCCCTCTTTGCCTCGGAAACCACACGAACACCGACCAGGTCACGACTTCGCTCCGAAGTGCGATCGCTGTATCCCCGTCGCTTGGGCTTTGGGGTTGCGCCAGCCACCCCAAGACGCCCCAGAAGCGATAATCTCTGCCGGCAGAAACAACCGACCGCTGACCGCGGCGCCCCGGGGAGGACGCGGGCAGTCGTTCGCCTCATTGGTTGCCCTCGGGTGTTCGTTGTCCCTTTTGAGATACTCGATTATTTCAAAAGCGATATTCCTCGATAAGACGCAAGGGCATAGTTTTTTACGAAATTCCACTGAAATCAAATCGAATTAGTGTTTTCCTACTCGATTATCATTAAAAAAAAATTATCTTCACGACGGGTCCTAAAGGTCATTAGACTAAGAAAAATACAGTATTCTATGTACGGCACAGTATGTTTGCACGCGCAATTGTTGCATGCGTACCTCAAACTGAAACCATTCTCACATACCTGGAATTAGTCAGCACAAAACTCGGTAATTTTCTCGGAGTAAAAACTCCAGCAGCGAGAATTAATGTGTTTTCTCCGCTGTCGTTCACCGGTTCACCGGCGAAGTCGTCAACGCAAAAAAATACTTTGAATAGGGGCCGCAGTTTTATTACCGACGGAAATTGGCAACGATGATTTCCATTGATTGATGCCCGATATTGAGATTTTCTACGAGTAGGTTTAGCAATCTGAGAGAAGGGATCTTTAGGGTTGTTTTTGACTTGAAAAACGCGTAACGTGGTCTGCACTTCGGAATCGTCGTCTGCAACTGAGAAATTTCCTGGTTCGATACAAACGCGGCGCAGCCGCGTTAATGACGAGTTTTGGCCCGTGTCGGCTGCGGTTTGGGGTCAGGGTTAGGGTTAGGGTTAGAGTCAGGGGTTGGGTTGGGTCTTCGCCCGTACCTCGATCCCGACAGGAACCAAAACACCTGAACAGCCTACCAACCTAAAGATCCCTTCTCCGATATTGTTAAAGGTTCTCTTTTCTACAGGCACATTTGGGTGCACTTACCGGGAATTTCATCAAGCACAGTACGGGTATTGCTATTTTGTTCGGGTAATGTAAATCGCTTTTCCGGGGCATTGGAGGGGTGTCCCATGGTATGGGAACGCAAGGGAATCCCACGGTATTCCGACGAGCAGCCGACGGCCAACCCAAAGGCCGCGATAAACCCCTGGGCCAGGCATGGGCAAGTCATGGGTGAACCACGGTTGAGTACCAGGAATATGTGGGAAGTCAAAAAATAATATGTGGGAGATCCATGGGGGAAATATTGGACACCCATGAGCGACCTATACGCCATCGGTGGTCCACCTTTATGCACCAATGGGTGGCGCCTGCTGATGTCCGGCTTCTGGCTCATTCCGACTGCAAGGTCACCGGTTGCTAGATCCGTGTGATCAGATCAGTCGAGATCCTGAAACGAGGAACTACCGGTCAGCATGTCATAAACAATAAGTTAGTAAGTGATATGTTTCAAGGAAGTAGCGCCGCATTTAACAAACATTTTCGAGGTCGTGCTTGGGGCAAAATTTCGAATTTCTAGGGGGGAAAACCACGGAAACAAGGCACCACCCTAGCGATAGCAACTGCTCGTCTGCAATGTTACAGATTTCGTTCGCAGCTTCGACACCAGCTTTACGACTGAGTCCCGCATTTTCGTGTTTTACTCTGCTTCCTTCTATGTATGGGTTGCGGCATTATTTGTCCAGACCCAACGAATTGCAGATTGATTGAAAAATAGGTCTTGCACCATGCCCGAACCTGTCGAACACTGTAAAACGTTTTTGAATGGTTCACGTGACAAGGTGGTTGTGATACGGGGACGTTGCCGGACCCTAAATGGGGCAGTTCGGATACGTGTAAACCATCGGCGATACCTTATCCAGGGCCATGTAATTGAGCTCGATACACGAGATAGCACAGCTAGTTCTGCTCCCCATAGGGTTCCCGACAGGAGCTAGCTCCGCTACTGGGCCGTGCTGCCGGAAATAAACAGGCGCTGGCTGTGGGCATCCACGACGACACATGAAGCCGCTCGCGTCGTTGGTTACCCATCGGGGGAGTATGTGCCTACTTTGCATGTTTGGTTTCACCAGTCGATTAGCTGAGTTTGCTTCCTTATGTTTTGTATCGATCGACAGAGTCGCTCCGATATATTTTGGCGGCACCACACCCGTTCGGTTGTCTGGTCCCTCTACCCAAGTCCGTCAGCTCAGCTTCCTATTCAACGGCCATCACCATATGTGATCCGGTCGATATGCAGCGCCTTAGAGATGTATCTCTGCGCGCCCTGCACCTTCATAAGCCCCTGCTGATACTTCCGACTAACATTATTTCATGTAGCTCGCACAGATTGAGAGTACTCGGGTATTCGTATGCTAATCAAAATCACGTTTTTTTTTTTCTTCAAAAGCTGTGAAACGCTCGTCTCGATTGTATGTGTGCATGGAGCACAGACCATCAGTCTCTCAAGCGCTTGCAATCATACGCATTAAGGTTCCTTCTCGTTGAACACCTTAGGATGCAAATGCAAAATCTACCTCACGTAGATATATATCGACGTGGATATGAATCTTATGCTGCTCACTTGAACACATGGGCCCTCAGAGCGAGGATCTGAGTGACAGATACTGTACTTTGTGTTCGCCGGTGAAACAAGAACATATTCTCTGGCATCAAATCCGAGTGGCGCGATCATCCTATGCATGCTTGGATCAAAAGAGAAGTGCTCGCTCCGCTCAGGAGCATACATTGCGCATGTTGTCCACGATGCCCCCCCGTCACGCTCCGTTCCCTACTGATACGACATACACTTTGTCAAACCATAATATGCAGCCCTGACAACACACACTCCACGCCGATAAGCTCCTAACGACCCGTTCCAAAGACAGCCCTCTTTCTGACCCAGACGACGTCAGCAACACCAACAACACAGCTGTCGGAAAAACAAAGCATGTTAGCACACGACTACAGCAATATCCGCCGAGAATGTAGTGCGTTTTACAGAACCCGTGTCGTCGACATTGTCGAGTTGGAAGACGCTAATGCTCCTCACGACTCGACTGGGCATTAGGGTCTTCGCACCCAGGGTCAGCCGTGCAAAAAGTTCAGATGCGTTTAAATCAGACGCATACGTAAAGCAAACGCGAGGTGCTTCCCACGATCCGCCGCACGTACTGCGCAAATTCTGCACGATGCCCCTCTGTCACACTCTGTTCCATACCCCAATGATATGCACTGCGTCGCCATATGCAGCAGTGATAATACCCGATCCACGTCGGCAAGCCACTGGCGATACGTCCCACAGACAGGCATCGTGCTGGGGCAGACCGTGCCAACAACCAACATGCTTGCCCGCAAAATTCAGAATACAATTATACTATTGCAACAGCATCCACCAAGGCGTTCGAACACTTCGCAGCAACCGTATCGTCGAAGCTACGGATTTGGAAGACGCTGACGCTTCTTACGCCTCCGCTTCGCACTGAGTCCTTCGCCCCTAGGGTGTGACCCGGAAAACGTGCAAATATCATATACCTCCTCCACCACCAATCGCTGACGCAATAGATTACTACGATGCCAAGCTTGACGGTGATACGCAGTGTTTCCAGTGGTTCTTCCCGTCGATTGCAATTTCTCTACCGCCGCCGATATCATCCACTAGGAAACCATGAACAAGGCGTACAGATAGTTTGCCAATAAAGTGTTGCCCCCAGGGGAAGTCCATCAGCTGGAGAATACTTCTACCATGTTCTCAGTCACTCGCGTCAAGCCGTCTTGAAATTCTTGTTTTTGTAGACGCTGATGGCGCCGTCGCCTCCGCACGCGGTTGCACTGTCTCCGCCGCACTGGTAGTCGCACGTGCCCTTCTTATTTTTCTTGGTAGGCTCGGAACTACCGCAGTGACATTCTGGAAACGAGGTAACGTTTTAAAGGCGCCATAAGCAAGTTGTTTGGGTCGATTTAGGAATGACCAAGACAGACACACGTGCAAAACACCGTGCTTGAGATAACGTTAATCAACCGGGGAGCCTGCACCAATTGCTCTGATGCGGCTGACGTTCTCACGATGTTTTGGCCACGCAAACTCTCGACTCTTGTCAGACGTGCACCGATTCGTACGCCCAACAATGGGTACACGTGGAAGCGTATACTCGCGTTGGCCGGTACAACCGTATATAGGAATACATTATTCCAACCACGATATCTTACTATATGGATTTCAAGGGCAGCGTCGCCGCGGCTGGCTAACGCCCGCCTTGGCTCCGCGCATGCCAGCAGTGACCGAAGATGTGGACAAATCGAGGTCGTCAACGTGACAGTACTGCCAAGCGATGCATTGAAAATAGACAACGCTGAAGGGCAGAAAAATAAACCACTGCGACCGGAATGGATGAACCAGCTGCAAAATGATGTTGCCATCCACCACACATTTTCCCACATGGCACAATGCGTAAATCGGTATGAACTATTTCGTCGGACACAGAGTTGGCCACAAAGTACGCAAAATGACTCAGACGGCCTCGAGTATTACCAGCACATACCGCTCTATGTTTTCACCATTCAGCCGTCTCCTTTCCTGGGCCTACTTCTAGGTGCCGCCGTTATCTACAGGCACTTGATCGTACAGCAGCAGCGACATCGCCCGAGATAGTAAGAGAATTTGTGCGTTCGTATTCCTGCAGAATACCTGCTTGACTAGCATGACACCTGGTATGATACAACGTGTTGAAGTATCGTTGTTGCCAAGAAGAGGCATCAAGACCGTAGGAAGTACATGACAATGTAATACAGTAGAACGTTATATCATACTTGAGATTTTTAGCGAAACAAAGCTATACCTGGCCTATTCTGCTACCCAAAACAGGTGTACGCTACCACAAAGTAAGAAACACACGCCGGGAGGCCTGTCCTTGGCCAGTCTCACATCGCAACCGTATTGGCTTCAGATGGGACAGGTACACCTGGTATTGCCCACGTCGTCTATATTTCAACTGCTTTTGCCAGATTTTTAACCAATCAGAGGACACCCACTGCTTCGCTCTCTACGCCTATACGTGAAAGCATGTATCTGGTGCATGCAACCGCTCATTTCATATCTTCGTTTTTTCTTGTTTGGAACATGGGATGCGCTTGATTTAAGCTATATGATGTGTACGGCGTATGCTATATACGTACTGTTGCTTTGCATTATCACAGCAGTAGGAACACAGCACTGTGGACACACAGCCCCATGGATACAGAGGTGCAGTTCGTCTGCCCCGCCCGCATCGAGAGGGGCGCAGTTTTTAGTACGGCAAACATATCTTCGTGACTAGCAAGCCGTTTCTCGAGGATGGTCGAGGCTTTGAAGCCGTCAACGGGTTGCGGGGGGTAGAAGAGGAATTCTTGGCACGCCCGCCGTGGTGATCGCAACAAAGCCTGGTGACCTGCAGCAGGTCGGAAGGGGATCTGTGGCGTCTGTACCCTCACGAAACAAAATTTCAATAGGTATTGTTGGCCGCATGCTCAGTGCTGCCAGGCGCAAAAAACATATTTGTGGCTTCTCATGGGCAAACCCCCCGCTCGAGGCGTGGGGCGTTTGTATGATTCCAGATTTTACCCGTTTTTGGCTCGGACCAGATATACATTTTTATGCCCGGTAAGTAACGTTGTTTTCAACAACGAAGAGCAGAGGCATAAATGGGGAGCAAATGGTGCCAGCTGAACTCAAGCAGCAAGCCTCCACTCTGCTGGATTTGAAGCGGTGAATATTTCAATTGAAAGTGGACAGACCGCGCGCTGAACCCCTCAGCGTCTACTACAATGTACCATAGACTGATGCCTTGCTATATGCACGAGAATACACCCAATTTCCTTAGGAGTAAATGCGATGTTCGCACTCGCCCCCAGGACTCGATGCGAACCAGACAAGGCCGCCTCTGGCAGAGTCGGAGTGGCGACAAACACCTAAACAACATATTCGCCTGATTAAGAGCGTAGTATCTGATTGAGAGCGAGATTGCGCGATACGCTGTAGCCGGACTACCGCTGAGAGGTGGAGCTTGCTGTGTAGCTTGAATTGAAGGGCTAGCCCGTAGCTTCAAGCCGCTACCCTGGTCATCGTGTGGGAGTCTCTCGTTGTGGAGCTACAGCCGGGAGCAGAAGCTACAGTAGAGCCCACCGCCCGAGGCGAAACAGTTTGAGGTAGGAACAGCCAATCTGGGGAAATCTAGCAACTTGTCTAGCTCCTAGCTGCAGCATCCGATGACGATGACACGCATATGCTCGCGACGCTGCTGACGAGACCTTCAATTTGCGCCGCTTCTTGGAATAGCCCGTCCCCAACTTACCAAGAAATGGCAAGAGGCGTCTGGACCCGAAATTTCAATTTATTTGGCTCTCGCTCTCAATCAGATACTTCGCTCTCAATCAGGCGGATATATATGTTGTTCTATGGACCTCCAGCAAACAGCGCGCGATTAGGTTGACCTCGTCTCGGGGTAAGGCGGTTTGGTCTCGAAACCTGCTACGGGGAACCATGTTGAACAGGACCTACGGTACATACAAAAACTAAATATTTCCCTATCTTTACTGACGATGGTTGGTCCTATTTACTGTTACAATGTAGTCTCTCGTAAAAGTACGAAATCGACTTTTTTATAGCTATGAGAGTTCACCTCATGGGGCATGCTATGTATGTATATATATGTATATATATAAATATATATGTGTTGCCCACTGCAGGAACGATTCGCTACGAAACCCACCTGAACCTTCTGCCGTGGCGAAGTACTGCCATTCCAAGCAATCGCAGATGTCGGCGCATATCTGAGAAGCAGATCATGGGAAAACAGCCATGGGAATCATCAATTGAATATTGATTCGCCTGCCATTGGGTTGAATACTCATTGAAGCAACAGCACACGGTATTTTAGTATTGGTTCGGCCGTCACGTGCGTCTCGTTCGAGCACCAAGTGTCGTTCTGTCGTGCTGACTGATACATCGGTTTCTCACCTGCGTCGTCATTCCACTCCAAGTAGTCACGGGTCCATTTAGAAGCTTATTTTTTTTCTTAGGTACATAGCAGCCAAGGTAGGACGATCCCGTTGCCTTTCCTTTCGCGAGGTTCTCTCCTTTCTGGGGTCCGTTCGGCTTGATTTTCTTGGTCGGGCTTGGAGTAGGTGCTGGGGTCGGAGCCGGTGTAGGAGCGACGCATTCCTCGACGACTATACCGGTCAGAAGGGACAGGTCGGGAGTGTTCCCCTGGTCGTCGGTATATTCAGCGGATACGATGATGCTGCTACCGGGGGCTTCATTGCACACGTCCAGCATGACTTCGAAGTCCGTGGGTGTGGCCTCAAGGTCAGCCACCGAAAAGGTGACAGTCTTTTTCGAGATTGATCCGGAAGGGGTGGAATCGATCGGAACGCCGAACTCGATCGTAATCGTGGCTCCCGTTGACTCGCACGGTATGACGACACCTTGGCCGGAGGTGATGATGCCTTCCAGGGCCGCTGATATTCGTACAGTACGGGAGTTGTGCAGAAAACGTGGGAGACGTGGGTCATTCGTGTGCCCCTGATATTGTCTTATACTCCCGAATATCAAGACATCATGTCATATTGTCCAGTTCATACTCAATGGTTTGCTTCGAATACAAGTGAATCGTTAAATACGCTTTTTTTGTGGTTTTTCTTTAAAGCGTGGGAAATCCAAACTAAATACGCACACAGCAACACCCGTAGCATTTTATCAACGTATACTGTGCGACAACCCTCTGGAAGCATGGCACGGGTCATGACTCACACGCGACATTGCTACAAAATCTTAGCGTGACGTCTCATCCACTGCTGGGACAACTATACGAGTATTGAACGACAGCGTGAAATGCTTGCAGTCCGACATCCGCAATGGTTTGCCAAACCTTCACTGTTTCAAAACGTGGGTACTTGCGTTCGCAGGTTTTTTGTTTTTACGCTCCCTAGGTGCCAAGACAGCAATATCCTGTTGACTTGTTTTGCTTGAAGCGATATATATGCGCCTAACGTCGTAACTAACTCTCGCACCGAGTGCAGCAAAAACGTATCGATAGTTAGTTGCAGTAACTAGTTTAGGACCCCAGTCCCGTTTTGGGGACAAACCACTGATAGTTAGAGTGCTTTGTCCCAACATATGGGAGTGCGGTGCTAAAAGGGTTAAGGCCCCCTCATCGTACTTCCACTAACATTATGACCGAAACATCGCATCAAGCAAGGCTACGAAAAACCTCAAACACTTCGCACGCTAAGTAAAGTCACGCTTTTGCCCGAAAGCGGGTAACAAGCAGACGCACGACGTAATAGGAACATGTATACCAGGTGCGATTTCACAAACACCTACCATTCGGCTAGCGCTTGCACCAGGTACGTGCCCGGAAAACAATGAGTCAACACGCACGCGTGCAAGAACCTAAACTACGCACGGCAGACTGAATTACCTCTAGGGATTTTTTCGAATGGTTATCGTCTCCCTAACAAGTGTAATAAAAAAAACATAATTTCGCCAACTTTCAATAACGATGCTGGTACTGCAGCTACCTGTCCCGCGGCTTACCGTCGAGCAGAGCGAAGTTTGCGACTTCGAATACGTGGGCATCGTTGCCCCCGATCGCGAGAAGTTCAGCATCGTTAGTCGCAGGGCCTGCGGCGGGTGATCCAAGCGGTGCATTCCAGACATCCTAGGTGTTAGCAAATATTGAGGTACAGCGGCTAGCACGACCTCTAGACCCCGTGTACCCCCTTAGTGCCAACACGGAGCCACAAACAAGTAATCACAAAGCGTGTTTTTTTCGGAAGGGGGTGCTACTCTCTGAAAATACCCCGTCCAAGGAACGGAAAAACGCACATGACCCGTCCATGGAACGGAAAAACGCACATGAACCCGACCAGTCGCATGGACGATATAATGTTTTGTATACGTGCGTTTGCCAATCGTTCTTTTAGTATCTGAATATATCTCTGCTCAGGATGGCTGTGCAAGAACACTTTGCGGCAACTTTCTAAGGGGGCCGACGCGGGAAGGCGGCTGGTCGTAGTCGTCGAGGGTTGAGCGCGATCTGTGCATTGTGTCAAACTGGCATGCGCTAGAGGCGTGTTTCGTTAGCGGGGGTGGATGATAAATGTTCCGAAGATATCGGGCAGTTCCTCAGTTGCCGGCAGCCGATTCGTTCGACAATGTGCTTCACAAAACGTTCTACCTCCACCATACACTGTTGTAAAAGATTTTCTACCTCTGCCATACTACGGACGCCCTGCTCCTTTCACTGTGGTGCGACACGTTCATATTCGTTCGATGCGTGCTGTGTTCGAATAATACTTCGACTCGCCCGGCCGCTGAGTGCAGCAGGATTTGCCGGCATCATCAGGTCGTACGGGGAGACGAAGAAACACGGTCGCGACAATTCCGCACGACAAAATATCTCGACACCTAGAGGTATGTGATGACCACCCACCTACTCCCACAGCAACCACGATTATGCCTTCAGCTCTCGCTGCGTCTGCTGCTTTTCTGGTGGCGGAGATGCTGCTGCTTCGACCGTCGGTGATCACGATCATGAACGATGCGCTTGCAGGATTAATGCCTAGGAGCCGGGTTCCTTCATTAATGCCGACGGAAGTGGTCGTGCCTCCCTCCGCTTGTTTGTCGGCATCGACGAAGTCGTTAAAGTCTGAGGCGGAGCCAAACGTATCGGAGGAAGCCAAACGTTTTGCGTACTGCACGTACGAGGCCGTGCCCCCATTGTCGAACAAGTTTCTGTCAGCAAAAGCGGCGACGGTGTCCTTAGCGAAACCCTGCTCCAGCTTAAACTCAGCTTTGTTGACGCTGCCTGAACCGTCGAGAACCAGGGCCAGGTTCACCTTCCACGACAAAGGGAAACACAGGAATTTCAGTCCGTGTAGTTTCGTTGTCGGCAACTCCGTTTTTGTACGTATCATATCTATACGTGTGGGTTCTGCTCTACATACATCACAGTGTATGGTCTATCACTAGCCGTAGTGTTATACCTTGTACCCAGTACTCGTTGTCGTATTACGGGGGACCATAGTTAATAGGACCAAATTTTGTTAGTAAAAATGGTTAAATATATAGGTTTTTATGTATGCCATAGGTCCTGTTAACTATGCCCCCCCGTAACAGTACACAGCATTACGTTGAATCTAAACACGTTAACAAACGTACTCGTAGATGGCTTCAAACCAGACGGTTGAAATAAATCTTAGTGTCCCCCGTGCAAGAACGTCGCTGTCGTTTTCTAGACAGACCACCACAGTTTGTGAATGTCCTCGAAAAGCAACTCCAAAAATCCCCGATGAGAAACATCGGAAAAAGGGCAGCACGCAATACGTACGTGCGCCAAACTTAAAAAAACAAAAAAGCGGACCCGTTCTACGATAGAGGTAGCACATTTCCGCTAATTGTTTTTTCTGAAAGACGGTTTTTTTTTTGCCCCAAATCGTCGAGACTTCGAAACGAAAACGTTTTGTAGACTTGAGCCATGGGAGTATTCACCGCGATGCATTTTGATTCTTACTGAAGTCCGTTTTCGAGTGAGGTATGGAACTCCTTGAGTGAGGAACCTCATAAAATTTAGGGTGAACCTCTATCGTCGAACACCTCAGCGCGGAAAGAAGCCCTTCTGTGTAGAAAAAAAGTATATATCCCTGGTATAGTCTACGCCGTTGCTTCGACATGACGCAATTCCTGGGTGCCGCCGGATATCGTAGGCATGTCTCAAAATCTTCGAAACGACTACGAGTATAGGACAGGAAATTTTAAATGCTGAAAACAAATTTTCAAAAATATCCGGAGGTCGCCTTGTCCAGAATATCTCAGTCAAACGCTGACCTACAGCCGAAAATGTTCCCGAAAATTACTAGGACTAGAAGTGGTGTATAGCCTTCATACTCGGAACGGGACCGTATGCCTGTTGGGATTGTACTTTGAAGTACCTCACTCAACTCTACCACAAGTAGTTATATATCGAGAAATAGACGAAATTGTCACATACCAGGGTGCTCATTTCTTTGCCACGCGGTCAGAGTTGTCTCTTGGAGCTGAAGACAACGTAGTAGCACTGCATGGTATCTGCTTTACGCAACCCAACACATTAAACGTAGTGGAATCCACATTGATTGTTGCAAACAAGTAATCTACTCCCAGCAATTGACATTTTGCAGAGTCTCAAATATACCCAAATCCGCATTTATTTGCTTCGTAAAATCAAAACGGGATAGTCTTCCTGACGCCCCCTATATAAGACTACATCGTGCATGCATAGTCGACGAGGTGAAGTGGCCCAGTGTCTTCTCGCCATAAAAAGGCGAGGCAACGCCGGTCCGTAGTGGGGAAGGACAAAATTAACTTGTTTCCCGACACCGGATCTGCCTTGTGACTAGGAATAAAAGTGAAGAGAAAGGCGAGGATAATAAATGGGATGGGAAATATATGGATCCTAATAAAGACAGGTATCCACATACCTGATACCAGGTATATAGTTCGAAGTTCGATTTTACAATGCCATTGTATTCGTTGAAGGACGTTTCTCCAACAACCACGATGACTAAAACAGCTGCAGCCAACGCAGCAACGCAGGCTCGACCGTCGCCGGGGATGTACTGCTGCAAACTTGTCGTCATCGGGCATGGGGTGCAGTCGCTGTTGATGTACGTCCGGTGTCAAGCTACAGCGGTGCGTACGTTGTGCATATCCGCGTACTGCACTGTATACAAAGGTAAATGAAAAATCAGTAATGCAGGTAAAATTGAAGAGGGGTGTACACTATTACGGGGGACCATAGTTAACAGGACCTATGGTACACATAAAAACCTATATGTTTAACCATTTTTACTAACAATATTTGGTCCTGTTAACTATGGCCCCCCGTATTAGTTGTTTTTTCGTGGTACTGCCCGCGACATCCCGCGAGGCCCCGCGACATATGTTGGGGCATGTCGTGGCATGTTGCCGCATGCCACGTCAAGGACGACGGCACGTAGCTACAGTACATGTCGCGGGCAGTATCACATAATATGGGGAGTCATGTACATCCCTCCCCCGCGTCCTTACTCATAACGTTGACATGGTACAGACAGCACCAGCGCTGGCACAGGCAGCCCAAAACCTCACCCGATTGCCATAGTCAAAACCTAGCCTGAGCGGCTTACAGCTTGACCGCTTGAGTTCTGGGTCGTTGATGACGAGAACATGTTTGGTAGGTTGCTCCACTAAAGAAAGGTCAACTGATTCGTTGCAAGGTTGATCTTGTTTGAGCAAGAATACCATATAGCACGGATGAAACCACACTCCGGAGATAGATTTTTGTCCTTTTAAAACACCCTCACCGGGAGTGCTTTTATAGGGGTGTTTGGTATCCAACGTACCCCCGGTGATAAGCACCATTCACAATAGCCCGCAGCTGGGGTGTATGGTGACGAGGTGGCGTGATTACGGGACGTCAATTGCTATCAGGTGCGAACAGACTCTAGGGGGTGTGATAACGGCGAGGTGTGGTAGCGGTATATTTAGGTGCCAACGAGTGTGATCAGACTCCGGCTAGGTTGCAGACCCTGTACCGGAAGTGTTGGACGCTTCCGTCACAGATAATTTAGCGCTTCATCGGTCGTGGTAACCGTCGTTGGGTTTGAACCACGGCAGGAGTGGCAGTAACAGCACCGGTACCGTTAGGCGGGGAGAACCCGGGGGAAAAAACAAGAGGATCCTCGCTCGAGGCGCGGCAGCAGCGGGTCCAGGTAGGGTCCAGGACGCAGACCTAATCGGCCCACTGGAATAGGCCACGGTGGTTGTCTCAATGCTGGTACCGGTTTCCATACCGGTGCGTGCGTGTTTTGGGTGAGTTATTCGCACCTAGTGTGATAAATCGGAGTGTAATACCAGGTATGTTTTCATGCGTACGTCTCGTATTCAACGTACCCCCGGTGAAAAATGTCGGTCGAAAATACGTATATCAAAACAATATACCCCAGGGTGTGCTTTCGTAGGGAAGTTTATCGTTCAAGGGGGGTGTGATATCGTCCGTACGACACCGTAGCGCCGATAACGTCATCCTTCCGTGTCCATGGGTGCTCGTTGTGACATCTAGGATAAGGTTTTAATATGAGACGACCTTGATCCTACGCAGTCCGCTCCGCTCACGTTTACGCCAGAGGTTTAACCCCCCCCCCCCACCCTCCGGTCGAAAACTATAAGGGCACTGCATATTGTTTTTCTATTTAACCTACCGGTTTTGTCCTTTATTTGCGATCACCTTCCTGGTATTCTTTTGACGTCTCGAGATTCTTTACGGGTATGACATTTTTCCGTAATCGTGCTCAGAGCACCTCCATCTCGGTGGCTTTTGTGAGCGTAGGTCGTAGACAACCTTTTAGTCTCGGGCGCCGAGTCGATCCGACGTGTATTCCATTCCGAAACGTGCCTCCTACTAGAAACCGAGTCCTCATACCGCTTCTACCCATAGACCGAACCAGGAAAAAATATGTCTCTCCATCTGCTGACAATTATTTAACTCAGCGTTTCGTCGACAATGCTGAGCACTAGTGGGCCAATTCATTTCGGCCCTAGGTTGGACCGTCCGTGGCATCCTGCGCGGCCACAGCAAAGTTTTGTTTTTTATCATCACTATCACTTTCCAACTTAATTTGTAAGAGGTTTTCGCATCAGCGGTCCTCATCTGGGCAAGACGTAGTCACAGGTATCGTCCCTTCCCCACCCGGTACGTACGTTCTATTTTTATCGCGCATGAGTTTCAAGCATTTCCACTGGTCGTCGATTTTCGTCGACTGTTGTAGCTAACTCACGCTTTCGCGCTTTCCGCTAACATAATTTTATGCACGAAATAGTCCGTACAAGAAGGCACGCGGACCAACTACCAAGCCACCGGCGACGCCGTGTAGGTACTAAAGAGCAGGGGAAATGGTCATTTGGGTGTATACCCCTCAACGTAGTAGCCATTTGGAGGTATAGGCAAATTCGCCCGCGACAGGCGTTCCCACGTGCTCCAACCGGCTCCGAACTCAATTCGAACGCGCTGGCAAGGTACCCGCGGGCCATGCCTAGCACGACATTCTTTTTTTTGTTTAGGGCACGTTGTTGGGGCTCACGGCTTCAGGGATCTGATGAACTCCTCCTTTTGACCAGATATTTCGGGGGTATTCCCCTGAAACTCTACTATATATATATGTGTCGTACCCCCGCGTGACCACCATACTTACCACCTTTGACCGAGTGCACTACCCCGCGATGACCACTTGTCACAACCCCAGAAACAGGGATGAACACTTGTACACGTCACACTTTTCAGCAGCCCGCACAGCCCAAGGGCGGAACATCCAGTACTTGAAAGTAGTCACCATCGAAGTTTGAAGGAAAACACACACGGGGCAACACATTACATGCCTAATCTATAAGCTTCATATCCTACTCAAATATGTGACACTTTGGAGTGAGTCGTCTGTAACAGGTCTAGATCGAGACAATTTTAATAGCAGACAGGCACAGACCACAAACCAAGAAAAGGTGCGAACTAGCACACCCGGCACACCTCTAAATAGCCCACCCGGCAACAGCGAACAGCACACGGGTACCCAGCGGCTTCGAGCGTGAGGTCAAGCAAAACAGGTAATATCCTCCACAAATTGTCATCTCCACCACCACATGTCTAGGCAAATTGGTATGGAAATTGGTATGGATATAATATCCGCCCGACCAGCCCAATGGCGGAACACCCAGTAGTCTTCATAAAATATTGAGGAAAAACACATATCGGAAGAGAGACATGATTTGCAAAAATCAAACCTTCACATTCCACATGAATACTAAGTTCGGCTTCGGGATGAAGGTAACGTGAAATCCGGGGGCGTCGCGAGGTGAAAAAGGAGCCACAGGTAACACATGTATATCTATCTGTTATTTATTTGCGAAAATCTGAGCAATGGGTTAGCGTATTACTCGAAGATAATAACTACATTAATTACATGCACGCGGTACCATCGGTTGACCACTCTACACAACCAGTCCTACTCAGATGTAGTGCAGGTAGAAGGGGCATGCACTCTACAAAATCCTACCTGCTATACTACTGCAACAACTACAGACTACGTATAAATATGCATACTACTAAGTACTACTGCTAGAGCATGACAAAATCTCTCATACCAGCACCCTGCAGTAGGGGTGCACCAGAAGTTCCTGAGCCCTCAACATTAGGAGCTCATTATCTCACCCGATAAAGTACTTCTTCTGAATAAAATCGTTCGTGCCACCCGACCGGCACCTGTATGCGCTAGTCCTAAGCCGAATATAGGCGTAAAATTTTCATCCTCACTCAGTACTGGTAGTTCCTCACTTACGTAAGGAACTCAATTGGTCAGAAACCTTTGGGGTGACTCAGTGTTGACCTGTTCAATACGACCCAATTTAAAGTTTTGTTCTGTATATTTCTTAAGAATACGAAGATTTGATTTGCATAGAATTCATTCCCCCGCGTGTTTGCCCTCAATTGCTGTTTATCAATAGTATATCGGTGTATATAGATCTGTTCAACACGACCCACTTCAAAGTTATGTATATTTATGTAGAATATGAATATTTGGTTTTGCATATCATTTATTCCCCCGTGTGTTTTTCCTCAAGTTGGCACGGAAGGGAGGTAGACTTGGTGCATGGGTTTCCCTTTGATTCCGAGGTTTTTATCTTTCGGGAAAGTTATGAGTGATCCATGTTGAAGATCATGCTGCACATTGTCGGATGGCAAAATAAATAAGAATAATAATATTTTATGAAGACTACTGGGTGTTCCGCCATTAAGCTGGTCGGGCGGATTATATATACATACCAATTTCCATACTAATTCGGCTAGACATGTAGAGCCGGTCGCCCCGGTGGTTCCAGTGGTTAACCTCGAATTCTACTTGTGGTTGAGTCCTGGGTTCGAGCCCCAGGTGGGTCGGACTTTTGACTTTATTTTATAAAATGATGAAATACGTCAGCTGTGAGGTTGACTGATTACATAGTTGATACTTTATTTGCAAAAAAAAAAAGTAAAAAAAGGATTCAATTGTTGAGGCCGCCTTGCAGCGTGGATAGGCACAATTCGATGCGAGTCGACGAGGGAAGAAAAGGCTGAAAGCTTCTCGCGATAAAAATGAAGGCACGTACCGTAGCGGGAAGGGGGTAGAAGAGCCTGCTATGTGACCCCGGGTCTGAGTTACGAGTTGGAAGGAGAGAGAGAAGGAGATGTGCGAAGATAATAAATGGGATGAGCAAAAACAAAAAGAAAAAACAATGTAGTGGTGGGGATGACCAATTGTTTTTATAAAAAACTAAAAGAGTACGTCAGCTGAGAGTTCGACCGATCGGCAGATCGATCGATACTCAACTTTGCAAGCTGCTTGAACCATTTTGTGGAGGATATGACCTCCTTTGCTTGCCCTTGCGCTCGAAGCCGCTGGGTACCCGTGTGCTGTTCGCTGTTGCCGGGTGGACTATTCGTAGGTGTGCCGGGTGTGCTAGTTCGCGCCGTTTCTTGGTCTGTGGTCTGTGGCAGTCTGATATTTAATTGTCTCGATATATACCTGTTACAGACCCACTCTAAAGTGTCACATATATGTGTAGGATATGAAGCTTATAGATTAGACATGTAATTTATTGCCCCGTGTGTGGTTTCCTCTAAATTTCGATGGTGACTACTATTACGGGGGACCATAGTTAATAGGACCAAATATTGTTAGTAAAAATGGTTAAATATATAGGTTTTGAAGTAAACCATAGGTCCGATTAACTAGAGTCCCCCGTAATAGCAAGTGTTGGATGTTCCGCTCTTGGGCTGTTCGGGCTGCTGAAAAGGGTGACGTGTACAAGTGTGTATCCCTGTTCCTGGGGCTGTGACAAGTGGTCATCGCGGGGTGGTGCACTCGGTCAAAGGGAGTTAGGATGGTGGTCACACAGGGATACCACATATATTCAGGGAATACCGCCTCAATATTTGATCAAAAGGGGGAGTTCGTCAGACCCCGCCTCCGCGATAGTGCGTTAAGCCCCAACAACGTGCTAAAAAACAAACTAAGAGATGGGCGTGCAAGGCATGGCATGCGGGTACCTTGCCAGCGCTTGAAAATTGAATTCGAAGCCGTTTGGGGCACGTGGGAACGACTCCCGCGGGCGCATTTCGTTTATACCCCCAAATGGCTAATAAGTCGAGGGGTAACCCTATACCCCCAAATAAATGGCTAATAATATAACCCTATATGACTATTTTCTAAAAAGGAGTTCCAAGATGGTAACCAAAAATCTTGCTGGGCAGTTTTGTTTCGTGATGCAAACACACCAATGACGGCCCTCGCTCGCAGGTTCAAAGGCCTCAACACATCCCAGAGACCATAATAAACACGATATGAAGAATTCCGTGGTCCGGAGATAGTCTGAGGCCTACTGCAGGAATGGAGCTGTGTCGAGTTCAGCTAGGAGTCGTGATATGTGTGGATTGTATCAAAAAATGTAATTGCTGCAAATTACACTACACGTCTAATATTTCGACGACGTAAGGTCACTGCATCTTATTTGTGTTGCCAAACGTGCCCGTTAACAGACAAGGCGTTCCTAGAGCCTGCTGATATAGAGCAAAAGCAAATGAGATGGAAAGTCATACCTACGTTTTGTTCCGAACGCGCCAAGCTATTGTCGACCTTTTCGAAGGGATATTCTTACCTGGAACCCACTTCAAAGAATTGCAGCACCCCTAGGACGTGCGCCAGCCCCTGGTTCATGAAAAACAAACTGTATATTATTACGTCAACGTTTCTACCTTTCGTGGGGGTGAGAGTGAAACCTATCAAGATATAGGCGAGTAGATGTCGCAGGCGGCATTCATCCGTGGCGGATACACCTTAGGGCATTCAGCTACGACCAGCTCGGACGCATGCAAGATGAACATGTATCCGTCTATGGAGCGCGAGGCGGACTTTGCCTTTATGTAGCTGCAAATGGCCAAGCCTAACGATACAACCTCTCACTCACCGTATGGGACGCTACCGTCGTCTGTCCTTCCAGAGTGAACTTCAACGTGGCATCGTCGCACGGACAAGACAAAATTTCCGTGGCGTTGAGCTGAACGCAAGATTGACCCATCACACCGGTCCCGGTGAGCACGCTCAGCATCCCCACCAGCTTAATCGTAAACATGGCCATCGCGATGGACAGCCGTGTTCCTGTTTGTGATGGGAGGGGTGTTTAAGAAATTGAAAAGGGAACTTAGTTGACTGGGTGTAGATGTGTAGGTGGAAGTTCCGTCAGGACGGGGAGAAATTCAACTCGCATTGTGTTGTGCACCATAGATGTGATAGTGGCCAGTCTGAACGTACGACACACTATGAGTCCATATATTCCCTGAGAATCCTCGTGCATATATATACATGATGTGATTATTCGAACACTATGAACATGACACGTTTGTATTCTGATTATTTCGCCGCTTACTACGTTTCATATTCTCGAGTCCTGCTCGACCACTGGTGCGACGGTAGGGGGGCCGTACTTATGTGCCCTCCTTGATTATGCGATAAAAGCCACTCAGTCGATTGATCACCTATGTCGTATCAGTCTTGAGTCTTAAAGCTGTTTGCTTTCGCGATATGAACCAGACATATACGTTTTGCGTGTCTACGACAACATATTAAGTGTGCGAACAATCTTGAGTTAGCTTCAGAGCTTCGTTCGCGTGGCGTTAACCCGGTAGTCAAAATGCGGGTACCCCCTCTGCCGTAGGGCGAGTCCGAAAACACCTCAATCTAGCTCTACACAAAGGAACTAATATCAAGATAAATCGTTGGTGTTGTCGTATTCACTGTCGTCTCATCGCCTTAACCAAATCACTCATCAAGAGGATTATCGAAGTAATCGTAGTATACCTGGTGTATGGTACCGACCGGGTATATATCACATGTTGGATGCTGGGTCTCTCACGGGCACGGGAGATTTTAGACCCGCCGCATCACGGAGTTTCCGTTCGATGCTAAGCTCTGGCGTTTTATCGGGTATGGTTGGGCGCCGTTAGTGTAATTCGCCTCTTTTGCGCCTCCGGGGAAAACCAAGAACAATCATAACAGCCGCTTCTATTATTCTTCACGTTGACCGTCGGCATATATATGTTGAACAGAGCCCTTCACCTCGAGTATGGGGTGACGGAGTCGTCTAAATTACCAAAACTTTGTCGTACAGAGAAAAAGACAAGACACAAGACCGTTTGCGCTTCAGCTATGAACAGCTGCTGCCCCTCACTGGAATCTATGACGTGAGAGATCGAGGTATCTGAATCAGTCCTTCGGGCTTACCTGGGGGTATCCTGAGTGTAGGCTGGGCAGGAAGTGCAGGAAGAAAAGAGAGAAGTGCGAGAGCAGGGGCGTGATGTGGTCCCGACTAATTACGCTTGCTCAAGTCTTCGACATCTTCAAACCTCAATGCCAGGTTTCCCATAGAGAAGTTTTGAAGAAGCGTGAGTGTTGTAAAAGTCGGACGTTGGGGGGTATAGGGCTATCGTTCATGGTCGGACGGATAGACATGCGGATTAAGAACGCGACACTCGCACGTGTTCATAGCCAGGCCAAACGATAGGGATATGCATAGAGCTGTGAACCCTAGCCGATGAATTCAACTAAATTCCTGCACATCACTAATATTTTCAGGTTCGCACCTGTCTCATGTATAGGGATGTTTCAATCTCATAATCCTTATAGATAGGTTCCCCTTCGTTTCTTCTGTGTTTGGTGTCTTCCTTCCTTATTATTTCCCCTTTCGTTATTTGTATCATCTCGTACTTTCTTTGTTCAGTTCAGCTTCTTCGCCTCGCTCTCATTTATTTTGCATTCCTTGATCTTGTGCGCGTGTGTAGCTCTGTTCCTCTTCGGGATCGATTTGATCTGATTTGTTTTTATTTCAAGCACTAATTTAATTTAATTTCACGATGCCTTTTTTTTGTTTCAGTCGGTTTTAACTTTTGTCTAGTTCTTCGTACGCGGCGCCATTTGATTGATTTTCGAATCGTGCAAGGATATATTTGGCAGTTTTCTTTTTGAGGTGTACGATGTGTTTAAGCCAAAATGTGTACCTGGCTGTTTTTTGGTGTTTCGAGTTGTACGTATTCTCTGATGTGGTTTTGTTGTTTTCCTAGAGGTATACTTTCGTTCCAGTTTTCGGAGCCTTTTCAGCGACCATGGGCTCGACCTTATGTACACGAACGAGCTAATAATGTGAGAACAACAACACAGTAGAAATAGGGATCAATCATCCAAGCGCTTGATACATAAATGCCTCCAATATGAACTGAATACCTCTGTAGAAAATAATCGTAGACCTAAAGCAAACCCCTCATTGAGTATATCTATATCTACTCCCTTCACTTTTCCCGCTTGTTTTTTTATTCGTATGGCCGCTCCGACCGGTAAGTAGGTTGTATCTACCTAAGGTCGTCAATCGCAGCCTACTTCATCCGACCCGATCGCACGATGTATTCGACATGTGAATAACAAAAACGTGGTGACGATGTTTTTTTTTGCCTTCTACCGCCAACGCCTTAAACCGGCACTGGTCGTCTCGCTTCCATCTCACTCAAATCTCGATCGAGACGATTCATTGAACAATATGGTGTTGGACGCATGCCACGACCGATAGAGTTAGCATTTGTTACCAAGTGAAAAATTGCCTGCCGACGTATCTTATCGTCGCGGAACACCATGCATTAGTTTTCTACTCGCTATTCGTTGTGTAGGACAGGTAGCACGCTCTTGGTCTCCCAAATACGTTGTTTGGGTGACCTACGGCAAGTATGAAGCTCCACAAGCAAGGAGCCCCCGGGGCAAAAACAGGTGGCCTCTCTATCGCAGGACGCGTCGGTGTCGAACCCGATTGGAGGCGTTCTACGGTATAGGTATCACAATTGTCAAACCACATTTTCTAGTTACCCACCACGGTGTCGTAACCGGGCGGCATTTATTTGAAGGATGAGTATATAGATTGTGCTCTACATTGTTCGGCATAACACGTACGTAAAGGTACGTTATGCGGGTGGCATCATTCAAATCCTTATGCCTGTCTCCGTTGAACTCCGCATCCTACCCCGTGGGGGGAAACAGGAGCTTCATAAATCTTAGGGTGAACCTCTGTCAAATAATGCCTCATTGGGCCTTTCACTACTTGCTAAATGTCGCAAGGCTGGTTGGCTTGGGCAGGCGATTGCTGGGGCGATGGCCCACTCAGTAATACGTCACGAAGTAGGGGCGTGTACGTACGAGTTTCGGCAAAGTCTGAATACAAGTTGGAAATATAGTGAGAGATGAATCACCAAGATCCGCATTTCGAACTTGCAAAACGCTTGATGAGCAAAACGAGAATCCAGAGGTTTTACGCCCATTTTTCTCTTCTTAGACCAATAAATTTGCTACCGTACCCATCATGGGAGGACTGGTTCTACAGCAGGGGGTGGTGTTTGTGTCCTTTTCTTGCGGCCGGCGAGAGCCACTAGGCCGAGTAAGCACGTTTTTTCTTCCCAGCTATATGTAGCTCTTTGGCCGCTTTTCACCGCGATATGCGCTGCACTGGGCCCCTTTGCCACTCCATGTGACAGCAAAATATGTTTGTGTTAAACTTCGACAGAGGCCCAGAGCCCCTCGGGCCAGTGGCGTGAACGCCTTCGCAAAAATAGGGGTACCCCTTCTCCCTTAGTACCAGTAGGAACGTCGTTGTAGTCTCCGCTCCATTACGGCGACGATCCTGAAGGAGATATGTCATGCGCCTGGCAGACAGCAATTTTCGAGTGATGGCCGTTTGATGTAGCAATTGTGCAGTGCTCTCGCGCGTGAAATGGAACTTATTGACGATTGGGGGAGTTTTTCGTGCCTCTGGCTCGCAACATCGAGTACACGAAAAAATGTGGTGCGTCGTTGCGAACTGCCTACCACTCACTGCGGTCTGGCGCACCAGATGCCTTCACTTACCACATCAGGAGCGTCCCTTAGCTCCATCAGCTGTAGTTTCCTGTGGACAGCTATGGAGCCGCCCGCAAGCGAAATACGAATGTTCAGTTGGGGAGTTAGATTTTCTCATTTTATTCACCTCGGATTTCGACCAATCCCGACCATTGCAGTACCTTTAGGTCAAGGTGAAGACCCCTTTGAAGACCGGCGAACAAATACTTTGAGTAAAACCACCAGCTACTTTGGTGAAGGCCACTTTGATCACCCCCGACCTCCGGTAAGCACGAACCAGTCCAAATTCTAAACACCAGTGTGTGAAAATAGCGATGTTGTTTTTTCTGTTCCGATAGAACGTCTAGAGATTAGGTCACCGGCAGCCCGGGAAGCGGGGGACGCTTACGTGCCAACGTGGCCTTAACCTCTAACCAGTAGCAGATAATACCACCTCAACAAATGACATCCTCGGGACCCGATTTACCCACTCTCTCTGGGTCTCCGGGCGTTTGAACCGTGAGTATCTGTTCTGGCTATGAATTTCCCGCTATCCCAGCGGAGTAGAGGGAAGTAAGGTTCCTCGAAGTTTATGTAGGCGATTGGATACGTGGTACCATTAGCGCACAGACCAATATAGTAAGGCTGCAGTGAAACCGTCGGGTAGTGTGCCATATGTCGACACACCTCGACACGATATTTAACACAAATCACCAGCCTCAATTCGAGACCTCCCATTATTCCGGGCAGATGCGACTTCTTACTTTCGACGAGACCTTCGCCTTTTGAGGCTCGTTTCGATCCGGCGCGAGCCGTTTTTTCCATGCGCTTTTTGAGATCGATTCCCGGGGCAGAACGCCCACCAACGTCGGTATACCGGTTTCTCGCTCTTTTAGACACTACTACGCTCCTTAACACGACACACAACAGCGCCTACTCACACGCAAAGAGTGTCGCGGCACGCACCCACTCTCGCAGTGGCTGAGGGCACCACTAGGCAGCAGAGCAGTACCTAGCTGCCTGGCCACAAACAGTGGCGGAGCTGCTGCACGCCACCTGTGTCGCACAGACTGAATCCCTCCCATAACTGCGTTGTGGGGTCCGCGTTCTGATGTGCTGCTGTCGTGTGTGCTGTTGTGCTGCAATATGGAAGCTGATCGTCACGCTGGCAGTCGCGGTTGGTGTAAGTAAACAAAATGGTAATTGCGCTCCAGTTTGATTGTTTCCTTTCAAGCAAGGAGCTTGCTTCATACCAGGTAGTTATTACTATAGGACCGGAAGAAGGACGACCGACACAAAGGTAGCTCTACTCGCGGGTCTCAGCGGCACATGCTTAGGTTTAGTGTTTTCAAAACCTGTGGTGTAGGAGAACACGATTAGTACGAGTAAATCCAGAACGTAGAGGTATGTTGCCCTGTGTAGTGTGCAGAGTCTATCTTTACTTGCCGCCTCTAGCACTTCATACGAGAAATATTTATACTTCACTCCCGTCAGTACCGCCGTATAGGCTAACCGACTCGGCTTAATATGCTCAAACGCTTCGTGTGAATTTATCCCATCAGGTATTCAAAGAGCCACAGAGGGCAACCTTCTAACACGCACACCAAGTGGTCGGCGGTGATGACGAGTTAATGTACGGTATGATTTCCTTTTTATTTTCGGGTTGAGCATCTACAGATATGTTCTACGACGTACGCCCTGAGCGGAACATTGCAAAATGCCATCTCACCAAGACGTGACGTCAATGAGTGCAACGCATTACCCTTGTTTGAATGCACCGCTGTCGAGCGCGTCTACTCGTTGCACGCGCGGCGTATCCCACGGTCTAAACAAAAGCGCGGTACGCAAGATATAGCCTACACCATCGCCAGACACGCAGAGAGGGGCCAGTACCTTGCTTCGAAGGCTCCCCCAACCCATGAATCACACGGGAGTGGGCCGTACCTCAATGGACACCATTCACCAACGGGTGTATTGGGACACAATATTTGCATGAATGCTCGGGTCGCATCATTATCGTCACTGAAGGGCGGTACACAAAACCAAAACGCCATCGAGAACAAGATCAATAGAGCAACGAACTTTCCCCACACAATACATAGCCACAAGTATCGGCAGACCAGCAACAACCACCGTGAATGCCAAACAGCCTGCCACGAAACAGACGTCCAGCACAACTGTTTGTATAGTGCCAGGTAAAACAGCACGCTTTAAAGCTCGTCATATATCAATGCCGGGGTAAGGCGGTGATTTCATCTTCCACCATACCTAAATGTCTACGTCAACAGCAATATCACTCTTAATACCAATTTTTTTCATATAACCTACATGGTATGGTTTAGATCATCCAACCTCATCAACAAGCGAGAGTATGCTGATAAAGTTGTCGAACATCACGAGGAACACCGTCTGGACATAGACGCCGTAGCACCTGACAACATCAGCATCCTTCTTGTGTGCTCTGCGTAAAAGGAGCAACAGCAACTCTCTGGTATTGAACAAACCCAAATCAGACTATTCTAGCTTCCCAGCCAAGTACCCTCGCTGGAAGCTTACACAAAGGAAAAACACTGGTCAATCTAATCCAAGTACGACGACACAGGTACGAGCAAATGGCTCCTTTGTACGTTGTGCGCAATTAACCAATGGCCAAGCGTACGGCACGATTCATTAACCCTGTCTGCATACTCTCGTGGCCAGCAATATTAACCTTATTCGATGTATGGGGACCTCACTACACATTATATGTTTCCCTAGGAACCCTTGCAGTCGTGTGTTAGGTAAACAAGTGCTTTACACAAGTCTTCCGTGCTTTCGGAAAAAACCCTACTCGTGTGTATACCAAAATACCAACCGCCACACACGCTCCGAAAACAAAACTGTGGATGAAATAATCATGAGTTCATCACAATCTTGCGGTCCAAACGCGCCGTTTCAGCGTGCTACGGGCTGATGAGAAACTCGACGTGCTACCCTGCCGAGCGTACGTGCGAACCTGAAACTCCCCGATTGACAAACGCTCCAGACATCTACGTCATACAGGAAAACGGTGCACAAAATACCAGCGCACATAGATAATTCACCAGAGACAGGCCTCCGGTCAATAGCCTCTCGTGCGTGCCCCTCACCCACGTATGATATTATATAACTTCATTTGGACTCCATTATCTGCGATGGAAAGTCCCGGTTGTGTGGCTGAGTACAACTACTATCTCGCTCTTGCTCGACCGACGACAGACATTCATCGCAATGTTGATAGTAAACTGGTACAATATCCTTCTGATTCTAGAACATCTCAACCACAACATAGAAAACGGCATCAACTCCAAACCTACAAACGAAACCACAAACATGAGCAGTCCAAACCAAATACAAACCGTAGGCAACGGAGCGAACAAAACGCCGTCGTCGTCGTACGCATACCCTCATGTACGAGACTGCTCGACCCAGCAGCTTATGTCTAGAACAACTCTCTGCTCGACGATTCCAACTCCATCGCTCAACTCCCGTCAACTGCTCCCTACCCCCCGGATACAATGCTCGTCTTCTGCCGTCGCTTCATGGCGTCGCGGAGCCGACTGCATCTCGCAAACCGGACACCACACGTACGTACAATATATACAGCAGTAGTACTCAAACATGCATCCAAAAAACAACAATGATTTTTCAACGCATATATCATGCCCTACAGAAACAAGCAACACTAGCCCCCCCCCAAGCCATGCGTGGGATCGAATATACATCTCTCCTATCGAGTACACCCTCCCCCCGCTATATAAAATCAAAAGGAAGTTTCAAACAGCGACTGGATACACACAGCAGTGCCGGCAGCATCAATGCTCAAACTAGGCTGTGGTTTTCCAACACATGCTTCTATACTTGCCATGAGATATGTGTTTAGAGTCATTGTATTGTTGGTTTTCCGACAGAGAAAAAGAAACAGACACAAGGGACGGGTGAGTGTTCGCAAGGGTAATATTACCCTAGTGCATATACCCAACAGGCAAAATGCCGACTAACTTCCAAAAGGTCAATATCCTCAACCGATACGAAACTACATGTAACTAGCTGTCGAAATGAAATTTCTGAATGAACGCCCTTCTGGATGTTTTACAGAACAGTGATATCAGTGACGAACGAGCAATAGGATCAAATCCTTCACCTGGAATAATGAAAAGGACACGAGGAAACTCGTTAAAATGTGGGAATTTGTTTTTCATGCTTCCACTCACAACTATTGCAATCACAGTAAAACACTAAAACAGCCGCTTCTATAAAAGCGAAAGCCGAGGCGACCACAGCATTTTCAGAGATGTGGAGGTCCCCCGGATAAAACTCTCTCTTCGTCCCTTACCCCCGCCATAGCAAAGCACACCAATCCGGTATAACGAGACAGCATCTATTCCTCTCAGGCAGGTTTTACCCGACGCCAAAGGTAACATAGGCCCTCCCAGCTACAGAGCGTATCTGACTAGCCACAATCCACAACATTGCACTGCAAACACAACGGTAAGGCGAATTGCTTGTGAATCAACTCAAACACTGAAAATAGATCATCTCTCGACTTCCCAAACAAGTTTGCAACCATCCATGAAGCTGTGAAAACAATACCGGTGATTGGACGAGTATTCATGACTATGTGCCTCACAGGGGTACATACCCCTTCCTGTCTTCTTCACACACGTACGTAGGAAGCAACAAATACTATGTACCAGCAGAAACAATTGGCCGGTATAATCAATCGTGCTCCAAAGCAAACTTACATCCGCAAGGCCCATTAGCCCCCCATCCCCCCCGCCCCCGGAATGAATGATATGTTCCCAACCATTCAGAACTCTACCGGATCACAAATGATTACTTCCCATCATCCACGACTGTAGCCGCAGCAACCGATCTTATTCGTACCATTCAAAAATCCATAGCGATTCTCGAACGATACATCTCTTAATCTCCACGACGTGTCCGGAAAGAACGATAAACGCCATACCATTCAGGGGCCCCCATCCTACCATTCAGGAACCCCCACCCAGTCGCAGACACTACTTTCATACTCTTACTTTCAAACATGCACGATCAAGACCATTGATTAATCGAACCGGTGTACCCATCGAAAACAAAATTGTTCACCCCTGCAAAACACACAGGTATTGTCAGACTTCACCACGAGTACTTTCCGCAATCAAAATTTCAGTTGACGATGTGCTCGTATCCGCTCTTTCCATGAACTTTCCGCTGCTGTTGTTGTTGCTGCCGCTGCTCCAACTGCTGTCGTGAAGCGCGCTCATCCACACTGAGGGCATTGCTGTCATGCAGGCGATTGTTTCCCGGTACATTGAAGTGCCACTATCAGTCTATAACCCCCTTCACGCCCGCACGCAATCGCGTATCCCTCCGCAATCGGGTGCACGTAGTCATGCCATGCGACTGTTTCTCCTCTCCGCCATCGTTTGTGAGACCTCACGGGAGCACAGCCTCGACTATGCGCCTTTTCGCGGAATTGGCAGAAGCATCCCACGCGCTCAGCATTGCGTTCATGATTGCTTACCTCCGCAACCAACCTCTCCCTGGAAGTGCGCACGACAACTATTTGTCTCGCGACTTCAGTGTCTCTCTGTCCCCACACGCGACGGGGCTGCCTACAGCTGTACCTCCATGTATGCATTTAACTACTTACTCCTGTAATGCAGGAGCTGCTCAATATAACTACACCGTTACTGCATCATTCGTATCCGCCGCAAGCTTCCCCGCAGCGGGGTACGTGCGTCTGCTCCGCACGCTTTCCCCCCAGTGACCATACGACGGGGGCGCAGAAGCATGTAGTTCCTCTTCGAGACGTTAAGCTACTGCTCTCCGTCCCCCCTTTTCACCCAACACGATGAGGGTCACTGGCTATTCTTCCAACATGAATTTAGGCTGCCTCGGCTTCCCCCCTGCGGTAATGCCCCGCTGCAGGACTTCAGTGTTTTCTTTTGTATAGGAGAGACCACTGAGCGACTCAATCAGCCCTAACACGGCAGAAAAGAGAAATCTGGTGAAGAGAAGCACGATAAAAGAACACTCGACCAGAGGGTCCGAAGTGGAGTGAACCAAGTGATGAGTGAATAACACACGACCTAGAAGAGGGACTATACGAAGGAAAAACCAGGCGTTGATTGATCAACCCCGGGGGGTATTGTCGGCGGGAGGCTGTATCGAGCCCAAAAGGACTTCTTTTGTTCGTTTCGAAAAAGCTAGATCACCGGGCTACTCAGTCAGCGATTACTGAGTAGCTCAGTGGTCTATTCTTTATAAAACGAACAAAGACAACGTTTACGTCACCGAAATCTTCGATAGATTATATGAGAGCATCAGCGACTCGGCACAATCGGGCGTCGATGATGAACGCCATGAGGGACATGATGGCTGAGTTCATGAAAAATGACGGCCGATGGGAGGTCGGGAGCGCTGAGGACATCCCTGCTGTTGAGCAGATACCGTGTGGGGCAGAACCCACTGGTGTGAGAGAGACCCCTGCTACTACTGTAGGTATGGCGACGGGATTGGCAGGATTGATAATCTTGCCACGAAGTAGCTCTCTGACAAGCCTCTGGTGCTTGCAACTACCTCACCGCTATGCCCTGGCTAGCGGGAGAGAGAAGAGCCCCGACAGCCTCCAAGAAAGGAGAGAAATCGACGCAAAATACACAAGGCGCCCCCATGCCGAAGGAGTAGCCACTCCGTCGAGGCTATACTGCCTCCACCCCATAGTTTATCTCCACGACTCACTTCGCGACAACGAGGTACGTGTGGCTACGCCACGCGATTCCATCTTCTGACAACACGGCGGGATTACTCAGGGGTAGGCTTTGTCCTTGGGGCCTTTCGCTGGTGCGGTACGTCAGCCTGTTCCCCGCTACCCCCGGCCAGGGTGCTCATGGTTCGACTGCCACCACAAGTAGAACGTGAGCTGCTGCTATGGCCGAGGGGCCTTCATCTATCAATAATATACCAGATGCAGCAGTAACTGACAGCAGTAGCTGCCCCTTAAAAGTATCTTCGCCGCCTTATTATCATCCCCTGGCCCTTCCACTCTCGTATCCACGTATACACGGCGCCGGGCCCTATCCTTGCAACGCGCATGATCACCAATACGGGGGGTCATAGTAAACAGGATCTACGGTAAACCCAAAAACCTATATATTTCCCTTTTTTTCCGAACAACATTTGGTCCTATTCACTATGCCCCCCCGTAATAGTATTTGTACGCTACCAAAACATGTTTACTATCTCTAGCCTACGAACTAAAATATTCTCAATTTGGAGTGTGCGAGACAAGCGTACCACCTGACCTTTTGGTGATTAAAAGAAGCACTACCCACTCGCTTGTATGAGTCACGCCATGGTATCAAAGGCCGAACCTTCCGGTACTACCCTTGTACTGCGACCCCACGAATACAATTCGTAATTCGTTTGGGTGGGCGTAGACGTCAGACACCGTTTGTTCTATTCGACTTCATGAGTACCACCTAGTGTCTCCTCTGATTAATAATACTATACTCACTATGTGCAGACTGAGACAGAGGAAAACCTAAAATACTTCGAAATTGATGGGGGAAGAAAGCCAAAAAGCCAATCTACCGGGTACCAGAACACCATATTACCAGCTGTGCGGTAATAGTTTAGTTGTCGATATGTTAAGTAGTTATGAGTTTCAACGTAGCTTTCATAGGGTACCTTCACCCCAAAAAACAATAATATCGCTGTGCTGCACAACTGGACGCCCTCACAGCAGTACTTCCTTCCGGGAGGCAGTGGTGTGGCACTCTGCAGTACTGAGGTGGGTCTCTGCTATACACTGTATATTTTCAGGGACAAATGTAAGTATATCTACTCTCGTAGAGACAAGAGAAAGAGTACGTCCAAGTGTCCAGGGATATCTTGCCTTAAACTTACGTTTATCGTTTCCTTGGAATCACTTGATTATAAGGACTTGCCTCACTATCATCGAGTCTACCACGGTTTTTTGTCGCTTCTACGACATTTGCTTTCTCTGCGTGCTTGCTTCTTATGCCACACTTTTTCCCCGGTAACATTGAAAAAACAATTGGTGAACTACAAAGTCGATTTAGTTTTTACAGCGGATTGGTAGGCGCTCTTTCGCTCAACTTTTTTTACCGACTCATTGAAATATATTTTTCACTTTCTGTTATTTTTCCTTTCTTCTTCTTTCGTTTCGTGTTCGTTTATGTAGTGGGATCACGGCAACGCGGGCAAGTCCGGCGCCGTCGCGGGTGTCGGCGGATGCTGGCGGGTAGAGGGTGGGTTGCCAGGAACGCGGTCGCTGTTTTCGTGGCTAGGCGTCGTGTGCGCCCCGAGCGAAAAGGTAAGCATGAATATGCTCTGTCTGGCCTCCTTCTGAAAAGTTACACAGAGTATGTACGACACCTTAAGGGTTGTTCGGGATTGCAAGCTAAGAGTCAGGCGGTGCTTATGTAAGCGAACCAAGTTGAACTATACCCAGAGACGTTCGTCGTCTTAGCACAAACATTGTCAAGCTGGCGAACGACGGTCACGGTGAGCACTGGGCATCACGCGGGGCGAGTGACGGGGATCACTGTGACAAAGAGGGAGGAAAGCTTTACCCGGATCGAATCGGTGGCGAGCTTGTCCCGAGAGGGGCGGGTGTCGTACGAGGCTGAGAGAGAAGCTCTGCTGTCCATTTTGTTTAGTTTTTCGACCGGTGTGCAAGGTATTCTAGGGGCAGACAATTATTACATTAAAAGGGCGGGGATTTCCCCCCCCCCGAAAGTTTCGGTTTAATTTTCATTGTTTTTGCGTTGCTGCTGTGCCGTCCGGTGCTTTCTCCTTCGTACTTACCACGTACATACGGCATCTAAAAAAAAAGGAATTGAATACCCTACCTTGGGCATGTACGTACGTACGGCATATGACTCTTGGCAAAATCAAGTCGCCAATTTACAACTAACTACTGTACAACAATAATAAAAACACATATATTCAAGCATCGACCTTCTGTCCGCTTCGCGTATTATGGGGTATTTTTTCTTTCCGAGCGAGCGTAGTGAGCGGCGTAGGCCTCTCGCGCAGCGGAGCGCCTTGTACGACATGCAGTTGTGGTAGTGTGAATACAATACATTCATCATTTTGATATGTGTCTTTTCAACGAGTTAGAATGACTCGGTAAAATTGGTATCTGCTGCAAACAGCAGCGCATTTAGAGGAACGAAGGTAAAGACCCCAACACTTGTAAAAGCAAGAGAAGTAGGCCCAAGGATCCAGCGGGGTTATTTCCGTGCACCCTATGCTTTAGTAGCACCATATATATCATCCAGATATGTGCACCACAAACTCAAGACATATGTACTGCCAACCACTCCCCTATGTACTTGTGGTGTGGCATAAACATCTATCACACCTGGTATATGCGTGTGAATAACTCCAAACCTGTCCGTGAAAATAGAAAAAACATACTACTCCAGGGTCAGAATCTGTCAAATATATGTTTTTTGTCAAATACGACATGTACTACTGAGTACCTGGTATAATACCGTACTACAGGTTGTCGGGTCTTTCTTTTTTGAGCATCGTTCGAACTAAATCCTATACCCAGTACCAGGTACTCCTTAGTGGCATGTGGCTGGTATGCCAATAGTATAGTATACTGTATTGTAGAGGCTGACATACGGCTGATCTGCGTAGTTCCCGAGTTGAGGCGACTTTGCTCCCGGCGGCAGTAGACAAGTAAGTGCTATGGAGCATGGTAGGCTCATCAGCAACTACATACACCTTCGTACTTTGCACCATCTACGGGTAACGCTCACGCCGCAACGAGATTCGAAAATACTCGGTACTGTGCCCTATACGAGCAGCAATATCTACCTCAACAAGATGTAGGAGTACGACAATATTGTTAATCAGCTTTTGCCGCATAACAGAGTACGTATACATACCACCACAGTACCTTCAACAGGAGGCCAACTGAAATAAAAATATCGACTAAGTTACGAATCAGATTCCATACCTTTCCAAACGTACCCTCGTGTAGCTTGTTCTACTCCTGTAGTATGCTCTGTGTGACGCTGTCAATCTCGTTAGGTCCATGTGCCTGGTGCTATAAGGGTAGTTCAGCATTGTATATCCATGTTACAGCCCAAACCCTCCAGATACAACAAGCACATCTTCCTCTCTTGTGAGCACGCTCATCCTTACACTCTACTGAAATTATCTGATCCCGTTTGACCGGTGCTTCACAAGGACGTGCATACCGGTTTTCCACCTGCTCCGGTGTTAGTTCTCTTTTTTTCATGCTTGTCTTTCAGTCCTTAAGTGTTGCACCTGGTACTCGAGCACAACGCTAATTTGGTATGAAACGCGGACAAACGTACAACCAGAGACATCGGAGTCGGTCCAACGTGCATGGTCCTTTGTGTTGGGTGCGCCTTGTCATTGTTATGTCGATGTCGTTGTCTTGTTAGATATGTACAACATAGGTTCGACGATTGTTCCATTACTACTACTGTTTTAATCAAATTATAACAGGAACAATACCCGTTCCGAAAATATAATTGTTTTTGGTAAGTTACATGTTCGTCTGGCTACAATGCACAATAATGGTGTCGTGGGGTTCATCGTTCCATAGGGTTATACACGTTTATAAAGCGTGAGACTCGACATCGTTAGTTTCCAGTATCACCGAACCGGGCGAACGGTACACGAGAGAGTAGGTGTAGCAGTACGTACGTCACCTTTGGTTTGTATCGAAACCTGACGTTTGCATTTTTTCCAGAAGACCATGTGTGATCAATAGCGTTCAACCATTCATTAGATACATGTGAGCAAGCACGGACAGCAAGGGGATAGACGAGCAATCGGTATGCCTGAATGCATTGGCCAGACATGTATCTTCAAAGCAATACGAAGCAAGCAGGAGGAGCACCATTGGCTGTGTGCATACATAACAGCACGGCAAGTATGACCACACTTCAGGCGGGCAACGACAACACATGTGGGTGTACACATGTATCGGGTACACGGTAAGATATTATGCACGATCGAATGTGAGAGGATGCAGGGGCACGATGTCATCAGTTCTCAGTCTTGAAAACACTCTGATCACCTGAAAACGTTGTGGAAACACTACGATCTCCTGCAACAGGTTTGCGAGCACTCCGATCTCCTGCAATGCATATCGATCAACCTGAGTCCACCAAGATAGAGGAAGGTACAGCTTTCAGACCCCAAAAAACGACCTGAGCTTCTTTGATCCCCGAGGCCGACGTAGCAGCTGCTCGATATTCGATAAGGGGCCTAATCGGGTCACGCATAACGTGAATCGATGCGCGGTAGTTGTTGTAAGCACCTAGAGGAAAAAAAAAACGAAACACCAGACACGTTAACGGTCACGACGGGCAAGGCAATACATGCGGCTCGCAGTTGATATGACGAGTATGGCAATCACTTGGCTTTTACTTCCTTTGTATCCCATGGTGGCATTTACTACACACTAGGTGTTGCCAGAACCTCGTTACTGCCTCTTTACCCAAGCCCGAAGCCGTTCCCAAACCGGGGGTCGTCCCTAGCCCAAAACGATGCGACTGAAATATCTAATCAAAGCTTACCCTCTGCACATATAGACCCGACCCGTGATACTGATATGAATAGTTATCTCGTGCCGTATTATCTCCTCATACTGCTGTACACGACAATCGCAACGCTTACGTCATCGACCCCGGCTCCCCTCCCTGTAACAGGTTCTGGAGCATCAACACGTTCTGAGGTAGCTGGAGCTTGATGGTTCGTAGTAACGGGAGCGTCGCAGCAAGGAGCTGCGAATCCAATAACAGCTGGAGGGTCACCAGTAAATCCAGGAGCATCTTCACCAGGGGCTGGAGAATCAACAACAGTTCGGCTGTCTTAGCCACGGGCTGGCGTAAGTTCACCAGGAGCTCGAGTGACGGCGCCAGCAGTCGCACCTGCAAGTTTGTCCGGGATCACACGTTACGTTTGTCCCAGACTCGCAACCCATTTTTCGAGTGGGGTCGCACCGGATGCGCAGCATCTCGTGGCCACCAGGACGATACCGTCCGACCGCCAATGGCAGCTCCACCGAGGGCATGTCAGAGGTGGCGTACGGTGAGCTCACACTACCCCGTTGCCTAATCTCACACGGAAAACACCGCCCGGGCAACCCCCCGAATCGGGCGAGTTCATCCGGTAAGTGCGGGAGTTTCGCCGACATTGGTCGAGGACAACAATATGTCTCGGAGAGAGAAAACATGGTGATTGACATTCAAAACCCCCCTTTCAGAGCAGTATCGCCCAGGACCCTCGCAGCACGAGAACGTGCGTACATCTGATCCTTCGCGTTGGGAATCACTGAGTCGGTATCGCACGTCAGAGCGTCCGCGACTGATACGTCACTTGAGCGTGTCGGAGCAACCGCATCTGGAATCGCTGGATCCACAATGGCTTAGATTACGGGAGTACCTTGTGGAGCAACAGCAACATACGGTGTCGGTGGATCGTCGCCCTCTAGGACCACCGGAGCGTCCGCTGTGTCGTCATCATCAGGGTCATGAGGTCGACGAATCCGCAGTATCCGTATCACTCGGGGTCAAATCACCTGCTCTTGACATAAGCCCTCGACCCAAGCTCAACACCGAGACGGACAGTGAGCTGGAAGAGGTTTACAAGCTAACGTTGTCGGAAGGACAACCGCGGACTACCCCTGTGACAGGTCCTCTAGATCTGCCCCACGGTGAATGACAACTGCAGGTGACATCAACGACCTTCGTGCACCCCCGCATATAAACATCGGACTTCCTAAGCGAGAGGTACATCATAATCGGGGCCAAGCTGTTGGCACTGACTTCATAATCAACACTGGAGGATGAGCATTTGGTGGCAATCAACTATCGGAGAGAAGGCCATCACTTGGAAGATCCACGCCATCGGCGTTTCAAACAGGCTTAGAATACGGGGTTGTAATCCTGCACACGTGCCGGGTCACGCACCGGACTTGGAACAAGCTTTACGCCGCGATTGTTCTGCGTCTGCAGAACTTCGGCATGCATGGCAGGAGAACCCGCTATGTGGGCGAATACAACCGGGAAGTCGGTGTGTATGAGGGGGGATATCTCGTGTTTTGTATTCGGAGTCGAAAAGCAATACAAACGCTGGCAGTGCATTTTGCTCCGTTGTTTGGGCGCAGCAGGAACAAGAGACCGTTCGATTCTATGTTTGTTGCGTAAATTAACGGAGTCCATGTTTTAGACAGCTGTTAACATGTTCTGTGTTTGGTCGATTGACTGATTCGGTCATTGTTTGGGTGTATTCGTACTGTAGTCTTGTAGGCTAGTAGGCAAGCCTGTGTAAAGGCAGGTGATATGTGGTGGGCATGTACGTAGGATATTACAACACTCTAGGTTAATATCTTGTCTGCGTCACCTGGCGGAATGGTGGTGTATTGTTCTCGGTTCTGATTTCGCAGAGGGCGCGAAAGCCACGAGTAGAGTATGTGCCAAGACTACACCCACATCGTCATAACGTACGCACGGGCCTGACTATGCTATGTAGCTGTTTCATACATATTTGACCATTTTCCATGCAGGACACCACATTGTTGTACAGGCCTTTTACATTGCGCAAAATTGGCCTCAGTATAAATATCACGTAAGCAAGTACGTTCGTTGAGGAACTACTGTAAATCATCCGGTGTCGAACAAAACGTTTGACGATCTCACCTCCATCGGAGGGGTCGTTCTTGTGGAAGGTGCTTCGCTTCAGTAGACCTAAGCCTACCTGGTCGCTGGTGTGGAATATAGTATCCTTGGTCAGTGCAGGTAATATGATGCTACTGAAGCATTAGCATGAAACACGTTATTATGCCGTCTACACACATCAAACATGAACGCAGCAAAATACGAATAGGAAAAGATAGCATGCGGGGCATCTATTAATAAAAGCTGGTAGATAGCATTTGTTTGACAAAACGTAGAGGGTATCCTTCCAAAGACGCGGAACGTTGAACTTCAGGAAGCGTCGAGTTCTTGAGGGCAATACGCACCGAGTGAAACGTCTGGAGGTGTGACATACTTGACGTTGCCAGCTACCGTGGATCTGCGTTTGTGACCTCCCCCACATAAGCCACTTTCCGTTCGTCGTTCTCCTAAGCAGTCTGAGAGTACCATTTCAACATCATCAATGCGTTTCCCCTGTAGAAGGTCGCAACTGGATTTGTTTAGCAGCGATACAAGCGTTTTCCTATTCGATTATGATCATAGTCGGTCATATTCGTCCCCAATATTTGCGTGCGTTGGTCTACGATATAAGATGAAAGTGATCGTTGACGCCTTGCCGACGTTGAAGTGCTTTTTGTTGATGGTGTTTTATACACAATACATCAAAGATTGGATCAACAATGATCACTCTACTGTATTGCTCTAATACCACACACAAGACAGACGGCATCCGGACCAGGGTTCAGCCTCAAATATGCCATCACGAGTGTCGTAGTTCTGACGGCCTTGATTTTACGATCAACTCCAAACATGCTTTGGCCTCTATCTGCGAAGCTTATTCTCCGAACGACCTGGATGATCGGAAATAATCTACGTACCCTCGGAGCCGAGTAACTTTGTGTATCAAAGGCACCAAGCCGGAAACGAATTTTTCGCACATCAGAATCACAGCTGTAGCAGCAATCGCGGGACCCGGAAGAGGTAACACGCGAGACCGCAGCAACCGGCGGAACCGTGCGCACCTGGTAGTGCTGCTCATGAAAACGCCTCACCAGGATACCTAGTGTGCAATGCAGGTTTCCCATGCGCACACGTTTGTACGCTCTCTTCTATATTTTCCCCGCCAACGTTCGGTCGACGTCACCGTTCCGGTATCCGAGATTTTGGAGGAACTTACTGTAGCGGGTCGAAAAAGGCACCCTGAGTATACGGGAACCGCAAAGGGCCAAAGGGCACGGCCAGGGACGACTGCTGACCGACTGACGCATGCGATGCAATGGTGCCAAGTTCGTCGGCATACCGTCAGCGGAAGGAAAAAAGAGTTGGCCCACTCACACGTCATTTCCCGTCAGAGCTTTAGGATAATAAGGAGTGGCGATTAGGCTTGTTCGGCCCCGTATCACGGGCTTGAAAATCAAGGAAATCCTCCCCACACTCTTCGCTCACCGCAAGACCAAGCTGTTGGAGACACCCTCTTCGCTCACCACACGGTCAGGATCTTAGAGGAGCGAACGATAGCGGCGGCCATATCAGCGGCTGCAGCGATGTAGATGGGCCCGCACGCTGGCACCGATTATAGGGAATTTAGGGGTGATAGTTGGGGAAGGGAGATTCGGAACTCCGGCCAGCAGTAGCAGCAGCAGCAGAAGAAGAAGAAGCAGTGGCAGTATGGTGGCGGTGAACAGCAGCAGCAGCAGCAACAGCAGCAACAGCAGCAACAGCAGCAGCAGCAACAGCAGCAGCAGCAGCAGCAGCGGCAGTATGGAGGCACAGGTAGTAGCTACAGCGGCAGTATGCAGACACCGGGCAACAGCAGTTGCAGTATAGGGACGCAAGGAAGCAGTAGCAGCACTAATGCAGTGGCAGGTTGGAGATGCCAGCCAGTCGCAACAGCGGGGGTATGACATTGGTGGCAGCAGAAGTAGCAGCAGTAGCCACAGGTTTCATCTGGGGGTGCACTAGTGGTGCTGGGAGCACCGGGACTATGTGCTATCAGCCCGAGTCCCCTCTGCGTCCAGTGGATTCGATGGGGGGAGTGCACACGTGCGAGCGGTTCGGTATTCTAGGTCATCAGGCCTCGATTTGCAGAGCACCCAACCATTTTCAAAGTGCACGCCGCATTTGTGTAGGATGCGGTCAAACGGCGAGTCAATGTCACACTGCGCATCGTATGTTGAAACTTGTATGCGCAGAACTCGAAGAGTAAAGTATGACGACGATGACTGCTACTGTAGGACTCAAGTGTGCTTGTAGAAATCACACCAATGAACAAAATACCGACACTGATGCCTAAGATCGTACTGCACGTTTCGTCAAACATTCCCTTTCTGTCAATTGCGCAGACTCTCACTGGAAACACGCATATATATTCGTGATGTGAATTTAAGGTGTTATTCTATGAGCAGCTTACTACAAGAGTAAGTACGTACAGGCAAAGACAAATCACAAATCGCGTAAAAACGTGCCTCCGGCACGGTGCCTACAGCGGGCCCCCCTCACTAACCTGGGGGGGGCACGTGACTTTAAGCTATCGTATCGTACGCACGTCTAAGCAACGACCAGTCGATACCATACATGTTTGATGTATACCAGGTACATGGTTCGGATCCTTTGATAAGATACGTCCCGCTTGTTGCATGCAAGCACGATCGCGGATATCTGACGAATTACACGTAGGTGTTGTGTACGTAGAAGGATATTCCCAGATATGTGGGTACAAGTTGAAGTAAGGTTCCGTGTCTGTGCATATTTCGATGGTAAAATACCATCCCCGCCTGGGTCAGTCCTCTTTCTAATACTATTGATATCTATCACTGGTTGTAAGGATACGCTACCACCCACAGGAATGCGTAGTCAAGTACCCGCGCGTAGGTGTTTCGAGAACAATTGCATACGACTTGGAATTAGAGCAAGAAATTTGCAATCAAGACCCGTACTTCGTAGTGATAGAGCAGTTGATGAAAATCTACAAGAATCCCGAGCTTTTGTAACCACTTTTTGCACTTTTTGGGGCCCAATCACTCGGTATCCACTAAGTGAACGTAGGTTTTGCTCCCGCAGCTTCTTCGACGACGACTATTAATAGTGAAGCGATACACCAGCGGCGTGGAGGACCGCAACACTATAGTGAAGGATATTTCTTCATCTGTGATCTAGCCATTGTACTATTACGGGGGGCCATAGTTAACAGGACCAAATTTTGTTAGTAAAAATGGTCAAATATATAGGTTTTTATGTATACCATAGGTCCTGTTAACTATGGCCCCCCGTAATAGGTTCCCTTTCGAGAAATAGAACGGACTATAAGTTTTTGCGAGCTCTTTGTCCTACTCGCTCGCAACTTCGAACACATACATGCAAACACATAGAGATTTGTTTATGGTCGCCTACGGCTGCCCCCCGGCGCATCCGACATCCACACACACCCTAGCAAGTGCATCCTTCATTTTCGGGTTTCCTCTAAGGAGCTGCAGCTGTCCGCAAGTGGCATGCCAATGTTCTGTAAAGGGCTGCTTTATGTCTAATTTTGTGCTTGTCAAACGTCGACCAATTTCGACCACACTGCAGCACCTCTAACTCGAGGTCTAGGCGTGGTTGAAAACCTGCGGGAGATAACTCTCGAGCGAAACCAAAGCAAACGTGATGAACCTATTGGAAGTTACCGTTGGTGTCCGGTACGAACCAGCCGACGTTCTAAACACAGCGTGTTTAAATATCGATGTTATTTTTGTTCAGATAAAGCATCTATAAATTAGAGTAACCGGAAACCTGGAGATTGGGAGGCGCTTGGGTGCCAGCATGGCGTTGACAGACGAGCAATCAAAACTTTACACAAGGCATGCCCTTTCTTCTCGAGGGGTCTATCAGTCAGAGTTGACGGACTGATTGCTCAGGGCGTCGCACCGTATTCACATATCTTTGTTTTGTGGTATTTTATTCCTGATTATTCCCTATATAGCTACGGTGCTACATAATCAGGCCATGCTGTGTTGTGATTATATCAAAGTACAATAAGGCTTCATCAGGTGTCACGCTGTGGTATGTAATTCTGCTTGGCGTGTGAGTGCCTATCCTGTGAATAATTGAAGAGCCCTCACATATATATGGGGTGATGCTCCAAGTGCGTGCGTGAGGTAGCTTCGACAGACATATGCTTCAGTACAGCTTCGGCTTCCCGAATAAGCGTGTGCTTCTTGTGGTGCTGCTGCAGATGGTGCGGCAGGTTCGACGGCGCTTCACAGCTAAGTTGCTTCGAGCAGATCAAGCTCAGATCGTTATTGAGGAACTTTCCTTCGCATACACCGCGTCGAAATAACTGCCAGTGCCAGGTTCTTCTCTTCTTGAACACGGCCCACTTGTCACGGTCGATGGTTGACGGATTGACGAGTTCTTCCCCCCCGCGTGTTTCAGACCCGGACTTGCAGTCTCGATCACTTCTCCACCTTCGGCGAGGTCTATCGTTTCTCTCTTCGCCGATCCCCAATCGGCTTATTGTGCGGCTGCGGCTGGGGTCGACGCACACCCTCGCCGCGCAGAAGATGTTGACAATCGCTGCTGCTGAGGGGTGATGCTAAAGAGCAATGGCGATAGGCAGGTGTACGACTGCTGTAGATTACAGCAGACAATCTATGGCTCTCTCCTTGTGTGCAAGCTAGACTAGCTAGAGCCATATCCGCGTATTCAGAAGAATGCCGATGAAAGCACGTGGATATCGGGAGATTCTCGGGCGCCCGGGAGGGTTTTCTGTCATACCATGTCATATCGAATCATATCATATAATATCATATTGATATCATACAAATGTCAAGTTTTGTTTACAGATAGATATATATATCACAAGTCACATCAGAGCGTTTTCAAAAGTGATACCGACTTCTAGCTCGTTAGCATAGTAGGGAGTGTCAATGGTTTTCCAGCTTCGGGGGTCTCGATCACCTCGGACTGTGTGTGTTAGGGAGCCGGTCAGTCGGCTAGGAGTGTGGGCTCTCGCGTACTGACAGTGTGATAGGGAATGAGAAGCAGCAGCTGGTGTCGCAGCTCTCGCATCACGCCAGTGAAGCTCCCTTCGCAACGTCGCAGACAATATTAAGGACATGGTAATAAAGGATTTACTGTATAGTATGGAATTAGGGTTTCAAATGGAGTTGAAAAGCAAGGGATTTGTGATTTCAACTTCTTCCATGACAACGCACAGTGACCGGGATGTATGAAATGGTTTAGGGAAGTACTTGTAAAAATAACGTGGAACTTTAATTTTTTTTACAGAAACGCAAGATGTGTTGACAAGTATCTATGCATGGAGTATGGTAACTACGTCTGTAGAGTATGCCGGCGGTCGTGTTGAATCGTGTCGAGCACCTGGGCTGTTGCCCAATTCGAACAGTGTAGCTGTGCAGAACCAATTGCTGATATACCTATACGAAGTACTTCCATTAAAATGCAGTTGCGAGGGGAGCAGGGGGGCTGTAATAGTTGGATTTGAGTTGTTCTACATCAGAGACGTACCGTCGTCCTGCTTTTAAGGAGTACGCAGCAGAGGGGCCGATGTTATCGGGAGGTATGATGTATATATGTTGTCATCCCACGGCAGGGGTTGCACTTTTTAGGCTAAAGGTTTCTCATCAATTGAGCTCCTAAAGTGAGGAACTCCGAGTTAGGATGAACCATTTACTCGTATGTTCGTTTTAGGACTAGCGCATACAAGTGCTGGTCGGGTGACACGAACGGATTTCTCCCAATTGTTGCATCGGGTGAGATATTGATCTCCTAATGTGAGGGGCTCAGGAACTTCTGGTGCACCTCTACTGTGGGATGAGTCTATGTGAGGATGGTGCTATAGGTTTCGTTCGAAGGTTTTAGGGTCGATCTTAACGACACGTGCCCTATTTTGTTTTTTCCTGAAATTTCGGCATTCCACCAAATTCAGCGAGGGATGAATCTTGTCGAGTAAGTGCCTCAGTTGTCTCGGGAAATAATCGTCCACCGACCACAGAACCGTCCGTACCGCAGCTGCGCTCGCGGAACCCATGCATGCGGTGGTCCCACTGTTATAGGTCTGACTCGTAGGCAGGTATCGGTGCCTTGAGGAGTGAATTTCCTCACCAACTCGTCACGCAACAAAGACCAACGCTTGACCCAAAGGGACAAAACCTCAGCTATTGCCCTCTGCGAGCTCAGTCGGTCGGCCACGTCGGTGCGGCCACCTTGTGAACTCTGCAACGAGAGCCCAAAAAGCTTTTGCGCCTTCTGCGTTCGACCATAACTTGCGAATGACCTCATGAACGACCCCTGTCAGCCTTGTGCGCTCGCGAGTGGTGGCAAAGCTCGAGCGGTGGTGCTGCTCGATCCTCTGCAGCTGTTTACCTCAATTTCCAGAACAACCCAAGAAACGTCTTTGGGGCCGGAGGTTTTCGGCTTTTTTCCGGACTAAATTCAGGGAAATACCGAAATGTCGGAGAAACTCAGAAAAAATAGACTGAACAACTGTCCTCGTTACGATTGACCCTCACCAGCATGCTAGCGATTGTAGGTTTTTGCTCTTCCTGTTGGTGCAGTTTCGTTTAGGGTTTGGGAGGTGTATACTGTCGAACTCTGTCTCGATGTCCTCGATCATTTGATGTAAGTACTGATTTTTTTTATGAGGCCTCCTTCGTTGTCGTTCGATAACATTGTTTGTTGTGTGCTCTAAACAGACCTCTGGTCGGATACGTACTCGTCTCACCTAAACTTCCTTGCGCTTGCCTTAATCCTGTCTCACATATGCTGCGAAATTGTTCTTAAACTCGGGCGTGATATACAAAGATATTTCGCACTCTTGCCGTTTTAGGTTGGGAGTCCTTTCTGACAGGAGGTTTGATCACTGTGTATGTTGGCACTCATTTTTCGTGGATCTTGGGGTTGACGGTCTCCTTTGGCAACGATTCATGCTGGAATTGGGGATTCGCCGTTTTACCTGGTAATCTGTGATGGTAGTGGATCAGGACCTGTCATATATCGCACCGAGTGAGTGGGCCGTTAACGTGTGCAGTGGTCCGTACTGGGCTGCGGGTATTGAGCTTTGGATAACGTGGTGCCGCAATGTTAATATGCCTGGATGACCCCTGAGACGGGTTGACCTGGCTCTTTCATGGTAGTCTGGTTAGATGGAACGGTACGGCGTGTATATGTGACATGATGGTACCCCGCAAAGGTTTATGATAATACCAAGATCGACTCATATATTTGGTATGCGCAGCCGGTGACAATCGGGTGCGGGAAGCCACCTGTGCTATGTTCGGCGACAGGTACTGGCCCACGTGTGTGCGTGTTTGTTGGTGGTGTACTTGCGTCGTATGAACAGCTCTATTCCGCGATCATGATGTACGCCTCGTGTGCAGCAAGAAGGCACGTTCTTCCGACACGTCTACCAACAACCGTTGGGGCGAGAGTGAACGAGAGAGGCACGTCACTATTGCTATTGAGACAAACCAGGCATTTATCAGTGCAATAAATCAATACTTTTTGGCATTGTTCCCGGGTAACCATGTTTTCAGATGCATATTTGAAGCAAACCCGACGTGCTCGAACCGCTCCGTAGCACGTATTGCGCATTCCGTACACGATGCCCCCGCGGTACACTACGTTCCACACTGATACGATATCCACTACCAAGCCATATGTAGCACTGATAATAGGAATTCCCCGGAGAAACGTTGCTGACAATACGATTCGCGGACAAGCCTTGTTCTGACGCAGACGGAGTCAGCAACACCAGCACATTCATCAGTCAAATCAACAACAATAGGACAGAACGACAACAGTATCCGCCTAGCATTCAACACAGATCGCAGCACTCGCAGTACCAATACTGGCAAGTTGGTAGACGGTAATGCTGCTCGTGCTTCCATCTGGCGTGAAGGCGTTTGCCCTTAGGGTAGGACCTGGCAAATACCCAGGTGACGATATCACCGGATGAAACATTGTAACAAACACGAGGTGCTCGCTCCTAGCCGCAGCACGTTATGCACCTATCGTGTACGAGCCTCCCCCCCCTACACTCCGTTCTGTACGGGTACGGTATACACTACCAAAAAGTACGTAGCCCTGCTGCAAGGAATTCCCCCTCAACAAGCCACCAACGGTACCTTCCGCGGTCAGGCGTCGTTCAGAGGCGTACAGAGTCTGCCAAACCAACCTGTTCGTCAGTTCTCAATTTTCGACACAAACACACGACTACAGCAGTATCCGTCAAGAGTCAGTGCTGTTCACGGTAACCGTGTCGTCGAGATCGTCCAGTTGGAAGACAAGCTAGCCACCCACGCCCTCACTCGGCGTTGAAGTCTTCCCGCTCAGGGTGGGGCCCGAAATTCAACCAGGTGGCGTTCTGACCAGATGCATACGGGGGGGAAACGATCGGTGCTTGCTTCGCTCCACATCCCGTTGGGGGGCATCGTACACAATGTCGCCCCGTCACACTCTGTCCTATCCTGATATGATATACACTACCAAAACATATGTAGTCCTGATAAGACCCATTCCATGGCGGTTCGATACTTGCGATACGTTGTACGGAGAGCCCTTGTTCTGGCGTAGATTCAGTCGGGAAAATCAACACGGTTATACCGCAGTATTCATAATACAAGTGAATAACTATAGCCACATCCCCTAAGGATCTAGGCCAGCCCACAGCAACCGTGTTGTTGAAGGTATGCAGTTGGAGAACGCTGATGCTACCTACGCCTTAACTCCGCATTGAGTCCCTCGGTCCGAGCGTATGACCCGACACACGTATATGGCTTATCCCATACCCACAGCAGTAGATTGTGTTCGCGCCTAAGCAGGCTGACACTTGACCGGCATATATAGATACAGTCGGAAATCGCTAATTATTCCTTCGGGCGGTTCTTGCCGCCGATTGCAATTCTTCTACAACCGCCGAGATCCATGCACGGGTCCTATAGTGTATGTCCTGCTGACGGGTTGACTCCAGGAGTGTTTCGGCAGTTACTGACGCAATCTACCATGTCCTCAGTCGCCCGCTTGTAGCTTACTGGGTGCTCTTGTAGACGCTGATGCTGCCGACGCCTCCGCAAGCAGTGGCAATGTCTCCCGCGCACTCGTAGTCGCACACGCCCTTCTTCTTATTTTTAGCCGGTTCGGCACTTCCGCAGTGGCATTCTGAAAAGAGGCATGACACGTTCCAACGGAGGCATCACACAAGCAGGTTGTTTAGTTAATTTTACTATAATACGTGATATTACGCTAGTTATGATAGCCGCAACGCACTAGGGAGTCTGCACCAGTGAGAGTCTGATCCCGCAAGCTCACTGTCAAGGAATTTCGTGAACAATACTCCACGCCACGCACACTCGTGACGGAAGCCGGCCGCGCACCGATCAGTACCGTCCACGGATACATGCGAACTCCGGTGTGTTAACGTCGTCTATCGTTCAACCGAATATTTTGGGAGTACAGTATTCCAAGAGTAGTTATCTTAGGATAAATGCCGGGTGCGGAGAAAAAACGACAGGCTTCTAAACCTACCTGAACCCTTTGACGTGGCGAAGTACTCCCAACCCGAGCAGTTGCAGATGTCGGCGCACGCCTGAGTAGCAGATGGGCGGGCGAGTGAGGCAATGGAATCGCGCGGAATTGATGCGCCTGTATTTGGTTGCACTATCACAGGAACATCAGTACAGCGTATTTTAGTATTGATTGGGCAATCAAGTGCTCCGCGACGGAGCACCAAGCGTCGTGCGGTCACACCAACTGAATTGTCCAAGAATACATTAGTTAATCACCTGCGTCGTCATCTCGCTCCAAGTAGTCACGGGGCCATTGAGAGGTGTTTTTTTATTCTTGGGTACGTAGCAGCCAAGGTACTTGGATTTGTCTGCCTTTCCAACCTCGAGGTTCTCGCCGCGCGGGGGTTCAGTCGTCGTCGGTTTTTTGGTCGGCTTAGGAGTAGGCGCAGGGGTGGGCGCTGGAGTGGGTTTCTTGGTCGGCTTTGGAGTAGGCGCCGCGGTGGGCGCGGGGGTGGGTTTCTTGGTCGGCTTCGGAGTGGGTGCCGGGGTAGGAGCGGCACAGAAGTCCTTGCCGACGGCAATACCCCTCAGAAGGGACAGGTCGGGAACGTTTCCCTGGTCATCGGTATAACCAGCGTTTACGATGACGCTGCCACCGGGGGCTTTGTTGCACACGTCGAGCATAACTTCAAAGTTGGTGGGGGTGGACTCGAGGTCATCCGCAGAAAACGTAACCGTCTTCTTCGAGATGGATCCGGAAGGAGAAGAGTCAACCGAAACGTCGAACTCGATCGTGACGGTAGCCCCTGTTGATTCGCACGGGATGACGATGCCATCGTTGGACGAGAGGATGCTCGCCAAGGCCGCTGATAATCGTGAAGTACGGGAGTTGGACAGGCATGGAGGAAGGGGAAGCTCTTCAGTTGTGCGCTCATAGTATTTTCTCGACCCTGATTAAAGGTCACTGCAGTACTCTATCCCCATGTGGAATTGATGGTGTATGGTTCCATTTGCATATCAATGAATAAACCAGGTAGCGTAGGACAAACGAACCGAGTTTGCGTTGCTCGAAACCTATTCAATAAGTGCATATTGAGCGACAATCCTCTGTAGACCTTCTTCGAGTTTGGACACACACGCGACATTCCTGCAGCATGGCATAAATAGCATGGCTGCTCACCTCGTGCTGAGACAGCTACACGAGTACAGAACGAGAGCGTGCACTTATTACAAATTAACCGCTGCTGCAATAGTTTGTCGAGCCATCTCTGTTTCCAGGCGCGAGCACTGGCGTCGCAAAACAAATATGCACGCGTCAAGTTACCAAGGCCGCCATATTCGAGTGGAGTGTTTTAACGAAGGGTTATGTTCGCATAACGTCGTCATTGAAGCTCGTACCGAGTGCAGCAGTTACATGTCGCCAGCGTTCATACTCGAAAACGCACGAGTTCGTGGCTAAACTCTGCATCAAGCACGCACCGTAGTTGTGCGTCATCACAACTCCACAGGAATTGCGGCCGAAATATCGCGCCAAGTGCGGCTGTGAAAACATTAAACAGCTTCGCATGCTCAGTAGTAACGTCACGCCTCGCCCTAATCCGTTGAACGAGGGCATTTGCACGGGTGCTCCATGGTGTGAGAACTTGTGTACCAACTGTGTTCCAACCATTTCCAATACACCAGGTTCCAACGCCAACACCAATGGTACAACACGCACGGGTAAAGAGACCTAAAGTACGCATAGCAGTAAAAAGTGGCACTATCAAGAGCCGTCACATCGAGTGGTTGTCGTCTCTCCAACGAGTGCAAACGAAAACATACTTTGATCTGACTTTCAGTATTGATGTTGATGCTGCAACGGCCGTTGATGATCCGCGGCTTACCGTTGAGAAGGTCGAATTCTGCGACTTCGAAGACGTTGGAAGGGTCGCCTCCGATTGCCAGCAGTTCAACGGGGTTAGTCCCTTTGCCTGCGGCGGGTGATCAAAGGGTTGTATTCCTGGCGTCTAAGCTCTTAGAAAATCGTGCGGTGCGTTGGTTCACACGACCTAAAGATCTTGTGTGACTCTGACTGCCGATAGGGCACCATGTGTCGACCGACGCGTTCTTCACACGGCAGGGGTAGCTCCTAGCATCGTATGGGTTCTTCTCGCTTGACGACCTCCCTACGAGTGGCCCACTCAACTAAACGATGAACGTCAACCAACGCGAGCAGTATCAAGGCCCACCTATTTGATATAAATAGTCACTATCGAAAACGTATATTTTTTCCCCGACAATATATCTGCATACGAGCACGGTTCGGCAAACTCTAACAGGGCCAACACGGGGAGGGGTACCCAGGGCGACTGTCTGTGGCGGGGGTGGGTGACGCAAATGGTATTTCCGAAGCTATCGTATTATTCAACTGTTTCAATCAGCCGATTCGATCGAAAATGTTTGACGAAATATTTATTCATGTTGTAGCACGGGTTCACCGCCCCCTTTACTTCTTCGCAAGAGGTTGATACTGGTTCGATATGTACTTTGTTCAAAGGACAGTAGCACTCGCGTGGTTGCTGAGTACACGGCTTCACGGCATCGTCAAGTTGGACACTACGGTGGAAAACTGCAATGACGACAGCACTGCACACAGAACACATCGACAAGATGCCGACTCACCTACTCCGACAGCAAACACGGTTATGCCTGCTTTCCTGGCTGCCCCTGCTGCAATTGCTGTGGCGAAGAGGCTGCTGCTTTTACCGTCGGTGATTACGATCATGAACGATGCGTCCGCAGGGTTAATGCCTAAGAGCCGGGTGCCTTCCTTAATGCCGATGGACGTGGTCGTCCCACCCTCGGCTTGGGTGTCAGCATCGACAAAGGCGTCGAAGGCTTTGGCGGAGTCAAACGTAGAGGAGGAGGCCAACGTTTTTGCGTACTGAACGTACGATGCCCTGCCTCCATTGTCGAACAAGTTTCTGTCGGCAAAGGCGGCGACGGTATCCATAGCAAAGTCCTTCTCCAGCTCAAAATCACTTGGTTCGATGCTGCCTGAACCGTCGAGAACGAGGGCGAGGTTCACCTTCAAGGGCGGGGAAAAACACGAAATTTAAGATCCGATTGTTCCTTCAGATAAGTTCATTTATATATGTACGAATATCGTTTTTGCGGTCTACATGATACCTGGTACACACATTACACGGTCTTCATAAACAGCAAGATGCTAGTGATATTTACACCGGTTGTATATTCAGTAGTGCTGCTGCAGTCCTAGTCTACACAGTGCTAATTTCAGTGGTTATGAGAGTAGGAGCAGGGGCCCTGTATTAGTGGAAGAAAGAGTACCATTCGTAGCAGTAATTGTACAAGCAATGGCAGTTAAGTTGTACTGCTGAAGTAGAAATACTGTTGTAGCAGTGATACAACAGTGGTATAGAAGTAGTTGCAGCAAAATGTAGTAATTATTGTAGAAACATTAGTTCCGGTGGTAATACATACAGTAGTATATAGTAGTAGCATAAGTAGTAGTAGTATTAGTATTGGTAGTGTTACTGTAGGAATACTACAAGACTCCAGGAGTACTGCTGGAGTAGTGCAGTAGGCATGCAGTAGCAGCGGTTGACTTCATCAACAGTAGTACCGGTATGGTACCAGGGGTAGTTGGACAAATTACAGGTCGGCGTGAGTTGAACGATCAAAAAAGTCGCCGCCACTTTGTTCGAGTCACACCCCCAAATTACGCCCACGTCCTTAGTGCGACTGGCTGCTTAAGTGGTTTGACCCTCAGACGTCTCACCCGGCGTAATATCCCACCTTACAGCCCGCTCTTGCCCATCGACAAATTATTTGTTTCCCTCGATTCCTTTGTTTTCCTCGAACTCTTTGGTTCCTCTTTTTTTTCGTTTGTTCCTGTGTTGTTGTTGGTTCTTTTGAAAATCGAACCCCCAGCTCCGCTCATCTGGGTTATATGCATGCGGCTTCGGGGTTATCTCCTTGGAGTATCGAGCTCTTACAATAGGTCGTGGACCGGTTTGTACTTGCACTTATGGGGCATCTACCTGTTGCGTTTCATTCTTCCTTGTGAGCGACCGTAGCGGGCGAAACGGGGACACGAAAACGTCCGCAGGCGCATACACAACATGCACGCAAATGATTCATGAATAGCAGCGCGGTAAATTGCGCTTTCGTGATGAAGAAATTTACCTGGTATAGTTTCCGTCCTTGCCTCGATACTAGCTAATACCATCGTTTCGGAATCGATTGTGAGTATAAAAAATGCAGTGTTATTGATGTTTCGCAGCTCATTCCTATGTTTGCAGCAAAAGTGGTAGACATTATTCGGCCGGCTGGTCTGGAACCTATTATGAATAAACTAATACTACGTGAGTCGTCCTACGAAAACCTGAACCTCTTGTCGATGTATGATGCCGTTTTTCACTGTTGATGGGCGTGCGTATGACGTCAAACATGGGATATCGGAGGGGATATTACAGGCGGCATACATTTTTGAAGGATGTACTTTCGGGCGTTCAGCATAAACCAGCTCGCACGCAAACAGTTCGTACCAGTTGAAAAGGTAGTTGGATACGAAGCTCGCGGCAGACCCGCCCGCAAGCAGCCACTACAGGCCAAGCTTGAGGTTACGCCCACTCGCTCACCGTGTGGGACGCTACGGACGTCTGCCCCTCTAGGGTGAACGCCAAGGTGGCATCTTCGCATGGACACGACGAAAGATCCATGGCGGTGAGCTGAACACATGATGAACCCATGACGTTGGTCACGGTGAGCGCGCTCAGCACACCCACTAGCTTTATCTTGGGCATCGCCATTGCGGTTCGCGGTAGTAGTCCTGTTTGTTACATAAGGGAATCGGCCGTGTTTACGTAATTGTTCGGAAAGGTTGGCTGTGCATTTATGTGAGCTTTGTTGACAAGAGTAGAAAATCGTCTGACATGTTTTGCGCACCATCGGTACATTATTGGCCTATATGCACATGCGACACACGACGGTTTGAATGTATTCCTTGTGGACCCAGAAGGCAAATAAAATAATAACTCCTTGTGGACCCAAAACATTTATAGTGCTAAAACGACTACCTGTGCACCGTTAGTGTTCTCATTCTATCGTGACGGACTGTCTCTCCTGTCATCAAGATTTCCTCGATCTTCAATGAGACTGCGACGAACGCAGTGAGTACTTCGTCCCCAGCAGGGGCACCTTAGACAAAACCAGGGAGACAAAAACATTTCATCCGGCTCTGCGATCCAGTCATCCTCACATTATAGATGGAACGACTGTATCGTTCTATAACAGGCGACAGCAGATCCTACTGCATATACAGCTCACCCTTCACGTTAGTGAGCTCAACACTTTCCACTGCATATGCTCCGGAGAGCTCCTTCATGGTAATGAGTTTTACAACAAATACACAGGGTGTAACGTACCGGTATGTATCAAGGGCAGAAAGTTCGATATCTTACACAACACGTAGAACCGTCAACATGTCCGTTTGGCTTACCTGGGAGTAAAGAGAAGGGAGGCCGGCCTGAGGTGGAAGAAGAGAAGATAGAGAAGTGAGAGAGTAGGGGCTTGGGTTGTCGACAACTAGATGCGCCCGCTCAGCTCGTTTACGGAAAAACATTTTTCCCAGGGTGTCCGTCTGAGCAACATTAACGAAGAGCAAGCATTCTGAGTCAAACGTTGAGGGGTATGGGCACACCGCGGTCCGACGGAGGGATCGACCACCTGAAAACGTCCACGACAACGGTCGTTTTACGCTAATGGCCGGCCCAAGCGCAGTGCCGCTGTGGTTCTCCGTGGATTCATTCGTCCATTCACCTGCGCAATAAGACTCATTGTATACATTGGACAGGGAACGGCAGTCGATTCATCAAATTGAATCCTGTCGTCCTCCGGATCGAAAAAAAACTCATTCACAGTTGCAATGTTTCGAGTCTTTATTCAGAACGCTGTTTATCGGCCAGGGTCCACTCGCTTCACTCGCGCCGTTTGACTAGACATCAAGCAGAGGCGGTTCATTCAACGAACTTGATTCAGCGATTCCGCCGAACCCGATCTAACATTTCATTACATTTGCATGGTTCAAGGATGGTTAGGTTAAGGGTCGATGACTGGTTACCCTTTTGACTAGGGTTGAGGTCAAGGATATATTACTGTTCCACTACAGCGTTTCCGGGGCCCTGTCGCGCGAGTGGCTCTGTACCTCACTCTAACATCGGACTTAAAAATACAAATATTGGCTTAGCGTGAAAAATGATCCCACGGCGGCGCATGTCGCAAGTTGTATAGCATTTATTTGGGTACTGACTGCATATATTTATGGTAGCCACCCTGCTTAGTAGACCTAGGCGTGACCCCTCCCTACTGTGTCCTTTGTTCCATACCAATAGCCCGATAGACGTCGCTGTTGTTGTGTTGAAGTACCTAATACCAACCCAAGTAGTTGCCCTTGACGTAACACGCACCATTTTGGACCAGAGAGCATCAAAGAGATATTCAAGGTTGAAAGGATGTACGTACTGTCAGGGACTTGTTTAATTTCACGTATATATACGAATAAGCATCAATATGTTCTTTATTTCTCGACGGGGAGATATCTGGCCGGGTTTGTCTGGCTGGCGACCTAGCGCCAAACACGGGATATTTTACATTTTTTACCTAGCTTTACTCCTGCAGATGCACACGCGTCTGCAGAGTTTTTTTTTCCACTGCTCGTGAGCCTATGAGAGCATGATAGATACGTACGCGAAAACAGCACTTGGAACAAACCAAAAGGCAGCGACTGGGAAGTGATGTGTTTTCGAGCCTGCCTCAGTATCGGATCCTCGAAATTCGAACAACTCGAGAACATATCCATAATTTCGACCGTTTTACTCAACCGCTAACCTCGGCCCCCGCCTCTTTGCTTCTCTGGTATCTACCATGCAGGCAACGGCCCGTGCGCCGAGAGGGACAGGCTAGAAAAAGGCATGAGGGTTGGATCGTGGGCAGCAGCTTAGACCTCAATTTTTAGGGATTGGTATGTTTAAGTTATAAGGAGTACCTTGGGCTGGGTATTCGATCGATCTTTTACCCTTATAGCTCAGTAGGTAACACCTTCACATTTAGCATCGTCGGCAGGACACGGGTTCGAAGCTCACTTCGAACGTTCCTTTTACAGGAACTCTTGCGCGTGCATACCTAAAAAACACATCTCCCTGGTTCCCCAGGTAATGAAACGAAGCGGGTAGGTCAGCGTATGGACGTAGACGGTTCCGACGCCCCAAGACCCCGCCGTTTTTAGGGGGGTATTTTCTGTCGACTTGGAGATGTGTATGTTATTGTTAAAACACACGAAACGTTGAGTTCCATAACTTGAACCCACGTACATTGTGGAGCCTTTATCTTGAAATCAACAATTGCAGTGATATCAACTCAAGTCTCTGTATCTGGTATTTGTACAAATGATCCGGTTCTATTTTGGAGTGTTTCATATCTCAGAATTAAATTGAGAACTTGAGATCGGAGGATCCGAAAGAAACAAGTAAGGACGGTCTAATCAAAGCAGAGTTTCTCACCGTTCAAGTAAAAATACGCTGAGCGTGAGTCGTTTACGGGTGCTTGAGTTGAAGGTCGGACACATCGCCTGCCTTACCAGCTCGAGCAAATTTTATGGCCGATGCCGGAATCGCCAACTGTTTTCGTCGTTTATTGTGATCTGCTGCTGCCGACTACAACAGCTCTCGTGCTGCTGATGCTGGGTCGTGAAACCTTATCATGAGTAGGAATGCCGGCAAATCGTTTTCTCGGGTCTCGACCGGCAGGATCTCTTGTGTTTTGTATCGATCCGCACGATATTCATGCCGGATATTTGAATTGATAAGTCGATATCGGAAGACCCGGAAAGCAACCAATGTGCGCCTTTCTCAACCTTCTGGGAACAACGTATGGCGGTGCAGCATTGGCACACCCCTTGCTACAACGGATCGGGCTTGTTTTGTGTCTGATGCCGTATTCGTGAATAATAGTTGGAATCAGGTGTGTGATCTGCCGCTGTCGGCTGTATCAGCACGAAGTGCTACTGATGTTGTACCACCATCGAGTATTTTCCCTACTGCCGACGGGAAGGTTGCGACGTTGATATTTGGGGCCATGTCCGAACAATGGTGCCGAACTCGATTCCAGCTCGATTTGCCTTGCCATTCCATCTCGATCTCGCGTTCGAGTCTGACGAGCATTTGGCCCGCAGTAAGGTTCATGGTAAAATGGATAGATTTAAAAACCAATAACGGCGGTATCGCTTCAAAACAAAAATACCAGCATCCAAACAAATCCATAGAGGTCACCCATCCCAACGATCGAATCCGTGAGCACTCAGACTCGGAAACATTATACATCGCGCAGGCACCATATACCGCAGCAGTAGGAGACCAATACACTTGTAACGCCGATGTCGTTTTCAATAAACATACGTTGCGATGCCATATACTTTGGATGTTTTAAGTTTGCGACATCTGCCCGCCTGTCATTATATTTTATGCTTCAGGTACGCACTCATCCTCTTCCGAGCCTTCGACTTTCAAACACTTCGCAGTCAAGTTCCAGCAATCACCCACTACAAGCAAAAACTGCAATGATACTATGTGCCAGCAGAAACTCACAACTCGTCGACCCGTTCACCCCTTCCCGGAGCATGTGTGCCGGCTGCTGGCACACACGCCCAGCATTGTAGCTAATACGACTGCAGCTGATTTTGCCTGTCTTCGCTGCTGCCCTCTTTCCGATATAATGTGCTGCTGCTGTCTTACCTACATTAATTGGCCAGGTAGTATATCGGTGCACAACAACAGCTAACTGGACGTTTCATTTTGTATACTATGCACTCATCCCCTTCCCAGACGTCGACTTTTTAACCCTTGGCAGCATAGTCCCCACTATCACTCACGACAGAAAACAACGATGATATTGATATCCTCTCATGCTATAATCTCAACCCCTCATATCCTTCACCCGTTCCCCGAGCAAATGTGCCGGTTGCCGGCAGTCATGCCCAGCCGTGTGGCTGCTACAGCTGTTTTTGCTGGCTCCGCTGCTGCTCTTCTGATGATATCATGTGCTCTCTTCGCTAGAGCATTTGGCCAGTCCTATATCGGTACACAACTACAGCTAACTGGATGCTTCATTTTAGATGTACTCGATATATACCAGTTATTGTGATTCGAGTCCAAATGCCATAAATCTAAAATAGTTTCCGGGATGATTGCTCAGATGAGTCGTTTTTTTATGACTTATATGGAATAATAAATACCAAAGATTCATGCAATGCCTGGACTGGAATCCCGAGTGATTTCCGATGTTCGAGGACTTTGTACTGACGCGAGGAAGACCATATTGTTTACTCCTTCAGCCCCCGGGCCCACCCTACTCGCCCCCTCACCTGATATGTCTTTGGAGTTTGTTCCCAAGGACATTTCCATTGACGTAATTGTTTCCCCAAGGGATATTCAACGTGATAGATGGACGTCATTTTACTTGCCTTTCACCTCCGTGGAAGTAATGTTAACCTTTGTCATGGGAGTACATGTTACGCCCATGGTAGAAAACAGAGTTTCCATGTGAGTTGTTTTCTTCCATGGAAGTTGCGTAAGCTTCAAAATAAGATGCCTCCATACGATGCGCCACCTATTTTCCTACTTCACTGCTCCCGATTGGTACCTCGACCCCGCAGTCGGTCCTCTATATCCGGCAGCCAAGTCTCACTCACAAAAAACAGAAATGACTTAGCCCTCCGCACGCGCCACCGCGGGCCAACCAATGACATTGATCCCAGAAACCATAGATGTGCACGTACTTCCAACAAAACAAACTTATGTGGATGTGAAGTTTACTTCCACGGACGTGACATATTTACTTCCATGAAAGTAGCTTACCAGGGGGTTTATAAGTGAAAATTCACCCATGAAATAACCGTCGTACTTGGAAGGGAAACCACTTGAATGGAAGGGAACACACTTCCATGGGACTCTAATCCTGCAACACCTATATATTTTGAGGTATTCTTTCCTTTTCCTAGACGCAGGCAAAATAGAAGAGAGGGAGGCTGGTAGGTGTGCTACACGTTTAGGGACTCCTACTTGGACCGCGCAGCAAAGCCGTATGGTGCACCGGGGAGAATATCGACGGAGGCAACGAAACAACGAAAGACAGACCTTGTGCGAGGCATGCGATACCGCAGGGTATCGAATGCAACGCGCGTTAACTAAGAGCTAGGGGGTCCTGGCCTCGCGCTCGCGACAACAGAAACCAAACCAGAGTAGGAGGTGCAGCGCTTTCTCCACTATGTGCAAGCGCGTGTCTCGCATTGACCACCATGTAGCGAATCACAGTCTAAGGTCACGAGATCTAGGGTCGTGAAGCAACTCATGCATGGACTGTGGGTTGAGCGCTAGCAACTGGGACATGTCAACAATGGACAAGACATCCACAGCTGAATATCATAACAAGTCGTGGCACACCTCAACGTACATCATCAGCAGTGTGGGTGCGTGCATGCACCGGCTGAAGAAAATGTGAAGGACAACAATTGGTTTGGAAGGTAAAAAATTATCCGTTGCCCCTTTCGGAGTGCAGCGACGTTGAGTCACGCAAACCATACATGTATGTACGGGACGAAAACACATCTAAGATATACCTCAGCTAAGAAAAATGTCCAAGACATCCCTAAACAAATGTCTTAGCCACTACATTTGACTAGCCGTGTGGTATTCACAGGGTCACCGTTTGCAACATGAGTCAGATACAATAATTTAGCCAACCCGAAGCCAGGCGATGATCCGACGGAGGGGACAGGTACGTTGTACGTATTACAGAGGAGCAGAGCGAACTTCTGGCGGAAGGGTAAAGGTTCTCCAAAATTGGAATACGGAGACGGTAACGAATGGCTTTGTTGAAGTCATTCACTGCGATGGACAAGGTAGAGAATGCGGCAGACGTGGACACACAAAACTTGGAGACTAGCGTTGATCACGCGACGCCGGCCTTGACGGAAACACTGTTTATGGTCTGTAACCCGTATGCCCTGTGTGTATTTGCACCCGCCACCACCCGAGCCTTTACTACCCATTTTGTAATTTTATCTTGCTGGCCACTTGATGAAACTGACCTGCCAACGCTGCATTGGATTTAACCAATCAGGCCAAAGTCTCGGAGCTAGTGCTACCTCGTATGAAAAGGTGTCAAGCCTGTCGCCATCACCCCACGGGAGCCACCGACATATATCTTTCAAACTCTCCCATAGCAAACGCAGCACGCGTGGTTGTGGTAGTGCACTCAGCCCGAAATTAAGAGTGACAGCGAGGTCGCTGATATCACAGTCCTGGGTGCGGGCGAGTGTTTGCCTGAATGACCAGCGACCCTAGATATATTCACAAGATCGATCGGCAGGCGAAATATATTTGGAAAGTTCGATAATTTTCCAAGCTCGGGCGTCGATTGCACACATTGTATTCAACACAACTTGATGGCCTCTTCTACGTTTCGATTGCAATCTGCCTTTTTATGTACTATAGCGGTGCTTTTTTGTCGGTTGAGTAGTGCTGGTTGCGTGCTATGATCCCTGTGAGATGGCTTGGCACATACGGGATATACCAGTGTGGCAGAGTGTGGGGTAGTATCGGTTGCCACTATGGTGTCAGCGTTGTTACCTGCCTCACACGGGCCATACAGAGGCACCAATACTGTACCCTGCGACCCTCTTGAAGGGATCTGCGCCCATGAATAGGCGTAATAAAGAGACTACGCACAGCTCAGGGGCGTCCGTGAGAAAAAAACCCAACACACCATACCCCCGGAGGTTGGAATAAAAAACCGTTGCAGCCGTCGTCATAACCTGATGAATGAGAAGAAGTGAAAAACGAAACACATTTCCTATTTTCATGCGCACAGTCGGTTCTAGGACCCCCCCTCCCCCCCCATCTAGGGCGAAAACATACAATGTGACGCGTCATATTTTCATTCCCGAGCGCCCTTGCACAGCTTTCAAAACTGAGGTTTTCATCACAACTAATCCCAATAAGAACCCTGTGACAACACTGTAGTATCCATATCGCTCTGCGCCGAAATGTACCCCAAGCTTGAAACAAAAGCTTTTTCCCCACTGCATTCTACACGACGAAGCAGAAAACGAAGGCACACACAAACCCCAACAGCGAAATCAGCCTGCTGTTGTGAGCGTTTTTTTGCCGCCAGCTGAATAGCCAACCGGGTAATACACGACATTTTGTATCGCTCTGAAACGCAAAAAATTACCATTCAACAAAAACGCTAAGCAAAGAGGTCTCAGACTACTCCGGAAATACAATTCGGGCATATCTACGGATTTCTCCCTGTGGACTCCTTGCCCTCGCCAATCGACTAAGCGCCGTCGTTTAGGTGGGAGTATATATAAACAAAACAATAATCGGAGAAAAACAATAAGCTGGGGAGGGCGAAGAAAAAAAATGTAGAAATTCAAATACAGACGAAACGGTAGCATCCACGCAGCCGTGTCTCATGGGCAACATTAAAGAACTGATGCATTATCATGGCAGTCTTAGGATGTTCTCCATCTGGAGTTTCTTATACCGCAACGCTTCGCGCCTTCTTGTGAGGTTGTTGTGAGGTTGCACGCATTATGAGAGGGAGTTGGCATTTCTCCGCCGTGCCCGTTTCCTTGCATCTTGGAGACGCTACAACAAGTTTGAAACATCTACATACGTCAAATTTAACCTGCCCTTAAAGGTCAAGCGAACTCGAAGCTGTTTCGGACGGAGGGGAGATTTTTCGACCATTCTTGCCCTCTGGCGGGTTAGAGTGCATCGATTAGGACTCAGCGAAAGTCGTTGAATCCCGGCACTACGCACAACATTTATTTGCTGTTACCTCTGAGACATATGCACAGAAAGGGGTGTATCAACGTCAGACGTCAATTTAGATCTCTCTATAGTAGGTGATGTTCATCATTACTCTCACACAATAATACAATAATACCGTGAACAGCCGCGGATGGCGCCCGAACTTTGGCGCACACTATTAGCAATTTCTGCTCCTGGTAAGGCTACGTGTAGCCTTCAGTATGGCTAGAATTGAATGTTGATTTGGAAGTATATACTATACGCACACTACGTGGATCCCACAGCTTCGAAATACTTCCCCATCATTCCGGGATAGATGTATGTGTGTGGGGGATGTGTGTATATATCAAGTATTTCACAGCGAGTTCAGACAATTACTTAGTACCTTGTTTCCGCTGACAAGGCGCACAATATCTTGGGTGATGGGGTACTATAAATATAAAAACCTATCGTATGAGCGTTCGCAATGTTACACCCAGCTTACATAGATGAGTTTAGACGGTTTCATGGATGTCACAGCTGACGTTTTGAAATGTTTCAAGTCATTCATGTAAACGGGGAACTCGGACGATTGGGATACGCAGTACTCGACGAGAACAAGGTCCTTATGTTGCCGGCACAAATGCTCGGGGAAGGAGAAGTGATGAAAAGACCACGAGTCGTGCCCGAGTAGTGTTGAACCCCTAAATAAATGCGTGAATGCCTTCACGAGACGAGATCCAAACTCCATTAAAAATCAGACTTTGAGAACCACGTAAAAGATCAATCGAATGGACGGCTTCACGGCCAACATGTCATAGGTACACGACGAGACTATGAGTGTAGAGAACGATGCGAGCAAGGCTCGGCTAGTCAGAGCTTTGTGTCCTAAAATAGCTATGCCCATCATAGGATGCATCTGGCCTGGTATATGTGTGTTTCGTTCGAAGATGCGATGCCGAGAGGTGAGGCCAATGCGGAAAGTGTTCGAGACTTACTTGAGGAGAAGGGCAACTTTATTAAAATTGGTGCCACGGTTGGCGCGGTACTGAAAGTAAAACGTTACATATCTGACACTAAGGATCGTAAAACAGCGCATCATATTTGAGGTCGAGGATCGGAAAACTCATCTCTCCAAGCTGTGTATGGTACCTCGCGCGCATGGACCACGTGTTGGTGTTTTCAACCCCCATGCACCAATGAACCCCGCAGTAGACTGGTTGTACATAACTGTTGAAAACGGTCGTTTTTATTCCGGAATATCATCCCAATATAGTTACTTGTCCTCTGACGGAAATGTCAATCACTTACAGTATTGATTACAACAACTCGTGTATCGAAGCACTTGGTGCAGTTGCGTGCGTCACTAGTCGCTAGAAAAATCGCGATCGCTCAAAGCCTAAGATTCCATGCCGCGTCGTTTTCTCCATAACCATCGGTGTCACCCCGTTCTCTAGTAAAGCGACTACTCCTCACAACTACTATGGCGTTGATATCATGAATGGGATTTCTCACTCAGAGACGATATTCTATTTTTTTCGGCTAAAACGATGTCAACTACGTGTCCACGCCCATTTGGAGTCGAAAGGATGGGAGGAAATATTGACAAACGCTTTCCTAGACAACAAAAATCACGTTCTATCCAGCGAAGGGCGAAGGAGTACCCACTATGTTGTCACGGGTGTCAACAACAGCAAAAAAAAGGAGAGAGCGGGGAAGCGGGCCGACTGCGAATCTCTGCGATATCAACCTATGTTCTTGAGTTCGCGTTATTCTTATTCATGGGCACTTTGAGACTCTACCAAACGTGGTTTCCACCCCCGAGGCGCCGTAAATATCACATATATATGTGAAGAAGGATAGTCATATTTCTTCACTGTGATATTTCCTTGCTTCACCCTTCTTGTCCTCATACACCGTATGTATGAGAATTGTTATACGGAAGTGACTGATGTTCATGTTACGTATCAGCTACCAGGTATGAAATACCATGTATGAGGCACACACTCTCGTATCCTTCAGAGGACACTTTCACCAAACCCACGTCTATTCCATCTGAAAATCTGTCGACGACCGCGTGTGTTTATAACAGTAGAAATGAATCACACGGGACTATCTGTTTTTAGAGTATTAATAGTTTAAGCCCAATTCGCAAGCAGTCGAGGAAGTATGAATTGAATGCCAGTTGGGAACGAACATGGTGCATGCGTTTGTGTGGGTGCCAGGCTCTGGGAATTTCGTGGGTTTGAAGAAGTACGACTCTTCGTGTACGTTCTGATATTTCGCATGGCGGTACAAAGAGACAGCTGCATAACCGCGAGCAATTCTGCTCGATTGTTGATGCAACACTGACGTACGTCGCGAACTGACACCATTTAAAGATGAAATTAAGTACCTTATGAATCACCATATACACCAACCAGAACCGTATCATTCCAATCGCGATTGAGATGTACATACGACTATTCCACTTGAAATTTCCATTGACGATTTCTTCATGTACATATATACGTACAAGCTCGTGGTGACACCACCATAGATGAATAAGTTCGAAATCTATACATCAGCTCCCGACGTGCGATGCCCTTGAATGTTAGTTGAAAAGCTCGACAAACTATCTCCCGCCTAAACGTTTGAAATATGTGCCAGGTTCTCTAATATTTCTCCCTAATATATTGGGGGGCGACGTGAGTGCCACGCTCTCGACCCAACGGTCGCATGGGTATGTCTTGCGTCGGTTTCACCATTTTTGTCGAGGAATTATACATTATACTGGTATATAGATGAATCTTAAAGCATGATGGTATGATATAATAATGGTGGTCTCTCGTGTTTTAGACTACTGCTGTTGTGGTGGTTAGATCTATGTGTTACCCTGTGCACAGGTAGTGATCGACGACAACCAGAACCCTTCGAATGGGAGGTAAGGGCGTTGCCACTGGGCTCACTTCGTATCGTCTGTCCGGCTTACCGTCAAGCCTAGAGCCATGAGCAACCTGGCGTCTTCTCGACGATACTCAGACAAGGAAAGTGTTACAGACTTGAGCCCAACCTGAGCCGGTTCTCGTGTACACAATATTTACGAGGGTGGCTTCACCGCGGGGAACAAATGCCCGCCACTGCTCCGCCTGTACCCGCAAATGATTGAAACGTATAGATTGCAGCTACTAGTATTATGGAGGACCATAAAGAATAGGCTCTACGGTACATACAAAAACCTACCCGGTACAATTTAGCTATTTTTTCTAACAACATATATTTGGTCCTATTTATTACGGCCCCCCGTAATATTTGTGTAGATAGATCAAATACGAAACGAATATCGACAGCAGCAGTGCTACTGAGTGGTAAACACGTCAGAGATGAAAAGGTGGGTGTAGGACTGTTCTGCTGCTTCTTATGGCAGGACGCTAGACGACATAAAGCAGGTGGAACTTAGTACTAACGAGGTATTTACTTACCCGTTAGTACCGCCTATTCTTTAAGATACCAGGTACTTCGTTTGTTTGGGCCGTGTGACGAAAACGTTGCCCGCTGTGACTTATGTACAACGTAGATAGGGCTGTATTACGTACATTAGTGTTGCCTGTTTCAGGGCTTTGAGCTATATTTCAGTGGCACATACGAAAACAACGTTAGGCACTGCGAGTGCAATTTCGAGATGTGTTGTGGCCTTTGGGAATCACGGCTGAATATACTGCAAGGCGACGCCGAAACTGCCCTACTTAGACCACTACTACTGTATCGCTACGTCTGATCTTCTGTACTCATATGTACCGCTAGTGATGTGAAAACTAACTGTGTATACGACGGCAGCAGGAGATTTTAGTATATAATAGTGGTAGTACGTTACGAGGTTTATGAAATAGTGAAAACGTTTGAAACCGTCACATGAAAGTGTCCATGAAACACAGCAGTTCCTCATACATACGGTGCTTCGTACTCTTCCAGAAAGAAATACACATTGACACCCTCCTTCACCATTCCCACGTAAACGTTCTGGCGATCAAGTTGGCGTTTACGGCCGCACCGATCGCGCTTAGATAGGCAGGCGGGCAGGCTCTCCCAAGGTGCCATGGAGACAGGTGGGTTCAGTTCGGGATTTCTCTTTCGATATGTATTCCCGTGGAAGTTCGTTCACTTCCATGGAAGCATAAAAAGAAGTAGAAGTCGGTTCGACTTATGTGGACGCTTGAATGCCGCGTCCAGCGGGCGTGGTTGTGGAGGCTATATTTGTTGAAAGTTAGTGGAAGCTTCCACTTGCACCAACGGTCAAAGCTACCATGTGCTTCCGTGTAACTGAAGTTTACAAGCATGGAAATGAACGTCCTTTATGGTAGGAAATAAAATAGCATGAAAGGGACACGACTTCGATGGGAACAAAAAACCCTCGCTGGGAGAGTTGTTCACTTACGTTATACCTGGTATGTCTCAACAGCTGTTGCACCTATATGGTTTTTATTCGTGTTTCTCCCTTTCCAATCCTGTTTTGTCTCCGCGCGTAGATGCGGTGGGGTGCCGCCTTCGGCAGAAGCCTCCTACGACACGGAGTCAACGGACGTAATACGAGCTGTTTGAATAACCACCAAACCGGCACCCCTCGCCTGAAAGCGACGGGGCGACACCCATCACGGTCAGGTTCGCAAGCGTTCGTGGGGCAGTTGGAGGACGACCGCGGGGTGGGTAGGGGTCTCCGTGGCGTTTCTTGGCTTTGTCGTTACACCATTGACAAAGCGATATTATCCAAACGGTACAACGTCCCTAGTCTTCATAGAGACATCTCCGATATATTGAGGGCTCTCTACGTATATCACAGGCGTATTGCAACCGTGTACTATCCGGTGCTGGCTGTAAAGGATTACCCAGCTAGTACATCACACGGATAGCAAAGGCCTTGGTTGTTTCTATTTTCTTGACGTCAGACCTCATGACCTGTAAGCTGACGATTCGCAACATATGTTCCATGATGTGCCATAGACGATACCCCGGTACGTACCCTTACACTGTTCTTGGTTTTTTTCTCATCCTGGCATGATACTATACCCATGGGGAATTTCCCTGGTTCGGGTTGACGTCCGTCTTGAATCCGCGCATATCCGTAATTTTACAAGAATACAGTTACAATTTAGCACCGATGCGAAAGGAAATAATAGCTACTACTAGCGGTAACGTATATAGCATAGCAGGCGGAAATGCATGTCTCAGAAGGCACATACTCATCCAGTGTGGGCGTGTACCCGCATACGTTTGCGACAACCACACCACCTGTGGTACGACAGTGTCTTTACGTTATCCTGTCCCTCCGAGAAAGTTCATCGACAAACAAGCAGTCGAGCACAAACACGACAATCAAATAAACACGAAATGATGAAAAAGTATACACCTCCGGGAAAGGCACCGACCCAGCGGAGCCAGATCTCCCCCTCCCGTCATTTCGGGGGACCGTAGTAAATCTAGGACCTACGGTACACACATATAACCTATGCACTTACTTATTTTTACTAACATTATTCGGTCCTACTTACTATGGCCCCCCGTAATAGTGGGAGCGGGTAACAACGCCCCCAGCGGAGACGAACCCACCCTTGGTGGGTTTGAAGCCATAAGATCACGACAGGCACATATATATCCTGTTTCTACGAGAAAGATAACGCCCTGACAAGCCACTAAACAGGCGAAAAGAAACGATCCGAGAACACAAGAGGAAACAAATGCCGGTATCGTTTTTGTGTCTAGGAGTATGTGTATGGTGCTGTTGCGTCCGCTGTTATTTTCTGTGTTTGACGTGTTATTCATTTCGTCTTCGGTTTTGTTGTTGTTCAGTTGGTTTTGGTTTGTTTGCGTGTTTGCATGTTCGTAAACTTCTTTGGAACGCCGAGGTAGGTACCAATGACATATGAGTCTGGGGCTACCGGGGCCATTGCGCCTGTCTCCAATATCGTCGACCAAGCTCCTCCAGGGTTATGCCTTCCTATCTATGGGGCGTGTGCCTGATAGAATGTCTCATATATATGCATTGAGTAGTGCCAAACAAGTACTGGCTGCAGTAGTGAAGAAACATAGGCAACACTAAAAAATGAACTACTTCAAACATAGCATCAGGTCACCACAGTATCCGACACTACCACACTACTCCGAAAAAATGTCAGTTTTACAACTCAATTAAATATGCGTTACACACCAATTTCTCGTAAGCTTTTTCAATTCAAATGCGATATATCAACTCGAGCATACCGAGCTTTGCCCCCTCAACTCGAGCATACCGAGCACAGAAGAGCTCTTCATAAAAAGGGTGTGATATATCGAACAATAACTCCATTTGATCTCTGCTTCAGGCCTTCGGGAGAACAAGGGGTAACAAAAGAAAAACGTGAATTCACGCCCAGCGTTAGCCGCGACCCAAAGCCACGTACCGCGACCGCTGCGAATGGCGTATATACTATGTAAGACGATTTCAGCGAACGCGCAGGGACTCCGGTAGCAACGTTGAGAACAGTCAAAACCAGTGTCAAGTCTGGCGAGGACCCGATCGAGTCGAGAAAGGCGTCCGTAAGTGTCCCAAAGCGGTAAAGCGCCCTTCTGGCGCTAGAGATAACTTGACACAAGTATATATATAGTAAACCGTTTGTTTCGTATCACAGGTCGAGAGCAAGCACCAAGTGAAGCACAAACCTTTTTCAAAGGAGTGGCAAAAACGTTGATCCCCGAAGTAGGAAGGTGCCGTGACTAACGTAGCCACCATTGTTTCGAAAACGCCGGCGTCGTCGCAACCACCGAACGGGTCTTGACCCGTAGCATCCCCCCAAACATAATGCAAGTATCGGAGCAATATAGTACAGAAATCCATATAGCAGCGGGCACACCGGCCAAGTTGTTGTCGATGTAGCGTACTCACGGGTAGTATTGGTCTCTTGAATCGACAACCCGACCCCGCCGAAATCCTTCCAGGTTGCTAGAGCTATCTGGAACAGGATCAACGTCTCGCGGCGAGGGAGAGACGCACGATATTTGACTGAGACGGGGGCTGGGCCGATCGCAATCTGCGGTTTGTAGGCATGCCAGTCTGTAATGAAGGCATCCGACCGCGACGGGGTCAAACTCTGTAGCACGTTCTCTCCCTCTGGATCTCTTATTCAGTTATTGCAACTACTGTACTGAAGGGGAACGTCGTCCATCGGCAGCCAACGAGGTGGTCGAACGACTAAGTCTTGAGCGCTTCAAACAGCAACTTGAAACCGGATCCCCGCAAATGGTGTACAGTCTTTGTCAGCCCGTGAGTGCCTCGAATCAGGGGTCGGACGCGGATAGGCTTCATGTCTGCAGCGCGAATGCAGTTCGGGTGAGTCGCTGTTGACCTCATATCGTTACGTGCACTCTTATGCCTGTCTACACTACTTGCGTGACTCCCCCAAGGGCCGGTGTAGAGGCCGTGATAAAGCTTCCTCCCTCAGTTGACTCGCGCTCCAACATGACCCTTTTCCTCTCAACAACTAGTCCAGCGGAGGGTTTCGAAATAATGGCGCTGGCGCGGGAACTCTGAAACAAATCTAGTCATCGGAGCACCTACTTTGTAATATATTCGAATGGAGCACTCGTTCCATATATCTTGAAGAATTGGTTCTAGATGCCCCGGAGCGCAGCGTACCCCCGTTTCAACTTAAATCTGCTTATAACCTGTCTCCAATTCGAAGCCACAAGTGGGAGGGAGACTGGGAGCTTCCGCCTCAGCTCGGAAGGAACTAAGAATAGAAAAAACGGCACGCGCACCCAGTGGGCCCAAGGGGGCATGTTGGCCACTGAGCGGCCGACGAACACGGGAGCAGCGTGCCGGTTCGTAGCTCTGAAGTGGACACAGCAATAGCGACCTAAGCTTGAATTAAACATATGATCCAAGCGACGGATGGCGGGGTTACAGCAGCAGCAACAAGCTGTGCATATGGAGGGCAAACGTCTAGTAGCGGCGCGGTGGTTTACACGTGGGCATCCAAGTTATGCAATTTTGTGCCCTGGTAAACTAAGGCAGGGGCCTCGGTCTACTGTGGCGCCATTTCCGATTTATAGGTACGTACATGAAGAAGTATGACCGTACGAGATATAGGCGCATGCATATACGTAGCGGGAGCAGCAAGCAGTTCGGAGCACCGAAGGGTAGCATAGAACATCAGCACCGAGACATACCGAACAACAGCAGACGTGTTATTAATAGTGGTAAATAATGGCGCGCTGAGGGGGGTGTGGGCTTCCAGAGCGGCCGGGGTGCTGCCTCACTCGACACAAGAACGAGCGCTTGGACTCGGCTACACTAGGATATCAGGGAACATGAAAAGCATGACATGGGTATACCTGACCACTGCTATTTCGTCGGCAGTGAACAACTAGTTCTCATCGGCAAGGCGATATACAATTTAGATAATCGCGAGGATATTGGCATCGTGCCATGTACCACTGCTGTTTCAACCACACGATGAAATCTATATTTTCTACCAAATAGGCGGGGTGGGTATTGTCTGTACTTGATAGCACGATGTCGATATTTCGTCGCTGGCTATGAAATTTAGTAGACGTAGCATTTCGAAGTATAAAAGATTATACGCCAAAGCGCGCTATGCACGGAAGGCTTCTGACTGGAGATCTGTGTCTGGTGGAGTAATAAGTGCGTTTGTGCCTGCGTAGCGTTGCCTGCTTGTACGCAGAGGCCTGGAGTTTGTGGCTAACCGGACGTCTGAGGTGTACAACACGTACGGTTGGCAGAACAGCATGCTGTTTTTCTTTCCCGAACCGTTGCGCACTGAATCGTTTTGTTTTGACGCAATCGTATACTTCGTATATGATGAAACTGTCGTGATGCCATGAACTGGTATTATTTCTGGAGATTTTGAAGAATTCCATTTGGGTATACGAGTACGTGGAATTTTGTGTAGTGCATACTGTTTTTAAATATATATATATATATATATATATATATATTAATAGTTCAAACTTAGAGAAGTACCAGTAAGCATGCGAAGCTGGTGTGTGTATTTATTCTTCACATTAAACCGTTTCTTCTACCTGTCGGCATCCAGCACAACCAGTGTCCGTGCCGATTTTTCAATCCTAGAAGCGATACAACTTGTGTGAACCTAGTAGCGCTCCTAGGGAATAAAGATAATCTGATGGGGGGTACCCACGCGTGGACTACGGTTCTTGCAAAAGTTGGGGATGCCGATGCTCTTCATAAAACGTGTCTGACACTTTGGTAATTGATTGGTCAATAGAGTACAGGAGAAACAAGTACTGTACCTGGTACGGGTTTACCTATCGTAATTTGGAAATACGCTGCCCTATTTTGTGGCCATACATGTTTTATCCGTGCAGAGTGCATCGCAGGGGGGCTTCGATGATTCGAGTCGAGTTTTTCTGTACTGTATCTGATTCGTATTGTTCGTTAGGTTTCAATGGAGCACACAACAGGGGGGCCGATAGTATGGGGCAGTGTGAAGACAGTGCTATTGATTCGGTTGGGATTTTTGTCCAGCTTGGTATTCTACATTGCATTTTTTGGTATCATAGTCAACATGTTACCATATATTTTTTCAATATCGATACTGACATCGAGATAGAGATTTAGTACCTGTATCGGGATAACCGTATGACGTTGGAAGTATTTGGAGATGGAAATTGCGATTTCCGTGGTATCTTGACAATCACAAAACTTAGTTTATCCGTGGCAAATAGTACGGTGAAAGTTGGGATGTGTTCTTATGCCTAGAATCTCGTTATTGCCTTTTGGGGGCGAAGCGCAGAATATGTCGGCGTTACGCACTATTTATAATAGGCAACTTTAGGTACACTCTATATACGGATTGAAACGCAGTTCATATAGTAGTGCGCTTCTCGCAATGCTCCGTAAAGGCCCGCGATGATTGGAGTAACGCTCTGTGATCATAATATTTCAGACCGACCGGGCTTCTTGACCTAATATCTTTGAAACATCACCGATGGTTTACAAACGTATTCGAATTGCCTTGATGTTGTGTCTGTTTGTTGGTCTGCTCAGTTTTCTTTGCAAAGAGTCAGGTTTCGGCTGGGGAATGGAGCTCCTTGAGCGAATCGTCTCCGGGATATTGGGTGCGATCTCAACCCGAGCACCAGTCCCTGTTCTACTCAATAAAGTGGTAGGTAGCCGCTGGAATCAGGGTGCATCTATGGTGGGCACTGGTACATTGAGGGACGTGCGGTGACATTATGTGGCGACTACGGCTTCAACTCGCCATAGTGACTAGACACATGTTATGTGGAAATGTACATGAGACGTGCCGTCAATATTTACAGGGGTCTTCGCGGGTACTCGCGCGGGAGAGGGGGGCGGCCGGCCCATCCAGACCCGGCCCGTGAGGTTCCAATCCCAAAACGCCCCGGCCTCGCCCAGTCAAAGCGAGTTTGAGAGAACGGCGGCCTGTATGAGTACGAAGTTAGAAAGACTGGCCCAGCCCGGTCCGGCCCGGGCCACGAGGTACTAAGAAATCTGTGAGAACACTGCTTGCGCACGGGCCGGGTTCACACACCTGTGCGATAACGCCCGAGGTAACGACATGTCGCACCAGTCGAGTGGTGTTGGGTTGAAGATGGCATATGTGTCCCAGTTTAACATTCCAGGGCGGAAATGTGTCTTGAGTATTGACGGCCAAAGTTGATCTCAGGAGTCCAACCTAACTGAACCCGCCAGGTGAGAAGCAATTATTCTCAAAAGACATTGGCTGGAACATCTGCAGCACGAATATCGACAACCCGCAGCACAGCGCAGGTCATTCGTGGTACCTCGTTATACAACAAGGCCACCGCACACCAGTCCATCTTATTGAACTGCACGTACGACACGACAGAGCCATCAACGAGCCTGGCCAAAACAGCGAGCTCGCTGAATTTTGAAATAGCGCTCCGTCGAGGTTGCTGAGATCCGCACGTGAGGTATTACATACATACTTAGACCGAGCGCAGAACGCCAGCCCATTGAAGACACATGTAGTAAATTCCATCCTAGGGACCTCTCGGTAAGACTCTCAGTACGCGAGGCCTACCTCATGTAGATATGTAAACGTGGGCATGCCGCGCGTGATGCGCACTAAAACATCGCAGCTTTAGAGTGAGCGTGGGAACTTCCTCATTAATGTTATTGAAATATGAATCTTATTCATCAGTGTACAAAATGCATAAAGAACTGCCATTAGTTGCAGGTGGCGTTATCATTGGGTGCATGCTTGAAGTAGGCGCCAGGTGCTCGTTCCGCTAATCAATGCCAGATGCGAACATCCTAGACGGTGGCCCCCTTTAACACGTCGTTCTAGACTGGCACGGTATGCCCTACAACGCCAAATGTAGCCCTGATAATAATAATTCCATGCCGACAAGCTGCTATTGGCACGTTCTGCGAACGGGCCTCGTTCCGGTGCCGACAGAGTTAGCCAAACCAAAACCCTTATCAGTACAATCAAGAAAATGAATACACAACTACTGCAGTATCCTCTAAGGGTTTACCCCACTTCGGACCAACCATAATGCCCACATTGAGAGACACTGACGTTGACGACACCTCCAGTGGGCATTGAGTCCTTCGCTCCCAGGGTAGACCTCGAAAGCGTTCCAGTTGGTGTTATCATCAGAAATACTCCCGGATCATACGCGAGGTGCTCGTTCCGCTCTGCATCAACTAATGCACGTATCGTACATGAGCCCCTCCCCGTAACACCTCGTTGTATACTGATACCATAAACGCTGGCATAGCCTTGATGAGGCGCATTCCCCGCCGCAACGCTGCTGACGATACCTTTCTCAGACAGGCCTTGATTAGAGATAGAAGGACCCCGCAAAACCAATAGCGATCGTAAGAAAAACCAAAAGCATCAAGTACACACCTACAGCAGTATCCACACAGTATTGACCGCAGTTTACGGCAACCGTGTCAACATTGTCCAAGTTGGGATACTCTGATGCCGACCACGTCTCCACTCGAAAATGAGTCCATCACCCTCTGGATAGGGCCCGAAGCATTTTTAGGTGACGTTATGATCGGATAGACACATGGAGCAAACGCACGGTGTTCGCTCAGCTCCGCATCTTACAATACGCAAATGGTTTACCAAGCCCCCAGTAGCAATATGTTCCATTCTGAAACGATATAAGCCTGCAAACATTATAGAGCCCCGATATATCGAATTCCGCGCCGACGCGCTGCTGACGATATATATTTGAAGACAGGCTTTGTTCCGAAGCGGATTGGGTCAGCGAAGCCAATGCGTATACGGGTTGACTCCGTACTACACGACCACAACCAAAACTTCGTCCGTCAAGGGTTCTGAAAAGTTCGCAGCAACCGCGTCGTCGAAACTACAGATATAGAAAGAGGTGATGCGACCTATGCCTCCACCTTCCATTCATTCCTTCGCCCGAAGCGTATGACGCGAACAGCATCCATGTATATCTCATACCAACAGCAGTAGACTACCTGCCCACCTCAATGAGTTAAGCCTTGGCAGCCAATCACAGACGTAGTAGGTCACAATGATGGCAAACTCGGCGGTGCCAATTCCTGCTGCCGTTGGTCTATGCCATCGACTGCACTTTCTCTACCACGGCAGATATCCACCACAAAGAGGACACGCATTGCTCGAATATTTGGTGTACTGCCGGAGTGTTTAACCCAGAGAAGTGATCACAGTTACTTGCGCAGTCTGCCATGTTGTTCGCAGTCACTCGAATCGTCCTCTTTGCTTTTGTAGACGCTGATGCTGCCGACGCCTCCGCACGCAGTGGTACTGTCTCCGGCGCACTCGTAATCGCACACGCCCTTCTTCTTTTTCTTCTTAGGCTCGGCACTACCGCAGTGGCATTCTGGAGACGAGGTCACGTTGGAACGGAGCCATAGCAGAAGTAGTTATTTTTCAGTCCGATTAGGAACGGAGACGACAGACACACCTGCAGCTACTTTAATCGAGATAGCTTCAATCGACCGGGGGACCTGCCGCTGTACTCTTCTGCAACAATACTTCGAATTGCTTGTGAATTGCATGGACACTATTTTGAGCCACGCTTAATCAGGACTATAGTCGGCCATGAGGCAACTACTTCCGTGGAACAATGTTTACAATTTTGTTTTCGTATTTTCGCCTAGACTACAGCACAAGCAAAGTTTAGAGCAGTTTAGTATTGAAGTCAATATATACCCTGGTGTATGATTTACAATTCACTGAAAACTAACCATCGGCTACAAACTTTACCTGAACCGTTAGCCGTTGCGAAGTACTCCCAGCCCAAGCAAAAGCAGCTGTCGGCGCAAGCCTGAGTGACAGATGCGTGAGCAAGAGAGGCAACGGAGTCATTCGTTGCTGATGCGCCTGTGGTTGTATGCATTTTAACTGAAACACAGAACAGCCCGTATTGGTTCAGCGCTCAATCTCGCCTCAACAATGAACCAAAGCGTCTGATTGCCACTCATACTGATAGGCTAAGGCCCCACTTGTTTCTCACCTGCGTCGTCATGTCGCTCCAAGTAGTCACGGGGCCATTTAGCGGTGATGTTTTAGCCGAGGGTACATAGCAGCCGAGGTAGTCGGCATCCGTTGCCTCCCCAACGACGAGGTTCTCGCTGCGCTTGGGTCCGTCCTTGGGTTTTTTGGTCGGCTTCGGAGTAGGCGCCGGGGTGGGCGCTGGGGCGGGTTTCTTCGTCGGCTTGGCAGTAGGCGCTGTGGTGGGCGCTGGGGTGGGAGCCGGAGTAGGGGCGGCACAGAAGTCACTGCCGACGACCGTGTTGGTCAGAAGGGACAGATCGGGAGAGTTTCCCTGGTCGTCGGTATAGTCCGCGGATACGATGATGCTGCCACCCGGGGCTTTGTTGCACACGTCCAGCATAATCTCGACGTCTGTGGGGTTAGACTCAAGGTCAGTCACGGAAAAGGTGACCGTCTTTTTGGTGATGGATCCAGAAGACGTGGAGTCGACCGGCACGCTGAAGTCGATTGTGACCGTGGCTCCCGTTGATTCGCACGGAATGACGATGCCCCCGTTGGACGAGAGGATGTTTTCCAAGGCCGCTGATAGTTGTGCAGTACGGGAGTTGGTACAGGAATGGAAGGAGACAAAGTGATTCGGTTGTGTGCCCCTCTATGATGATGCAATGTTACGAGTTTACCTAATCACCATGCGGGCTTGTTGATCTAAGGATACATTCATACGAAAACAATCTCAAGCCACGTAAGTTTATTCACCACACACCGTAGAAAACACAAACCGTGTGCACAGCAGTACCGGTAGCACCGGTAGCTTTTCCGGAATCATATGTGACGACGATCCTCTCGAGGCCTGCTACAGGTCTTGACTTCTACGCGACACTCCTGCAGCATCATGGGATTGCTGCTCATACACTACTTAGACAATCACATGTGTATAAGTCGAGCGGAAGCACTGCTCAACGGCTAGTATCAGCCACCGCTCGTCGAACCTTTACTGTTTCCAGGCCCGAAAACTTGCGTGTTCAGGAAACCGTTATACGCGTCGTGGGTTACAATGCTGCTCTTTCTCGGGTCATTTGCTTATCTAAGCGTTACATCCGGGTAAAGTCGTGACTGATGCTTGCACCGAGTGAGGCAATTGCATGTCGTCAGCAGCGGGTTTGGAAAATCTACGAAGTCGTGGCTAAAACACGCACCAAGGAGAGGGAGCACGTACCGTACGATCGAGACATCAGACCTCTACCAAAGATAGATGTGTTCGGGTCGCACACAGTGCGGTGGTCGAAATCTGGAATTGCTTCAAAAGCTAGTACAGTCATGTGCTGCGCCCACAAACGCAAACCATGCGCGTGTGTGCAAGGCTCGTATAGGAAGATGAGTACACGTGCGTTTAACCAGTACCATGTGACAGGTGTGGAGCCAATACCAGTACCAACGACAGCACGCGCACAATGGGAGAGACCTAAGCACAGCAGTGTGAGGTAGCTCTATTAAACCAACTTTGATCGAAAAAATATCAAACATTTATTATGTGGAGCTAAAAGCCCTTGTTTCGCCGACTCTCAAAACCGATGCCGTTACTGCAGTAGTACTTTCCGACCCGGGGCTTACCGTTGAGCAGGTCGAAGTCTGCGACTTCGAAGACGTTGGCTTGGTCGCCTCCGATTGCTAAAAGTTCAGCAGCGTTAGTTCCGCTGCCTGCGACGGGTGATCCAAGGGGCGCATTGCAGGTGTTCACGGTATCATCAGCCTAACGTGCGGTGCGACTGCCACCACAATCTCTAGGTTGTGTGGGCGCTGACACTGCAACTGAGCAATCATGCACATGTCTTCAATGACGCGTGCTTCATACGGAAGGGGTAGGCACCAGATGGACAAGGCTCCTTCTTCTCTGAATGAAGACCTCTCTACGAGTAGATCATGCAAGAAACGACAAAATGTACACCAACTATATATATAATATATATATATATATATATATATATATATATATATATATATAATATACTGGTATACCAGGTATATTCATGAGTGTTAAATGTTTGTTTTGTTCCGAAAATCTTCTGTGTACGGGCGCGTTCTGGCAAAATTCTAACGGGGCCGACTCGGGTAGGCCGTCTGCTCGCGGTCGTTTAGGTTTGAGCCTGATCTTAGTAGTCTATCGCGCTTCGCACGCCCTCTGGGTGGTTTTGTTTAATCGGATTGGTTAACACAAATTTAATGGTATCCCGATTGTATCTAGCAGTTTCTCGCCTATAATGAGCCCATTCAGTCACCAGCTTGTTGGGCCGAAGAGGGGTACCTACGTAGTAGCACGGTTTACTGCCGTGTCTTTAGTCTAGCAAGATGATGAACTTGTTCGATGCGTTCTGCGTTCAAAGAAGCTTCCGCTTGTTCGGTTACTAGTTAGTGTATAACGGCATCACCATGTAGTACGCGGGCGCGGAAAACAATGTTCGCGACTATTCTACACACAGAGCATATCGACAGCTACGACCATGTGATGTCGACCCACCTACGCCCACAGCAAACACGATTATTCCTTCAGCCCTGGCTGCGTCTGCTGCTTTTTTGGTGGCCGAGGTGCTGCTGCTTTTTCCGTCGGTGGTCACGATCATGAACGATGCGCTTGCAGGATTAGCCCCTAGGAGCCGGGTGCCTTCCGCAATGCCGATAGACGTGGTCGTGCCTCCTTTAACTTGTTTGTCAGCACCGACGAAGTCGTTAAAGTCTTGGGCGGAGTCAAACGTAGCAGAGGACGCCAAAACCATTGCGTACTGAACGTAAGATGCCATCCCTCCGTTGTCGAACAAGTTTCTGTCGGCAAAGGCAGCCACGGCGTCCATAGCGAAGCCTTGCTCCAGCGCAAACTCATCTGATTTGACGCTGCCCGATCCGTCAAGAACGACGGCGAGGTTCACCTTCGAGGGCAAAAGCAAACGAATACCAGGTACATTTTATTGTGATCGCTATCATCGTAGTAAGTTGATGGGTAGTTCCGTGTATGTACCTATCTCATTTAAGTGTGGGTTCCGCTACACATAGTGTACACGGTCTGCTTACCCTGCAATACTGCCGTAGTGGTGTTTGCAGTGCCTGTACATGTAATGGTCTACGTAATGAATATAAAGGAAAACAGGCTTTGACCAAGAACACAGCAAACTTCATACGGACCACTCCATACCAAGGTATACCTCTGTTTACTACTGGGTACCTGGTATATGTTTAATAGTCTGGTGGAGTACTGCTCTAAATCCTCCATGCCCAACAGCAGTCAGTACCACTCTTAATATTTTTTTTGGATACTACGTACGTACCAGGTTCCTGGCCATATCTTAGTTAGAATAGTAATGTTTTGTGTTTATCATTAATGTGATACCACAAGAATACTAATATGCTGCTTTTTAACTGCTATGCCCCTGCCACGACACGAACCATTGTCTACAAATGAATAGTACCAGGTATGATATTTAATATGGGATGCTACTAATACGTGCAGGACAAGTACCATGTATGTGTATACTACTACGACGGGTATATTACAGTATGGGCCCCCCAACAAGACACATCTAACCTGGGCAAGCCTGAGGTTCTTACTGGGACGCCATGTTCAAACAACCTTGAGCATATTATACTGTTATATAGGATTTAGTGTATAGTGCGCTACTGAGCCGTTTCCCTTCGCCCAATGTTTCTAGCATTCTCCAAAAAGTGAGCATTCCGTTCTTATTGGGCACTTACTTTCTTGTTATTGGGGCTATATACTGTCAAGGTACCAAAGCTATCACTGCAGTTCTGCGATGTTAACACTGTTTTCATTCCATGTGGTACTTCTATTCCTACTACTACTCCTCCTCCTCCTACTACTACTACTACTACCACTACTACTACTACTACTACTCCTACTATACTACTACTACTACTACTGCTGCTACTACTCCTACTACTACTACTACTACTACTACTACTACTGCTACTACTCCTATAATACTACTACTGCTACTACTTCAACGAGCAGGCATCTACCCTTCTCCCTAGGTGTCGTTTCAGACAAACCGTCTCGAACATCCCCTTTACTTTACGATCCGGTGTCAAGTACAGCAGTAGTTCATACATGCAGAGCTTTGCGGGACATACACGCCACCTATTACGCGTACTACTGCGGATGAATATATCGTCATATCTGCCGTTGTTTTGCTGCATTAACTATCGGTTTTGTTTCATCTACGTTTCGGTAATTATATACCTGGTACTCGTTCACGCATATAATATATACACCATACAAGTATGACTGTAAGCTCACCTCTGCCGCTGCATAAATCTCATTACATGAAAAATATTTGTGCACCGGTATGTACATTGGCTACAGCAAGCAGTCTAAGTAATAGGTGCATACAGCAGTGGTCCCTATATTTTTATTAGGTGGTCCCTATAAAGTGCCGCTTGTAAGGCTGGTTGCCCACTATAGCGCATGTGAGATCTGTAGGCACATACGGGATCAACCAGTCAGTGTGGCGGTGTACGGAGCAGCGCCGGTTGCCGCTGCGAGCAAATTTCCGTATGTGTTTCTGGCGCATACAGGCTTTACAGAGGGACCAGTACGGCACAGTTTCCTTAGCGTTCACGGGGATTCTGCATTGATTGGCCCACGCCGCCCCCTGTCCGTGATGAAGTTCCGATACCATACAGTAGTACCTTTCAGCGGCTCCGTCGGCAAACTCACTATTTGTAATGTTAAAAAGTTGAGGCCCCCTACTTAGTGGTCGTACCCAATAACCTCGTACATCTATCTGCGTCAACAGTCTCGATGCTTTCGCTTTGAGGTGCATTGAAACCTAATGATCTCATGACCAGCATCTGATTCGGAATCAACAATTAGAAATACAGGACGCCTATACAATCTGTTCCTCTAATTGGTCGACTCCCTATTCGACCGGACGCCCTCTCAGCAATTATTTATCGAGCACGCCATAACAAAACACTACGGTATATCCATGCCTGGGCGAAATATTTAGACCCACTGTACCTCATGTTCTCGAGTCGTAAGTACCTGAAGAAAAACTGTAGTAGTGGTGCTAGAACTGTACGAGTAGAATATACCAGCTCCGTGTTAATACTTGTAGTTATGATATTAATAGTAGTGATGGTACTGGAGTAGCATTAATAGTAGTAGGAGCAGCATTCATGGTAGTGCTGTAATAGTATAGCAGTAAACGTAGCAAATATGAGCCGGCTGGTTTACTATAGAAACAACGACACATCAATCGTGTATTTCCCAACCGAAACGCTTGGTAATTAAAGAAATTTTTGAAGACCTGCTACTGGCCGGGACACAGAACAGTATGCGGTGCCAGCCCTAGTAGTCTAGTTCCTGAGCACAACGAAAGGCCTATGACACCGTGTGCTACTTTCCACGGCAGTGAATATCACATCAAATTCGCGGCGTACAAGGAGATCTTGTAGACGGCATATGTTCGTGGCGGGTACGCTCTCGGGCGTTCACCTTGAACAAACTCGAACGAAAAACGAACTTGGGATTGGGAAATTAAACCTGTACGGGGAGTACGATGGACATCGCCGGTAAGTATTTGTTGCTGGCCAAAGACAAGGCTACGCCTATTCGCTCACCGTATGGGCCGCTACCGTTGTCTCTCCTTCTAGAGTGAACGTCAAGGTAGCATCCCCGCACGGACACGATGAGAGCATTGTGCTGTTGAGCTGAACGCATGACGATTGGCCCATCACACTGGTCACGGTGAGCACGCCCAGCATACCCACCAGCTTGATCTTGGACATCGCCATCGCGATTTACAGCAGTAGTCCTGTTCGTCGTCGGAGGAAACGAAGGGTGTTTATGTCGTAGATAGGTATAGTCAGTTGATCGGCCATTGATGTGAGCTCTGTTTGCAAGAGCAGATATTCAACTCGGAATATTTCGTGCGCCATCGATAGGAGAGTGGCCCGAAAGAAAATACGACACGCGACAGCAGTTTCGTTTATTACATGTGGACCCCTCGTATATGAAAAGTATGATGTGTTCAATAGAATACCGTACCTGTGCACGTTCGGTGTGCTAATTCATGAGCTACGAGTATATCTCTCCCTATCAAGTCTTCCTCAACCCTCAAACAGACTGCGATGGAAGCGGTGCGCCTGTTTGTCCGCAGCAAGGGTGCCTGAGATATAACCTGAAAACGCAAAACCAGACCCGACTCTGCAATCCTTCAATCTCCATCCCGCTGTCGAAACGACGGTTGTTTTTCCACAGGCAGTGGCAGACCTTACTGATTGCAGCTCGATCTAAACGATGCCGGGCTCAATTGTTATCTATAGGCGTCTTCCGTAGAGCTCCACATGGAGCTCCAGCGCTCTCTCACTAAAGTAGTTCTCACGCCCTACGCACAGCAATGAGCCTAACAATAAGGTTTCATGGCGCATGGTACCTCGTATGTATCAAGAGCAGGAGTTCGGGCCTCCTACACAAAACACCAGAGCTCCCAATTTTCTCATGAGCTTACCTGGGTGAAAAATGAGAGGAGGCTGGCCAGGAGTGGCAGAGAAGAAGACAGAGAAGTGAACGAGTAGGGGCGTAGTGGGTCCCCTGTTAGATGCGCTCGCTCAGCTCGTCCACGGAAAAACTATTTTCCCAGTCGGTTAACTGAGAAAGTTGAGAGAAGTGCAGGTGTGGTAAGAGTCGGACGTTAGGGGGTATAAGCGTATCGTTTGCCGACGGAAGGATAGATGTACTGGACAAGTCCACGACAGTTTTCTCGCCTTCATGCCTGCTTCAAATGTTGGAGGAATTAGTATGCCGGGTAATCTCGATCGATAACCTCGACCAAATAGCTAGGTGGTACGATTCATTCTGTGAGTTGGACCATAATCTACATCCGATTCATCCGATACAATCGCACGATATAAGCGATCGTCATCGGAATCGAAACAGGATAGTTGCAAACACATTTTGATAATTAAGTGCAACGCCTTTTACTGGTTCATTGGCTTAACTCTGTGGGTCTCACTCGAAACTATGTAGAGATATTCGCACAATGCAGTCGAGTTCAGAATCGAAGTAACTCAGTTGCGTTATATTTTGCATATGTTCATACATACATATAGAACGAGCGTATCACGTGTAGCTTACATAGTTTATTATTCACTATTGAATCAGTCAACTCACAGCTGACCTTTTTCGTAATGTTATTACATCAGTTTTGCCCGCTGATCGACCTGCTCCCCTCATTCGATCCCGTTCAAATTGATTCAGCGGCGTTGCCGAACCCGATCCATGTATTTTACTTCATTTGCTTGTTAACTTAATTCGGGTTGACATTGTTTCACCCTTTTGACTATTAATAGTAAATAGTCACGAGGATATAATTATGTTCACTACAGCGTTTGAGGGGCCTCTTCCGCAAAACAACATATTTAGTGTAAAAGCACTGACATATTTCGTAAACTCGAACTCGCTTCGTTGTTGACAGTACTTTCGACCTTCCATGACTTTATTATGCCGAAAACGAGATTCCCCTGGGTATTGGATCCAACAATCTCCCTCACGGAACTTTGAAGAGCATAGGTTAGAAGAAACACATTTAATTTTGTGTGGGGTACCCGATCGGCCCGACGCCTTCTTTATCTCACCATGTGCCTCTTACTGGAATCCGACGCCCCATACCTCTGGTGCTCATGGACGAGATTGAAGAATAGACGTTTCTCAGGCTGGGGATACTTTTCAACTCAGAGTTGGACGGGAAGGCTGAGTCCTAGTAGGCGAGCATACCTGGGGAGCGGCCTCTATTTCGATGGCCCGCGGTTTACGCGCAATGCAAATACCAAACAGCAGCCCTGGAATGGTGAAACGTCTTGCCGCAGAGCTACTTGGTTTCGTGACGCAAACACAGCAACGCCCACCTACTCTTGCAGACTCAAAGGCCCCAAGATCTACTAAAACCCATAACGAACAAGCTATACATACGCTGGTCGGGAGATTGTCTGAGCACTAGAACCGGAGATATGCATGCCGTCGTGCAATGGCGCTGTTATACCTTCAGTAGTATCGCTGTCTGAAGCACTAAGCTTTTTACGATTTACTTATTAGGGGGACCACAGTTAATAGAACCAAATATTGTTCGTAAAAATGGTCAAATATATAGGTACGGGGGACCATAATTAATAAAACCAAATACTGTTGGTAAAAATGTTCAAATATATACCAGGTAGGTGTTTATGGTAACCATAGGTCCTATTAACCATTGCCCCCCGTAATACTTCGAACAAATCCGGACATGAAGCCACTCGGTGGCTATGTGCCACGCTTAAAGGTTGGGCTTGAACACATGTCAGTCCAGTGTAGTACATAATCTAATGGTGACCGATTCCTGGAAGCCTACAACAGTACATGCTTCAGACTGCGAATAAAAAGGGTAGTCGCCTACAGCTTGCCTATATATAGTAGATCTAGACGCGCCCCCCCCTACGTCCCGTAACATTCGCATTATACGAGTAGTCCAACAGACACTAGTGAAACCTAAGCTAATAGCGTTGTCGGTACAAAAAACGAACAACTGTCAACGGGCGTCCGGAAATGGGAACAGAAAGTTGGCCACACGTCGACCCCGATATCAGGTTTGTATCTGAACATGCCGACATTGCATGGGGCGAGAGTGCTATAAGGCTTAGTTTCGGTGAGGGATTTCTTAATTTTTTTGGAGCAGCCTGGCGAAGGGATTCCGTACATCCACGGTAAAACTTCCACGTACATATTGTCGAGGATGGCATATTGACACTCTCAATATATACCAATATTTATTATAGTTGCACTCAGTCCACTACCTTTCAATATACACTGATGATGTCCAGCCTCGGTCTATCCTTAGGTACTGGAATTGAAGTCGTATACCTGGTACTCCGTACGCTACTTCATAACTTAATTTGTACCAGGTATACTACTCTAGAACCTACACACCCCGTAGAACGCACGTTCGCAGTAATTGCACCAAGCTTGCGAGGACGAGTTTTCAGGAAAACGTACCGTGACACATACATAACGTATAATAATGCTGACGATAGACACCAGCGCAAATAATTTGTTTCATTATGTTACAAACGCTTCATATTTATTTGTGTGTGTGATATCGTTCGTCGATCGCCGAACAAAACATTAACGCTCTTCGTTGTAGTAATATGCGCGGCCGGAAAGTGTTATTGCGTTAAAGGTCGGAAGCCCACTGCGCGAAACGTGATGTTAAGATGTCAGCTGAGTTCTTACACCATATCGTCACATACGCTAAGGGGCTAACGAACATGCTCAAGGTATCTCTAACGTAAAGTTCCTGCGGGATTTGTTGCTCGCCTGCAAATGCAAGTGTAACGCACAACGTTACGTCGGGGAACGGGGTTGTCAGCTAAAAGCGAGTAGCTCTAGGCTGTGGCGCTAGCGGATATCCTAGTTGTTTTCACACAACAAACGTTACCCAGAGAAAATACATGCTCAATGAAATCCTCTCACAAAGTTACTATGTTGGTGCGTACGCACACCTAGGTGTAGCGTACTACGCATAGCAAAAACATTGTGTGAAGAACACACACTAAAGTACAGGGCGTTCGTATGTATGCGTATATGCGTCTGTACGTACGAGTACATAATTCACGCACAATAATTGTGCAACCGGGAGACCGCGGACGGACGCATACCCAGAGGAAAAAAAGGGTTCGTATGGCCTCTCTGATTGGTTCGAAATTGGCCGAACTCAGTTGAAAGATAGACCTAGCAGTGGACAAAACCAGGTACACTCTGGCTAATTCGAGCAAAGATCAGTTTCGATGGCAGTCTGACCAAACGGAGGGCCTCCGACGTGTGATTTATACTGCAACAAATGTTGGCCCCAAAAATGGGCAGGAATACGTGACTTCGCTAGCCCCCTCTCCTCAACCGTGTTCGAACAAGTGGCATTCAATATTTGGCATGCCCGCCGTTTGTTGTCTTCGTTTTCTGCCCAATCAATCGATTCTCCTTCTTTAGTGTGCAATGAGTTTACTTCCTGATTTATTCAAACTGCAGTGCTATGGTCGTAAATTGTTTGCTTCACCTGTTAGCTTCGAAACCCATTCAAGCCATGTTCGAAGCCTGCTGCTTTAGGTCATGTTTTCATGCGCTTTCAAGACGCTGCTCTATGCCTGGTATGTATGTAGTTTTTAATTCTGAACTTATCATATCGGGCTTTATACAAGGCACGTCACGGTATTTTTGTCGAGACGGTATAACATCGGCAAAGAAAGGCGAAACGGGACGGTAAAACCGCCGTCAATGTGCTACGGCCGCCCCATCCGGCCGACAAATTCCCCGAAAGTCGTCGCTAACCGTCCCGTCCCGACGATACATTGTCTGCTCTTGGAAAAATCGTCCCATCCCGCCGTGACACCGAATATTTTTACCGACCCGTCCCGCCAATAAAACATCTCCCGTTGGAAATACCCGCGTCCTGACTAAGTAAAATTACCGTCCCGTCCCGTCCTCGAAAACTGCACCGTTGACACATACATACAGCAGTTCCCTCCCGGCGACACAAGGTTTCACTTCCCGTGCAAGATGCATTCAAACTCGTGGTCGTCTGTTCCCATCCATTCCCACCACGAATCACGAAACATATTACGAAACTTTAAGCTTTACGAAAATTCAGTAGTAATTCCTACATAAATAAATGTCATCTTAAAATGTGCACAAACCCATGCTATAAACGATGTATATGACAGGCGTATAAGTACGTAGTTTGCAAAGTAGTCGAGTATAAACTGTTTGAGCAGTCGAACTCACAGAGTGACGTATTTCACCATAATATTGTAAATTCTATCAGATACATATAAAATGAGATTGGATTTTCATTTTATTTTTTTCAGTAGAAGCTGTGCTGGTGTTCTACTGCTGTGATGTACGAGTTGTATTTCATTATCCATTTACCTGAAAGTACAACTAATAACAAAGTACGAAAGAACTGAAAAATACTATCAAGGTCAGGGGCGTCCGTGAAAAGGAGAAAACGACACATCACACACCACAGCCAGCCGTCGGAATGGAAAACGTCTGCAGACGTTATCATCACATGATGAGGTGGGAGAAAAAAAACAAAGAAATGTTCCGAATTTTCGTTTTTTTTAGTTGGTTCTACAGAATTAATAGTAGCCCCCCCCTCCTTCTTGTCTAGCGAAGAAAAAACTGTGGCCGTCCCCTTGTTTTCCCCTGGCGCCTTGCTAAGTACGTAAGTAAGTACTCCAGCTCTTGTTGGTTTACTTTATTATTTTTTCATTCTCAAGCCGGCGTCCCCGGTGGCTTGGTAGATGGTCCGCGTGCCTATCAACATCAATTTCGTGGGTTCAAGTCTCACCGAGTGCATGCTTGTGGCTTTTTCTTGCAAAAAAGAAATTGATCAGCGGAAAGCGCGAGAGCTTGCGTTAGCTACATTGGATGAAAATCGACGAGCAATGGGAATGCTGGTCCCTATGCGCGACAAAAAATAAAGGCACGTACCGGGGGGGAGAAGGTTGGACACGTGTGACCACGGCTTGTCCAGAAGCTCGTTGAGGGTAAAAATCTCCCATGAGGAAGGCTGGAAAGCAAAAGTGATGTTAAAAATAAAAATAAAAAAATGAATCTTTTTGCTTTATATTTCCGGCATGGACGCCTTGGATGCCTATCCCACGGGCGGGGTCGATTGACCAGCAGAGACACTATACATATCATCACCACCGCTGCCGCCCCCACCTCCTTCACCGCCTGCGCACCTCCTCCACACATGTCAACTACCAGCAACACAGCGCGAGCACAACCATCTGGACAGCGATAAGCTGGCACCAAAACAGCAGTGCGTGGGGGAGGTCAACAACTATTTTTGGAATGGTCGGCTTGTCCATTTTTTATTTATGTCAACCTCACTCAGCAGCGGCAGCAGCAGCGACAGTAAAAGCCTGTCGAGCGTCATATATGTCGAGCTCGTTGAACTACAGCCCTTAACTCACACCGAAAACGTACGTGACAGCAAAGATGGCTTCCTAGGTCCGTCTACCCAGGGGAAATCGGTAGTAAGTATCTAGTTCCAGGTATGTAGATATTGACCTTAACGAGTTGTCCAGCCCCACGTTCTCCGCAGTATATAAATGAACCGGGCAAGAGACAAAGAGCCAGGCTCATTGTATTTCCGTTTTCCTTTACCGCCATATCTCGGCGTGCGTCTGGCATAGTAGTAGTAGCAGGAGTAGTAGTAGTAGTAGTAGTAGTAGTAGTAGTAGCAGCAGCAGCAGCAGTAGTAGTAGTAGTAGTAGCAGCAGCAGCAGCCGTAGTAGTAGTAGTAGTAGTAGTAGTAGTAGTAGTAGGAGTAGTAGTAGTAGGAGGAGGAGGAGTAGTAGTAGTAGTAGTAGTAGTAGTAGGAGTAGTAGTAGTAATAGTAGTATAAGTAGTAGTAGTAGTAGTAGTAGGAGTAGTAGGAGTAGTAGTAGTAGTAGTAGTAGTAGTAGTAGTAGTAGTAGTGGTAGTAGTAGTAGTAGTAGTAGTAGTAGTAGTAGTAGTAGTAGTAGTAGTAGTAGTAGTAGTAGTAGTAGTAGTAGTAGTAGTAGTAGTAGTAGTAGTAGTAGTAGTAGTAGGAGTAGTAGTAGTAGTAGTAGTAGTAGTAGTAGTAGTAGTAGTAGTAGGAGTAGAAGTAGTAGTAGGAGGGGGAGTAGTACGAGGAGTATAATAGTAGGAGTAGCAGTAAGAGCAGGAGTAGTAGAAGTAGTAGTAGTAGTAGTAGTAGGAGGAGTAGGAGCAGTAGTAATAGGAGCAGCAGGAGTAGTAGCAGTTGTAGTAGTAGTAGTAGTAGTAGTAGTAGTAGTAGTAGTAGTAGTAGTAGTAGTAGTAGCAGTAGGAGTAGTAGTGGCAGTAGTAATAGTTGTAGGAGTTGCGGTAGTATTTGATACTACGGTAGCAGTAGTCTTTGATGGTAGCAGCAGTATACTAGTAGTATTAAATAATTAGTAGGAGCAGCTGCAGCAGTAGCAGTAGTAGTAGTAGCAGTAGTAGTGTCTGTACTTCTAGTAAGAGCAGGAGTATAGTCCTGGCAGTAGCAGCAGTAGCAGCAGTAGCAGTAGCAGCAGTAGCAGCAGTAGCAGTAGCAGCAGCACTAGTAGTAGGATAAAAAGTAGTCGTAGGAGTAGTAGTAGTGATGACCTTTCAAAATCTGGGAGAAGGGGTCTTTAGGTTGGTTTGCTGTTCAGGGGTTTGGTTCCTGTTGGGATCAAGGTATAGGCAAAGACCCAACCCAACCCCTGACTGTAACCCTAACCCTAACCCGAACCCTAACCCTAACCCTGACCCCAAACCGCAGCCAAAACGGGCCAAACCTCGCCAATTATTTCCATCGAACCAGCAATTTTCTCAGTTAAGTTGCGGACGATAATTCCTAAGTAAGTAAGTGCAGACCACGGCACGCCTTTTTCAAGTCAAAAACATTACCTAAAGATCCCTTTTCCCAGATTGCAAAACCTTCTCGCAGCAGTAGTAGAAGGGGTATCATTGGTACGAGGTAAGCAGGACTGTATTGCCGTTGCCACGAGTCTGCTGCTGTAACCATGAGTACGTAGTACTGCTTTTGGCAGCCATTCATTTTAACGCGGAGATAATTGTTTCAGGACAACAAGTGCATAGACTATTTTTATGATGCCATCAATCGTGTCTACACATACATACCTGTTGCTGCCGAAGGACGTTGATAGTGATGCTACTAATTGTAGAGTTCTACTGCTGTTGCCATGAGCCGGCTGTGCTGTTGCCTTGAGTACTTGTTCGACAGACGTTTTATTTTTTAATGACGACAAGTCTATATATATATATATATATATATATATGCAGATAGCTATTTCATCGTGCCCCAATCGTGCGTATGCCTGTACATCAATAAAATACAGTGAAGCAGCTCTCTTTTAGATTAATAGTGATGTTTTCGATTATTTGGCACTTTCTGTGTTATAGGCGTGTTTTTTTACACGTAGGTACACAATTCTGAAGTAGTTATTAATATAAGAGTACAGTACACAATAATTCTATTAACAGTTGTAGTATCAACTTTATAGTAGACAATGTATTGTACGGAGTGCATGCTGCTTCTTTGAATGCCTGTCCAATAAATAGCAGTAGGACTACCTGTACTATACGTAGTAGCATTAGTGTTTGTCGTTCTGGTGTTGGCTGTTACAGTTGGTGCCGTTTGCATGCGGTTCTTCCACCTGGCCAATAGCAATAGATGCCCTAAACCGTATATATTAGGTTGCCTCTACACTATCAAACATACCTACTACAGTGTAGAAGTTGTTCATGGTGCGTCTACCTGTACTGCATCAGATTCTACTGTACGTACGAAGTATTACTGGCAGTGGCAACAGCAGAGTTGTCATGCCCCAACCCGTGGTACCGCGTGGTTGCTTGACCTCTCTGTTGACCATGAGGTTGTCTGTGTTGTATGAGCCATTGATGATGCTTGAGTAGGATAGTTAGTAATTGGTAGTCGTACTAGAAAGTAGTGTATTAGGGAGTATTTGATAGAGTGCATGCTGCTTCTATTCATACGTGTCTTGCATCTGCGCAATTTTTGTAACAGTTAGTTGTGGCAATGACGTATTGTAACAGTATAGTATTACGAGAGACTGTAGTAAATAGGACCCAAGGTACCACAAAAACCTAAATATTCCAATATTTGTAGAAACAATGTTTGGTCCTTTTTACTTTGGTCTCCCTTAATAGCCAGCCCATGGTACCGCGTGCATGCAACGTACTAATTACCACAGAAAGAGTGGTAGTCACTATTTGCTGAATACTATTGATATTACTTATTTCTTCGAGCAATGCCCATGGCTCACGTTTTCCTCGAAAACAGCAGCTAAACGTTCGTTACCTGTGACTCCGGTTTCGCCTTGTGACGCCCCGGGATTTCACCTTCCCTACATCCCGACGGGGAACCTTGCGCATATAGGGTATTGCTTATATTGAAACTGCCGGTCGTATGGCAAGTCGTTTCTAGACCCTTGGGCCTGTCTCTCTTGCTTACACAGGAGTGGAGATCTTCACCTTTTTTATCCGAATACACGTAGAGGAGTGTCCTGCGGAGACCAATTTGAGCGAGTCCTTTTAACTCGTATAGTTGTAGACCAACTATTCGGATTGTTCGTCCATGTTTTTTCCAGTTCTGAGGGCGTAATGATTTTTCGGCCAAAATGTTCAAAGTCCATCGTTTCTGTCCCCAGTTCTGACCAACAGCGTTATTCTAGACCCTCAAGAGAAAAGTGATTGGCTGATTCAAAAACTAAACTACGACTCTGGATCAACGACAATATGTTCCTGGTCGCTCGCCAAAACCCACGGGGAGCATTTTGAGGAGTCTATCAGTGTTTTTGGCTTCCCGCGGAATAAAACGCATATTTTCGGCCTAAAAACTCAGTTTCGTGGGGCTGTGAGTTGGCTGACTAGTACCTGGTAGTTGTCAGCAAGTTATTAATTGGGTAAGTTTTTTAATTAGCTGCGGCGGTGCTAACTATGCCGTTATCCTTCATATTTTGGTTTCCTTGCTTGTAGGAAGGCTTGTTTGGTGCGGGGCACGTATTTCCCGGCGACTCTAAGTTGTACAACCAAGCTGCGAGCACACAGAAAAGTCTTGCGCAACTCATGGCCTATCAACCCATCGCCATTAATGTGCCGGTGCCAATGGTGGCAGGGCCGAAGGTGCCGGCAGCACTGAGCCTGGCCTTATTTTTTTTTTCCTTTTTCTTGTGTTTTTTTACTGTTGGTGGTAGTGTGCTGCTGCGTGTCGTACGAGTATTTACTCACGTATTTGCCGTCACGACAAAATGTAACACAACTGAGCAGCCTACTCCAAACGGGAACGACATGTTCGTGTTTCTGGTGCATCCCTGTACTACTGTCTGATTACCTAAAACGAACTCCAAAATTTACCAGTCTCGCGAACAAAACAAGAGATAAAACTGGCCGACTCCAGTAGAAAATGAGAACAAATAGCATTTGTTTGGCAGAGCCTTCAGCGGGATCCTACTGCCCCTTCGACAGCCAACTAATAAATAGGCGGGAACTCCAGCCAACTCACAGCCCAACAAGTTCTGAGAGCTCAGGCCCAATTTCCCATGAAAGTTGTATCAACTATTAATTATCGGAAATATTTAACGGGGTCTCAGAACTAGCTTTATTTTCTGAAAGCCGACGATTTACTCGACGGCACTGCCAAAAACACAGTTGGACTCCTGAGGATACTCCCCTTAGTGTTCCGAGTGCTTTCTCGAGCACTTTGTTTTCGTTTCTCCAGAATCTTGCTCGTAGCTGTACATTTGCCCGTTCATATTTGTAGTTCTGAGGACATCATTGGGTTTCATCGACAATTCTTCAAAGATTCAATATATTTCTGCCTCCAGTTCTGACAAACAGCCTTTTTTCTGACCCTCCAGAAAAAAACTATTGGCTGCTTCAAAACCTCAACTAAGATACTACTGGAGAAATAAATGAGAAATTGTTTCTGAGAGCTCGCCATAAACTCCGGGAAATATTTGAGGAGTCTATCGGTGTTTTTGGCTTTTCCCGCGGAGGAAAATGTTTATATATACAGCAGTGTATTCGGCCTGAATACCCAGTTCTGAGAGCTCAGAAACAATTTTCCCCAATATTTCTTGTCTTTCAGAACTGTTTGTTTGGGCCGAATACTGTGTACGCGTTGTACTCGGCGAGGCAACAGGTACACACATCTGTAGACTCCTCAGAAGAGCTCCCTCAGAATGCTCCCCCGAATGTTTCGCGAGTTTTCAGGGGCAATTTCCCATGTTTCGTTAGCCCCACGTAATATGGTTGGAGCAGGCAATAGGTTTTCTCTGGAGGGTCAAAAATAAGGCTGTTGGTCAGAACTGGGGCCAGAAATAACGTGTGTATATATCATATATGTCAACATTTTCAATGAATAATCATGCTGTCCTGAGAATTGGAAATATGGACGAACAGTCCAACTACGATTTTGGAGAGACGGAAAAGTGCTCGAGAAATCTCTCGGAAAACTAGAGGGGGCACCCTGACTGAGGAGTCTCCCGGTCACCTCTCTTTGAGGTTCGCGTTTTATCGCTTCAATCGTGGTCGTGGAAGCTGCCTTAGAATCACACCAGACCCCACCAGGGGCGTTGACCCATCATGAGAATTCAGCACCAAGGCTGAATAAGTCCCGAATTCAATATTGAAACTGACCAAATCATACGAAGAATATCCGAAAGTACTTCTTACTCACATTGAATTCATTCTAGATGTTGACAACGCATGAACAGGGTCTGCGATACCTCAACGTTTGTTTTGAAACAAAAACAACCCAAATATGGAACTTCGCACCGTCTTGGAATGTCGCCGCGGTGATAATCGCTATGTAAGGAGAATTTCTAGTGCTGCGGTATCCGCCGAACAAGACAAAACGCCAAGACACCGCATCAACGGTGTCTGTCATACCTAAACGTTCTTTTTCTCCCAAAAACGCTATAAATATCAAAATGTCGCACAGCCTTCGCGAGTCGCAGCGGTGATAATCGCTCTGCAAGGAGAACGTTTTGTGCTGCGGTCACCGCCGAACAAACCAAATCGAAGCGTTAAGGCATCAACAGTGTCTGCGAATGAGAAACATTTCTGTTGAACGAAAATAACTAATACGTCAAACATCGCACCGCCTTCGCGTGTCGCCACGGTGATTATCGCTCTGTGTGGATGACGTCTAGTGCTGCGGTCACCGCCGAATAAACAAAAGATGTAGACAACGCAAGAACAGTGTCTGCGAAACATAAACATTTTTTGTGACAAAAAAAACAAGATATCGAACCTCGCAGCGCCTTCGCGTGTCGCCGCGGTCATAATCGCACGCTGTATTGAGAATTTCTAGTGCCGCGGTCACCGCCGAACATATAAAAGGCGTAAATAACTCATGAACAGTGTCTGCGATACCTCAACGTTTGTTTTTATCCGAACCCAACCGAGATATCGAACCTCGCACCGCCTTCGCTTGTTGCCGCGGTGATAATCGCGCTGTAAGGATCAATTCTAGTGCTGCGGTCACCCCCGAACCTACAAAGGATGTAGACAAGGCATTAACAGTGTCTGCGACACCACAACGCTTCTTTGAAAACAAAAACAATCCATATATCCAACCTCGCCTCTCGACTCCCTGCGGCGATATTCGCTCGGCAAGGATAATATCTAGTCGTGCGATCGACACCAAACAAAACAAATCGAAGGGTTCAGGCATCAACAATGTCTGGGAAACAGAAATATATATTTTGAACAAAAAATTACAATATATCTATCGAACATCACACCGCCTTCGCGTGTCGCCACGGTGATAATCGCTCTATGTGGCCGTTTCTTATGCGATTCGATTCTGAGCTTCAGATTTTGCCCCGATCGCATTTTCAGATGTGAAGTTGGCAAATAGAAACAGTCTTTCTATGCGGAAAAAGCAGATATATTGTGTGTGTAGAGATTCGAGCAAACGCCGAGGTCTACTGCTGTTTTTGTGGTTTGGCGCCGCGATGAGACGCGCTGGGTGCGCTGCCCTGCGCGTAGGACCCAAGCGTGCGAGCCGAGGCTGACTGCCTCTGATCTGGCGGCAAAGAGAGGGGGCGAGTGCGCTAGAGCCAAGTTGTCTTGGTATTTTGTGTTCCATTTTGTGACTGACTGCTGCTGCTGTACAGCAGTGTAGTCTACGAGGACTCGTACGTATCCACGGAAAGGTGCGTGCCGAGCGCGCTCCTCTTGGTCTCTAGGCCCGAGCCCGCGCCAGGCGGCTGTAGTCTGGCCACGGAGGGACGCCCCCCCCGCCGCCCGAGCGTCGGGCCCCAAGCAACGTCGCTAAACCGCTCTGTCACCATCCCTCTCATCGATCGTTCCGCTGCTGCTGTTTGCTGTCGTGGATAACATCTTGAATTTAGAGGGTATCCCATTTATTGATTAATAAATGTGATGACCCAGGTCGTCGGATTTTATGCAAAAAACAGACGACTTGGGTCATCCTATTCTCAAATCGATATTTTTCCGGTCGGATTTTGCATATTTTGACTGCATAAGCAAGGTAATTTGTTGTTGAGATCGAAAAACACAAGTCTGAAGCTCGAACTCGAACCGCATACGAAACAGCTTAAGGATCACTTCCAGTGCTGCGGTAACCGCCGAACAAGAACAAACTCCAAGACACCGGATATAGGTGTCTACCACACCTCAACGTTCGTTTCAAAACAAAACAACCCAAACGACGACCCTCGCACCGCCTACGCGACATGACGAGGTAATTATATATCTTTAAGATCCACTTCGTTTGTCGCGGTCCCTGCCGAACATGCAAAAGATGTAGACAACGCATTAAAAGTGTCTGCGATACCTCAACGTTTCTTTCAAAACAAAAACCACGCAAAAACCGAACTTCGCAACGCCTTCGGGAGTCGCCCCGGCGAAAATCCCTCTGCAAGGACAACTTCTGGTGCTGCGGTCACCGCCGAACGAAACAAGTAAAAAGGGTTGAGGCATCAACAGTATCTGCGAACGAGAAACATATTTTTGAAACAAAAAAAAACATAATATCGAACATCACACCGCCTTAACGTGTCGCCACGGTGATAATCGCTATGTGAGGATCATTTCTAGTCCTGCGGTCACCGCAGAAATAGCACAAACTCCAAGATACCGCATTAATGATGTCTGCCATACCTCCACGTTTGTTTTTAGACGAAAACACTCCAATTGGAAAATCTCGCGCCTTTGCTTGTCGCCCCGGTAATTATCGCTTCGCAACGAGGACATCTAGTGCCGCGGTCACCACCGATAAAACAAAAGAGGTAGACAACGCATTAACAGTATTTGCGATACCTCAAAAATTGTTTAAAAACCAAAACAACTCGAATATCGAACCTCGCAGCGCCTTCGCGTGTCGCCGCGGTGTTAATCGCGCTGTAAGGATCACTCCTAGTGCTGCCTGCGGTTACCGTCGAACATCGAACAGATGTAGACAACGCATTCCCATTGTCTGTGATACCTCCACGTTTCTTCCAAAACAATATCAACCCAAATATCGAACATCGCGCTGACATCGCGAGTCGCCGCGGTGATAATCTCTCTGTAAAGATCACTTATAGTGCCGCGGTCACCGCCGAACATGTAAAAGGCGTAAATACCGCACGAGCAGTGTCTGCGATGCCTCAACATTTGTTTTTATCCGAAATCACCCCAAATATCGAACATCACACCGCCTTAACGTGTTGCCACGGTAATAATCGCTCTGTGAGGATCATGTGTAGTGCTGCGGTTACCGTCGAACATCGAACATATGTAGACAACGCATTCCCACTGTCTGCAATACCTACACGTTTGATTCTACACAAAAACACTCCAATTGAAAAACCTCGCACCGCCTTTGCTTGTCGCCCCGGTGATTATCGCTTTGCAACGAGGACATCTAGTGTCGTGGTCACCGCCGAAAAAACACAAGAGGTAGACAACGCATGACCAGTGTCTGCGATACCTCAACATTTGTTTCAAAACAAAAACAACCCGAGTATCGAACCTCGCAGAACCTTCGCGTGTCGCCGCGGTCATAATCGCGCTGCAAGGATCACTTCTAGTGCTGCGGTTACCGTCGAACATCGAACAGATGTAGACAACGCATTCCCAGTTTCTGTGATACCTCCACGTTACTTTCAAAACAATATCAACCCAAATATCGAACATCGCGCGGCCATCGCGAGTCGCCGCGGTGATAGTCGCTCTGTAAAGATCACTTAGAGTGTTGCGGTCACCGCCGAACATGTAAAAGGCGTAAATACCGCACGAACAGTGTCTGCGATACGTCAACGTTTGTTTGTATTCGGAATCAACTCAACTATCGAACATCACACCGCCTTAACGTGTCGCCACGATACTAATCGCTCTGTGAGGATCGTTTCTAGTGCAGCGGTCACCGCCGAAATAGCAGAAACTCCAAGACACCGCATTAATGATGTTTGCCATACCCCCACGTTCATTGTTACACAAAAACACTCCAACTGAAAAATCTCGCACCGCCTTTGCTTGTCGCCCGGGTGATTATCGCTTCGCAACGAGGACATCTAGTGCCGCGGTCACCACCGAGAAAACAAAAGAGGTATAGAACGCATCAACAGAGTCTACAATACCTCAACGTGTATTTCAAAACAAAACAACCCGAATATCGAACCTCGCAGCGCCTTCGCGTGTCGCCACGGTGATAATCGCGCTGTAAGGATCACTTCTAGTGCTGCGGTTACCGTCGAACATCGAACAGATGTAGACAACGCATTCCCAGTGTCTGCGATACCACACTTTGGTTTTAAATTTAACTAAAACATCCAAATATCGCAAAAACTCGCATCTCCTTTGCGAGTCGCCCCGGTGATTATCGCTTTGCAACGAAAACGTCTAGTGCCGCGGTCGCCGCTGGAGAACAAAAAGAGTTAAACAACGCATTAACAGTATTTGCGATACCTCAATCTTTGTTTGAAAACAAAAACAACACGAATATCGAACCTCGCAGCGCCTTCGCGTTTCGCCGCGGTGTTAGTCGCGCTGTAAGGATCACTTCTAGTGCTAACAACATATTCGCCTGATTGAGAGCGAAGTATCTGATTGAGAGCGAGAGCCAAATAAATTGAAATTTCGGGTCCAGACGCCTCTTGCCATTTCTTGGTAAGTAGGGGACGGGCTATTCCAAGAAGCGGCGCAAATTGAAGGTCCCGTCAGCAGCGTCGCGAGCATATGCGTGTCATCGTCATCGGATGCTGCAGCTAGGAGCTAGACAAGTTGCTAGATTTCCCCAGATTGGCTATTCCTGCCTCAAACTGTTTCGCCTCTGGCGGTGGGCTCTACTGTAGCTTCTGCTCCCGGCTGTAGCTCCACAACGAGAGACTCCCACACGATGACCAGGGTAGCGGCTTGAAGCTACGGGCTAGCCCTTCAATTCAAGCTACACAGCAATCTCCACCTCTCAGCGGTAGTCCGGCTACAGGGTATCGCGCAATCTCGCTCTCAATCAGATACTACGCTCTAAATCAGGCGAATATGTTGTTTGCTGCGGTTACCGTCGAACATCGAACAGATGTAGACAACGCATTCCCAGTGTCTGCTTTACCTCCACGTTTGTTTGTAAACAAAAACACTACAATTGAAAAATCTCGCACAGCCCTTGCTTGTCGCCCCGGTGATTATCGCTTCGCAACGAGGACATCTAGTGCCGTGGTCACCGCCGATAAAACAAAAGAGGTAGAACACGCATCAACAGTGTCTGCGATACCTCAACGTTTGGTTCAAAACAAAAACAACCTGAGTATCGAACCTCGCAGCACCTTCGCCTGTCGCCGCGGTCATAATCGCGCTGAAAGGATCACTTCTAGTGCTGCGGTTACCGTCGAACATCGAACAGATGTAGACGACGCATTCCCAGCGTCTGTGATACCTCCACGTTTCTTTCAGAACAAAATCAACCCAAATATCGAACGCCTCGCTGCCATCGCGAGTCGCCGCGGTGATAATCACTCTGTAAAGATCACTTATAGTGTTGCGGTCACCGCCGAACATGTAAAAGGCGTAAATACCGCACGAACAGTGTCTGCGATACGTCAACGTTTGTTCGTATCCGAAAAAAACCCAACTATCGAACATCACACCGCCTTAACGTGTCCCACGGTATTCATCGCTCTGTGAGGATCATTTCTAGTGCTGCGGTCACCGCCGAAATAGCACAAACTCGAGGACACCGGATTTATGATGTCTGCAATACCCCCACGTTCATTGTTACACAAAAACACTCCAACTGAAAACTCTCGCACCGCCTTTGCTCGTCGCCCCGGTGATTATCACTTCGCAACGAGGATATCTAGTGCCGCGGTCACCACCAAAAAAACACAAGAGGTAGACAACGCGTTAACAGTGTCTGCGATACCTCCAATGTTTCTTTCAAAACTAAAACAACCCAAATATCGAACATCGCACCGCCTTCGGGAGTCGCGGCGCTGATACTAGCTCTGAAACGAGAACGTCTAGTGCCGCGGTCACCGCCGAAAACCCAAAAGATGTAGACAACGCATGAACAGTATGTGCGAAACAGAAACATTTCTTGTGGTAAGCGTACACGAAATATCGAACCTCGCACCTCCTTCGCGTGTCAAAAGGGTGTTAATCGCACTGTAAAGATCCCTTCTAATGCTGCGGTCACCGCCGAACATATAAAAGGCGTAAATAACTGATGAACAGTGCCTGCGATACCTCAACGTTTTTTTTCATCCGAATCAACCGAAATACCGAACATCACACCGCCTCAACGTGTCGCCACATTTGTAATCGCTCTGTGAGGATCACCTCTAGTGCTGCGGTCACCGTCGAAAAAGCACAAACTCCAAGACACCGCATTCACCGTGTCTGCCATACCTCCATGGTTCGTTTTTACACGAAAACACTCCAAATGAAAAATCTCGCACAGCCTTTGCAAGTCGCCCGGGTGATTATCGTTTTGCAACGAGAACTGCTAGTGTCGTGGTCACAACCGAAAAAGCACAAGAGGTAGACAACGCATCAACAGAGTCTGCGATACCTCAACGTTTGTTTTAAAAAAACAACCCGAACGTCGAACCTCGCAGCGCCTTCTCGTGTCGCCGCGGTGATAATCGCACTGTAAGGATCACTTCTAGTGCTGCAGTTACCGTCGAACATCGAACTGATGTAGGCAACGCATTCCTAGTGTCTGCGATACCTCCACGTTTCTTTCCAAACTAAAACAACCCAAATATCGAACTTCGCACCGCCTTCGCGAGTCGCCGCGGTGGTAATCGCTCTGGAACGAGAACGTCTAGTGCTGCGGTCACCCCTGAACAACCAAAAGATGTAGGCAACGCATGAACAGTGTGTGTGAAACACAAACATTTCTTGTGATAAAAAACAATATATCGAGCCTCGCCCCTCCTTTCCGCGTCGCCGAGGTGATTATCGCACTGTAAAAATCCCTTCTAGTGCTGCGGTCACCGACGAACATATTAAAGGCGTAAGAAACGCATGAGCAGTGGCTACGATACCCCAACGCTTGTTTTATCTGAAATCAACTCAAATATCGAACTTCGCACCGCCTAGACGACACGACGCGGTAATTTTCTCTTTTAAAGGACCACGTTTCCTGAGGCGGTCACGACCGAACATTGGAAATATGTAGACAACGCATTATCAGCGTCTGCGTTACGTCAACGTTTGTTTTGCAGCAAACACAACGCAAATATCGAACCTCGCACCTCCTTCGCGAGTCGCCGCGATGATAATCGCTCTGCAACGAGAAATTCTAGTCCTGCGGTCACCGCCGAACAAAACCAATCGAAGGGTTAAAGCGCCAACAGTGTTTGCGAAAGAGAAACATGTCTTTTAAACAAAACAAAAACAATATAATGACCCTCGCACCGCCTTCGCGTGTCGCCGCGGTGATAATCGTGCTGTAAGCATCACGTCTAGTGCTGCGGTCACCGCCCAAAGAGCGCAAACGCCAAGACACCGCATTTACAGTGTATTTATACCTCCACGTTCGTTTTTACACAAAAACACTACAATTGAAAAATCTCGCACAGCCTTTGCGAGTCGCCCGGGTGATTATCGCTTTGCAATGAGAACCTCTAGTGCCGCGGTCACCACCGAACAAAAATTGAGGTAGACAGCGCATAAACAGTGGCTACGATACCTCAACGTTTGTTCCTAATCAAAACCAACGTAAATATCGAGCGTCGTACCGCCTACACGACACGACGCGGTAATAACCTCTCTTCAAGGACCACGTCTTCTGTGGCGGTCATCGCTGAACATTAAAAATATGTAGGCAACGCATTATCAGCGTCTGCGATACCTCAACGTTTGTTTTGAAGCAAACACAACGCAAGTAACGAACCTCGCACCTCCTTCGCGAGTCGCCGCGATAATAATCGCTCTGCAACGAGAAATTCTAGTCCTGCGGTCACAGCCGAACAAAACCAATCGAAAGGTTAAAGCATCAACAGTGTCAGCGAAAGAGAAACATTTCATTTGAACAAAACAAAAACAATGTAATGACCCTCGCACAGCCTTCGCGTGTCGCTGCGGTGATAATCGTGCTGTAAGGATCACGTCTAGTGCTGCGGTCACCGCCGAAAAAGAAAAAACTCCAAGACCCCGCGTTTACGGTGTCCGCCATACCTCAACGTTTGTTTTGTCTCAAAACTGCTACAAATATCGAACCTCGCACCGCCTTCGCGAGTCGCCGCGGTGATAATAGCCCTGCATCGAGAACGCCTAGTTCGGCGGTCACCGACGAAAAAACAAAAGATGTACACATCGCATGAACATTGTGTGCGAAACAGAAACAATTCTTGTGATAAAAGAAAACTAAATATCGAACCTCGCACGGCCTTCTGGCGTCGCCGAGGTGATAATCGCACTGTAAAGATCCCTTCTAGTGCTGCGGTCGCCGCCGAACATAAAAAAGGCGTAAATAATGCATGAACAGTGTCTACGATACCTCAACGTTTGTGTTCATCTGAAATCAACCCAAATATCGACTTCGCGTGTCACCGCGATGATAATCGCTCTGTGAGGATCACGTCTAGTGCTGCGGTCACCGCCGAACAAGAACAAACTCCAAGACACAGTATTTGCGGTGTCTGCCATACCCCAACTTTTGTTCCTAATCAAAACCAAAAACAAATATAGAACCCCGCACCGCCTACACGACACGACGCGGTAATTCTCTCTCTTCAAGGACCACGTCTTCCAAAGCGGTCACCACCGAACATCGAAAATATGTAGGCAACGCATTATCAGCGTCTGCGATACCTCAACGTTTGTTTTGAAGCAAACACAACGCAAATATCGGACCTCGCACCGCCTTCGCGAGTCGCGGCGGTGATCACCGCTCTGCAGGGAGAACTTCTAGTGCTGCGGTCACCGCCGAGCAAAACCAATCGAAGGGTTAAAGCATCAACAGTGTCTGCGAAAGAGAATCATTTCATTTGAACAAAACAAAACAATATATTGACCCGCGCACCGCCTTCACGTGTCGCCGCGATGATTATCGCGCTGTAAAGATCACGTCTAGTGCTGCAAGAAACAAACTCCAAGACACCGCATTTACGGTGTCTGCCATACCTCCACGTTCGTTTTCACACGAAAAATACACAACTATCGAATATCGCACCGTCTTCGCGAGTCGCCGCGGTTATTATCGCTCTGCAACGAGAACGTCTTTTGCCGCGGTCACCGCCGAAAACCCAAAATATATAGACAACGCATGAATAGTGTCTGCGATACCTCAACGTTTCTTTTTATCTGAAATCAACCCAAATATCGAACCTCGCCCCGACTTCGCGAGTCGCCGCGGCGATAATCGCTCTGCAAGCAAAACTTCTAGTGCTGCGGTCACCGCCGAACCAAACAAATCGAAGGGTTAAGGCATCATCAATGTCTGCAAGAAAGAAAAAAATGGTTCGAACGAAAATACCCAATACGTCAAATATCGCACCACCTTCGCGTGTCGCCACGGGGATAATCACTCTGTGAGGATCACGTCTAGTGCTGCGATCACCGCCGAACAAGAACAAAGTCCAAGACACTGCATGTACGGTGACTACCATACCTTCACGTTCGTTTTCACACACAAACGCTACAAATATCGAATGTGGCACCACGTTCGCCAGTCGCCGCAGTGATTGTCGCCCTGCAACGAGAACTTCTAGTGCTGCCGTCACGGCCGAGTAAACAAAAGACGTAGACAACGCATGAACAGTGTCTGCGAACAGAAACACATCTTGTGATAAACAATACAAGATATCGAACTTCGCACCGCCTTCGCGTGTCGCCGCGGTGATAATCGCACCGTCAAAAAATAATCTGGTGCTGCGGTCACCGCCGAACATATAAAAGGCGTAAATAACGCATGAACAGTGTCTGCGATACCTCAACGTTTGTGTTTTTTCTGAAAGCAACCCAAATATCGAACTTCGCACCGACTTCGCGAGCCGCCGTGGCGATAATCGCTTAGCAAGCAGAATTCTAGTGCTGCGGTCGCCGCCGAACCTGACGAATCGAAGGGTTAAGGCATCATCAATGTCTGCGAAAGAGAAACAAATAGTTCGAACGAAAATACCCATTACGTCAAATATCGCACCACCTTCGCGCGTCGCACGGTAATAATCACTCTGTGAGGATCACGTCTAGTGCTGCGGTCACCGCCGAACAAGAACAAAGTCCAAGATACTGCATTTACGGTGACTACCATACCTCCACGTTTGTTTTCACACAGAAACACTACAAATATCGAATCTCGCACCACGTTCGCCAGTCGCCGCAGTGATTACCGCCCTTTAACGCGAACGTTTGGTGCTGCCGTCACCGCCGAGTAAACAAAAAATATAGACAACGCATGAACAGTGTCTGCGAACAGAAACATTTCTTGTGTTAAACAATACAAGATATCGAACTTCGCACCGCCTTCGCGTGTCGCCGCGGTGATAATCGCACCGTCAAAAAATAATCTGGTGCTGCGGTCACCGCCGAACATATAAAAGGCGTAAATAATGCATGAACAGTGTCTGCGATACCTTAACGTTTGTGTTTCTCTGAAATCAACCCAAATATCGAACTTCGCACCGACTTCGCGTGTTGCCGCGGTGAGATTCGCTCTGTAAGGATCACTTCTAGTGCTGCGGTCACCGCGGAACAAGCACAAACTCCACGACACAGTATTTACGGTGTCTGCCATACCTCAACGTTTGTTCCTAATCAAAACCAACGTAAACATCGACCGTCGTACCGCCTACACGACACGACGCGGTAATAACCTCTCTTCAAGGACCACGTCTTCTGTGGCGGTCACCGCTGAACATTAAACATATGTAGACAACGCATTATCAGCGTCTGCGATACCTCAACGTTTGTTTTGAAGCGAACACAACGCAAATTTCGAACCTCGCACCGCCTTCGCAAGTCGATGCCGTGATAATCGCTCTGCAAGGAGAACGTCTAGTCTGCGTTCACCGCCGAACAAACCAAATCGAGGTGTTAAGGCATCAGTAGTGTCTGGGAAAGAAAAACATTTCATTTGAATAAAACCAAACAATCTAACGATCCTCGCACTTCCTTCGCGTGTCGCCGGGATGATACTCCCTCTGTAAGGATCACTTCTAGTGCTGCGGCCACCGCCGGCCAAGACAAACCTTCAGGACCCCGCGTTTACGGTGTCTGCCATACCTCAAGGTTTTCTTTCACACAACAACGCTACTAATATCGAGCCTCACACCGCCTTCGCGAGCCGTCGCGATTATTATCGAACATCGCACCGCCTTCGAAAAATAATCGAACAAAAACAACCCAAATATCGAACATCGCACCGCCTTCGCGTGTCACCGCGGTTCTAATCGCGCTTCAACAAAAATTATTTTGCCGCGGTCACACCCGAATAAATATAATATGTAGACAACGCAGAAACAGTATCTGCAATACCTCAACGTTTTTTTGAAAACCAAAACAACCCAAATATCGAATCTCGCACCGACTTCGCGTGTCGCCGCGGTTCTTGTCGCGCGCGCTGCAACGAAAACATATTTGCCGCGGTCACCGCCGAATAAATAAAAGACGTAGACAACGCATGAACAGTGTCTGCTATACCTCAACGTTTCTTTGAAAACGAAAACGACCCGAATATCGAATCTGGCACTGCCTTCGTGTGTCGCCGGGGGTATTATCGCGCTGGAAGGATCACTTCAGGTGCTGCAGTCACCGTCGAACCAAACGAATCGAAGGGTTAAGGCATTAAACGTGTCTGCGAAAGAGAAACATTTCTTAAAATAACCGATACATCAAACATCTCACCGCCTTCGCGCGTCGCCACGTTGAATTTTGCCCTGGGAGGATCACATCGAGTCCTGCGGTCACCGCCGAACAAGACCAAACTCCAAGACACGGCATTTACGGAGTCTGCCAAACCCCAACGTTTGTTTCGAAACATAAAACCAAACTATCGATTCTCGCACCGCCCACGCGACACGATGCGGTAACTATCTCTCTGCAAGGATTAGTTCTTTTGCCCCGGTCCCCTCTAAACGCGACGAAAGATGTATATAACGCATGAAAAGTGTCTGCGATACCTCAAAGTTAGTTTGTATCCTAAAACAACCCAAAACGCAAACCTCGCACCGCCTTAGCGTGTCGCCGCGGTGGTAGTCGCGTTGTATGGATCACTTCTAGTGCTGCGGGCACCGACGAACATAAACGATATTTAGACAAGGCATTACCAATCCCCGCGATACCTCAGCTTGTTTTTCAAAACAAAAACAACCCAAATATCGAACATCGCACCGCCTTCGCGTGTCACCGCGGTTCTTATCGCGCTTCAACTATAATATATTTTGCCGCGGTCATCGCCGATTATATAAAAGATGTAGACAACGCATGAACAGTGTCTGCTATACCTCAACGTTTTTTTGAAAACCAAAACAACCCAAATATCGAATCTCGCACCGACTTCGCGTGTCGCCGCGGTTCTTGTCGCGCGCGCTGCAACGAAAACATATTTGCCGCGGTCACCGCCGAATAAATCAAAAATGTAGACGACGCATGAACAGTGTCTGCTATACCTCAACGTTTCTTTGAAAACGAAAACGACCCAAATATCGAATCTGGCACCGCCTCCGTGTGTCGCCGGGGGTATTATCGCGCTGGAAGGACCACTTCAGGTGCTCCAGTCACCGTCGAACCGAACGAATCGAAGGGTTAAGGCATTAAACGTGTCTGCGAAAGAGAAACATTTCTTAAAATAACCGATACATCAAACATCTCACCGCCTTCGCGCGTCGCCACGTTGAATTTTGCGCTGGGAGGATCACATCGAGTCCTGCGGTCACCGCCGAACAAGACCAAACTCCAAGACACCGCATTTACGGAGTCTGCCAAACCCCAACGTTTGTTTCGAAACATAAAACCAAACTATCGGTTCTCGCACCGCCCACGCGACACGATGCGGTAACTATCTCTCTGCAAGGATTAGTTCTTTTGCCCCGGTCCCCTCTAAACGCGACGAAATATGTATATAACGCATGAAAAGTGTCGGCGATACCTCAAAGTTAGTTTGTATCCTAAAACAACCCAAAACTCAAACCTCGCACCGCCTTAGCGTGTCGCCGCGGTGGTAGTCGCGTTGTATGGATCACTTCTAGTGCTGCGGGCACCGACGAACATAAACGATATTTAGACAAGGCATTAACAATCCCCGCGATATCTCAGCTTGTTTTTCAAAACAAAAACAACCCAAATATCGAACATCGCACCGACTTCGCGAGTCACCGCGGTGATAATCGCTCTGCAAGCAAAACGTCTAGTGCTTCGGTCACCGCCGAACCAAACGAATCGAAGGCTTAAGGCATTAAACGTGTCTGCGAAAAAGAAACAATTGAGTGGAACGAAAATACTCAATACGTCCAATATCGCACCACCTTCGCGTGTCGCCACGGGGATAATCACTCTGTGAGGATCACGTCTAGTGCTGCGGTCACCGCCGAACAAGAACAAAGTCCAAGACACTGCATTTACGGTGACTACCCTACCTCAATGTTCGTTTTCGCACATAAACACTACAAATATCGAATATCGCACCACTTTCGCGAGTCGCCGCGGCGATTATCACTCTCCAACGAGATCTTCTAGTGCTGTCGGCACCGCCGAATAAACAAAACATGTAGACAACGCATGAACAGTGTCTGCGATGCCTCAGCGTTTATTTTTTTCCTAACCCAACCTAAATTTCGAACTTCGCACCGACTTCGCGTTTCGCCGCGGTGATAATCGCTCTGTAAATATCACTTCTAGTGCTGCGGTCACCGCCGAACAAGAAAACACTCCAAGACACAGTATTTACGGTGTCTGCCATACCCCAACGTTTGTTCCGAATCAAAACCAACCCAAATATCGACCCTCGCACTGCCTACACGGCACAACAAGGTAATTATGTCTCTTCAAGGACCACGTCTTCTGTCGCAGTCACCGCCGAACATAAACAAGACGTAGTCAACGCGTTATCAGCGTCTGCGATACCTTAATGTTTGTTCTTTACAAAAACCCAACGCAAATATCGAACGTCGCACCGCCTTCGCGAGTCGCCGCGGTTATTATCGCTCTGAAACGATACCTTCTTTCGCCGCGGTCACCGCCGAACCAAACAAATCGAAGGGTTGAGGCCTCAACAGTGTCTGCGAAAGAGAAACATTTCTTTTGAACAAAACGGAAGAATATAATGACCCTCGCACCGCCTTCGCGTGTCGCCGCGATGATAATCGCTCTGCAAGGATCACGTTTAGTGCTGCGGTCACCCTCGACGAGGAATAACTCCAAGACACCGCATTTACGGTGTCTGCCATACCTCAAGGTTTGCTTTCACACAAAAACGCTACAAAAATCGACTCTCGCACCGCTTCGGCGAGTCGCCGCAGTGATTATCGCTCTGCAACAAGAATGTCTAGTGCTGCGGTCACCGCCGAAAACACAAAATGTCTACACAACGCATGAGCAATGTCTGCGATGCCTGAACGTTTGAATTTATCCAAAAACAACTCAAATATCGAACCTCGCACCGGTTTCGTGTGCCGCCTGGGTGGTAATCGCCCGGTAAGGATCACGTCTAGCGCTGCGGTCACCGCCAAACATGAACAAACTCCAAGACACCGCATTTACGGTGTCTGCCATACCTCAACGTTTGTATTCACACAAAAACGCTACTAAAAAATAATCGCGCACTGCATTCACGAGTCGCCGCGGTTATTATCGCTCTGCAATGATAACTTATTTTGCCGCGGTCACCGACGAACGCGAAAAAGATGTAGACAACGCATGAACAGTGTTTGCGATGCCTCAACGTTTGTTTGTATCCAAAAACAGACTGAATATCGACCCTCGCACCGCCTTCGCGGGTCGCCGCGGTGATAATCGTGTTGTAAGGATCACTTCTAGTGCTGCGGTCACCGTCGAACATAAAAAACGTTTTAGACAACACACGAACAGTGTCTGCGATGCCTCAACATTTGTTTGTATCCAACACTAACCTGAATATCGAACCTCGCACCGCCTTCGCGGGTCGCCGCGGTGATAATCGCGTTGTAAGGATCCCTTCTAGTGCTGCGGTCACCGTCGAACATAAAGACGATTTAGACAACGCATTAACCGTGTCTGCGACACATCAACGTTTCTGTGAAAACACAAACAACACGAATATCGATTAGTGAACGGTCTTCGCGAGTCGCTGCGGTGATATTCGCAGTGTAAGGAGAATCTCTAGTGCTGCGGTTTACGCCAAACAAAACACATCGAAGGGTTAAGGCATCAACAGTGTCTGCGAAAGAGAAATATTTATTTTGAACAAAAATGTCCAATATATCGAACATCACACAGCCATCGCGTGTCGTCAATGGGGTGTTCGCTCTGGCTGGGTCACTTCTAGTGCTGCGGTCACCGACGAGAATGAAAAAGATTTCGACAACGCCTTAACCGTGTCTGCGACACCTCGATGTTTCTTTGAAAACACAAACAACACGAATATCGATTATTAAACCGCGTTCGCGAGTCGCCGCGGTGATACTCGCTGTGCAAGGAGAACTTCTAGTGCTGCGGTCCACGCCAAACAAAACACATCGAAAGGTTAAGGCATCAACAGTGTCTGAGAAAGAGGAGAATTTGTTTTGAACACACAGCCATCGCTTGTCGTCACGGTGATATTCTCTCTGGAGGGTTCCTTCTAGTGCTGCGGTCACCACCGAACATGAACAAACTCCAAGACACCGCATTTACGGTGTCTGCCATACTTCAACGTTTCAAATATTGAATCTCGCACCGCGTTCGCGAGTCGCCGCGGTTATCATCGCTATGCAACGAGGACTTATTTTGCCGCGGTCACCGCTGAACGCCAAAACGATGTAGACAACGCATGAAAAGTGTCTGCGATGCTTCAACGTTTGTTTGTATCCAAAAACAACCTGAATATCGAACCTCGCGCCGCCTTCGCAGGTCGCCGGGGTGATATTTGCGTTGTAAGGATCACTTCTAGTGCTGCGGTCACCGTCGAACATTAAAACGATTTAGACAACGCATTAACAGTGTCTGCGCTACCTCAACGTTTGTTTTGAAAGAAAAACAACCCAAGTATCGAACCTCGCACCGCCTTCGCGAGTCGCCGCGGTGATACTCGCTCTGCAAGGAGAAGCTCTAGTGCTGCGGTCACCGCCGAACATAACGAATCGAAGGGTTAAGGCATCAAGAGTGTCTGCAAAAGAGAAATATTTCGTTTGAACGAAAAACACAATACATCTAACATCGCACCGCCTTCGCTTGTCGCCACGGTGATAATAGCTCTGCGAGGATCACTTCTAGTGCTGTGTTCACCGCGGAAAAGGAACAATTTCTAAGACAACGCATTTACGTTGTCTGGCAATCCCCAATGTTTGTTTCGAGACAAAAAAACTATAAATCGACTCTTGCACCACCTACGCGACACGATGCGTTATCTATTTCTCTTGAAGAATCACTTCTTTTGCCGCGGTCACAGGCCGAAGGAGAAAAAATATGTTTTCAACGTATGAACAGTGTCTGCGATACCTCAACGTTTATTAGTGTTAAAAAACAACCCAAATATCGATCCTCGCAACGCCATAGCGGGTCGCCACGGTGATAATCGCGTTGTCAGGATCACGTCGAGTGCTGGGGTCACCGTGGAACACACTAAATATTTAGACAACGCATTGACAGTGTCCGCGATACCTCAACGTTTCTTTGAAAACAAAAATAACCCAAACATCGAACATGGCACCGCCTTCGCGAATCGCCGCGGTGATAATCGCTCTGCAAGGAGAACTTCTAGTACTGCCGTCACCAGCAAATAAACCAAATCGAAGGGTTAAGGCATCAAGAGTGTCTGCGAAAGAGAAACAATTACTTCGAACGAAAATAACCAATCCACCAAATATCGCACCGCCTTTGCCTGTCGCCACTGTGATAATCGCTCTGTGAGGGTCACTTCTAGTGTTGCGGTCAGCGCCGAACATAAACAAACTCCAAAACCAAAGCATTCACATTGTCTGCCATACCTCAACGATAGTTTGCACACATGAACCCTGCAAGTGTCGAATCTCGCACCGCTTTCCGGAGTCGCCGCGGTGATTATCTCTCTGCAACGAGAACGTCTAGTGCTACGGTCACTGCCGAATAAACAAAATATGTAGACAACGCATAAACAGTGTCTGCGAATCAGAAACATTTCTTGTGAACAAAAACAACAAGTTATCGAACCTCGCACCGCCTTCGCGTGTCGCCGCGGTGATAATCGATATGCAAAGATCACTTTCAGTGCTGCGGTCACCACCGAACAAGACAATTTTCCAACACACCGCATTTACGGTGTCTGCCATACCTCAACGTATGTTTTCACCCTAAAACGCTACAAATATCGAATGTCGTGATGCCTTCGCGAGTCGCCCGGGTTATCATCGCTTTGCAAGGACAACGTCTAGTGCTGCGGCTACCGATAAAACACACAAAAGCGTAGCGTTACCGCATCAACAGTGTCTGCGAGAAAGAAACATTTCTCTTGAATAAGAAGACACAACATATCGAACATTACATCGCCTTCGCGTATTGCCAGGGTGATAATCGCTCAGTGAGGATCACTTCTAGTGCTGCGGTCACCGCCGAACAGGAACGAACTCCAAGACACAGCCTTTACGGTGTCTGCCATACCCCAACGTTTGTTTCGAAACAAAAACTACCCAAACATCGACCCTCGCAACGCCTACACGACAGGACGCGGTACGTTTCTCTCATCAAGGACCACGTCTTCTGCCGCGGTCACCGCTGAGCATAAAAGGGAGTGGACAACGCGTTATCACCGTCTGCGAAACCTCCACGTTTGTTTTCAAACAACCGCAACGAAAATATCGAACCTTGCACCGCCATCACGAGTCGCCGCGGTGATAATCACTCCGCAAGGAGAACGTCTAGTCCTCCGGTCACCGCCGATCAAACCTCATCGAAGCGTTAAGGCATCAACACTGGCCGTGAAGGATAAACATTTCTTTTGAACAAAGGAAAACAATATAATGACCCTCGCCACGCCTTCGCGTGTCGCCGCGATGATAATCGCTCTGTAAGGATCCCTTCTAGTGCTACGATAACCGCCGAACAAGAAAAAAATCCAAGGCAACGCATTTGCGGTGTCTGCCATACCTCAACGTTCGTTTTCACACGAAAATTCTACAAATATCGAATCTCGCGCCACTTTCGCGAGTCGCCGCGGTGAGTATCGCTCTGCGACGAGAAGGTCTAGTGCTGCGGTCACCGTTGAATACAGGTCTAGACAACGCATGAACAGTGTCTGCGATACCTCAACGTTTGTTTTCATCCAAAAACAACTCAAATATCGAACCTAGCACCGCCTTAGCGTGTCGCCGCGGTGATAATCGCGCGGCAAGGATCACTTCTAGTGCTGCGGTCACCGCTGAACAAGACAAACCTCCAAGACAGAGCATTTACGGTGTCTGCCATACCCCAATTATACGAAACAATAACAACTCAAATATCGAACCTCGCACCGCCTTCGCGTGTCGCCGCGGTAATAATCGCGCTGCAAGGATCACTTCTAGTGCTGCGGTCACCGTCAACCAAGAAAAAACTCCAAGACATACCTTAACGTTTGTTTCGAAACATAAACACCCCAAATATCGACCCTCGCACCACCTACGCGACACGACGTGGTAATTAACTCTCTTTAAGGACCACGGCTTCTGCCGCGGTCACCACCGAGCTTGAAAAATATGTAGACAGCGCATTAACAGCGTCTGCCGTACCTAAACGTTTGTTTTCACACAAAACCGCTACAAATATCGAATTACGCACAGCCTTCGCGAGTCGCCGCGGTGATAATCGATCTGCAAGGAGAACTTCTAGTGCTGCGGTCACCGCCGAGCAAAACAATTCGAAGGGTTAGACCTATGCCAATGGGACAGCGAAGTTCCAATCAAAAGTTTGAATTACAAAGATACCCGTCAAACGTTTTCAGAACACGCTTCCTCTGGGGCACGTAAAAATATAAAAGTTTCTAACGTTTGGAAAAGCCCGAAAAAGGCAAATCTGGGGCCGATGTATGGCCAATATCTGCTTGAGAAGAACTCAGGCTGATCTTTGATTCGAAGCGGCGAGATTCCGAGTCCTCGACAGACATCGATCAACATGACCACGATTGCGTCATGAATTCTGAACGGAGTGCGCTCGTTAGAGGCTCCGACCCTCCCTAGGGTCACTGTCTTCACACCATGGCCAGTGTCATGTGGCGGGAGCTGATCAGACGTATGCTAAAAAAAGCATGTAGTCGCTGGTTTGCACAAAACAGAAGCCAAAACTTCTCCATCCGTCTCGAATTGCAAAATAAAGACTTTTTTCAGGTTTGTGAGGATGCCGTACGACGCCGTCGGCAAGCTCTCGCCCCCTAGACCATGGATCCACCTGATATCTTCGAGGCCATCATCTATATTCGTTGGTCTTGCAAGATACCGAGCGGGTTGGCCGTGGGCTGAGTCTATGTCACAATCGACCGTATATCGTCGCACAAGCTGGTTTCTATTATCACCGTGTTGACAATTTGCAACCAGAAAAAACACATTGCGCCGCCTGCAGCCGTTGAGGGGTAAAAAATAAAAAATCGAACTTGTTTATCTTTTTTTCCCACAGCGGCGGTACGAGAAATATTTTGGCTGTTGTTTTCAAGCGATATATTTGAAATACAACTTTTGAACTTCGCTTTCCGTTGGCATAGGTCTCAAGGCATCAACACTGTCTGCGAAAGAGAAGAAACGATTTTGAACAAAAATAACTAATATATCGAACATTACACCGCCTTCTTCGCGTGTCGCCACGGTGATGATCGCTCTGTAAGGATCATTTCTAGTGCTGCGGTCACCCTTAAACATAAAAATGATGTAGACAATGCATGAACAGAGTCTGCGATACCTCAACGTTTGCTTTTATCCGAAAATATCGATCCTGGCACCGCCTTCGCGTGTCGCCTCGGTGATAATCGCTCGGTAAGGATCACGTCTAGTGTTGCGGTCACCGCTGAACAAAAAAAATATTCGAGCGGCAATATCTACCTCAACACGATGTACGAGTACGGCAATAAAGTTAATCAGTTTTTGCTGCATAATAGAGTACGTATACAGCCCACCGCAGTACTTTGAATGGTAGTCCAACTGAATTCAATAGATCGACTAAGTCACAAACCAGATTCCATGCATTTCCAAACGTACCCTCGTTCAGCTTGTGCTACTCCTGTAGTATGCGCTGTGTCACGCTGTCAATCTTGTTAGGTCCATGTGCCTGGTGCTATAACGGTTGTTCAGCATTGTATATTCATGTTACAGCCCAAACCCTCCAGATACAACAAGCACATCTTCCTCTCTTGTGAGCACGCTCATCCTTACACTCTACTGAAATTATCTGATCCCGTTTGACCGGTGCTTCACAAGGACGTGCATACCGGTTTTCCACCTGCTCCGGTGTTAGCTCTCTTTTTTTATGCTTGTCTCTCAGTCCTTACGTGTTGCACCTGATACTCGAGCACAACGCTATTTAGGTATGAAACGCAGACAAGGGTAATTTCAGAGACATCCAAGTGGTTCCAACGTGCAGGGTCCTTTGTGTTGGGTGCGCTAAATATTGGTATGTCGATGTCGGTGTCTTGTTAGATATGTACAACATAGGTACGACGATTGTTCCATTACTACTGTTGTAATCAAATTATAACAGGAATAGTACACGTTCCGAAAATATAATTGATTTTGGTAAGTTTCATGTTCGTCTGCCTACAATGAACAATAATAATGTCGTGGGGTTCCTTGTTCTATAGGGTTGTACACGTTTTTACTGCGTGAGATGTTACGGTGGGAATCCAAGGGTCCGAAGAGTTTCCAAAAGTGGACACGGCATGTAGGCAAAGGGGATAAGGCGAGTTGAGCCCGGAGACTGTGGGGATGTGAGCAGACGGTCACAACCTTTCTCCGCCCCTTCAGCTACTCATAGTTCGTCCCATGGCCGGCAGCGTGCCCCTAACTACTAACGACTGAGACAACTGTGAGATGGGTCAGGCGTACGTTCCGCAAGCAGGGTGGAACCACGGACATACAGGTGGCAGTCTATACTTTGCAGCGAACTCAAAGAGCTTGGGCGTGTGAACAAGTGCCAGACGGCCTAAACGAACTAGTACATGATGGGTTTAGAGTGGGAATATATCTGAGCATCTTTTCGAGGAACATGAGCTATATCGGCCGGAGAGCCCGGCGATACTACGCCATCATACATGACACGCGCAGCGCTCGACTCTGTACTATGGTCTCCAATCCGGTAGAATAGTCTGTGTCTGCATACACCGTGGAGCGCCTGAAGAGAACCCTCTGGGCAGACTCTCTAATATATGTTGCTCCTGCGGGTTGATGTTGCTCTTGATGGGTGATGTTGCTCCTGCTGGTCCAGGTTTCTCCGGAGGTGTGAGGGGGTTCTTGGGGGCTTTCCGTTTCTTTTCTTGGGCTCCTTACTTTTAATGGGTAGACTCGTACCTGGTATCTCTCACCACAGCTAGTAAGTAGCGACGCCACTAGATAAATACCACACTCATGAACGAGACATGGTACAGCGGGAAATCGGCCACGGCTGCCTCCGGCATGCGGCGGGCTTGCTCCCCGTCCATGTGTCGCTTGGCGTCGTGGCTCCCGAGTTTACACAGATTATATGATAGCACAGCGCTCGCGGAGCGTGGCGTTTCAAATAGGCTCAGGATGCGGGGTTCGAATCCTGCACACACGCCAGGTCACGCACCGCACTTGAAACAAGCTTCACGTCGCGAATATTTCGCGGCTGCAGAACTTCGGCATGCATGGCAGGAGAACCCGCTATGTGGGCGACAACAACAGGGAAGTCGGTGTGTATGAGGGGTGATATCTCGTTTTTTATATTCGGAGTCAAAAAGCAGTACAAACACTGGCAGTGCATTTTGCTCTGTTGTTTGGGCGCAGCAAGAACAGGAGACCTTTCGATCCTATGTTTGTTGCATAAATGAACGGAGTCACTGTTTTAGACAGCTGTTAACATGTTATGTTCTTGGTCGATTGACTGATTAAGTTATTGTTTGCATTTATTCTTACTGTAGTCTTGTAGGCTAGTAGGCAAGCCTGTGTAAAGGCAGGTTATATGGCATGGGCATGTACGTAGCAGATTACAACACTCTACGTTTTCTCTCTGTCTGCGTCACCTGGCGGAATGGTGGGGTATTGTTCTCCGTTCCGATTTCGCAGCTGCCGCGAAAGCCACGAGTAGAGTATGCGCCAAGACTACATCCACATCGCCATCATGTACGCACCGGCCTGACTATGTTGTTTTGCTGTTTCATACATATTGGAGCATATTTCCTGCAGCACACCACATTGTTGTACAGGTCTCTTATATTGCGCAAAATTGAGATCAGTACAAATATCACGTAAGTAAGTACGTTCGTTGAAGAACTACTGTAAATCACTCGGTGTCGAACAAAACGTTTGACGATGTCAGGGGTCGTTTTTGTGGTAAGTGCTTCGCTTCAGCAGTAGACATAAGCCTACCTGGTCGCTGGTGTGGATCATAGTCGCCTTAATCAGTGTAGATTATATGATGCTACTGAAGCATTAGCTGCAAACACGTTATTATACCATCTACACACATCAAACAAAAACGCAGCAAAATACGAATAGGAACGAGATAGTATGCGGGGCATCTATGAATAAAAACTGGTAGATACCATTTTTGTTTAGAAAATGTAGAGGAAATGCTGAACGTCAGGAAGCGTCGAGTTCTTGAAGGCAATACGTACTGAGTGGAACGTCTGGAGGTGTAATGTAACTGATGTTGCTAGCTACCATAGGTCTGCGTTTGTGACCTCCCCCACATAAGCCACTTTCCGTTAGTCGTTCTCGTAAGCAGTCTGAGAGTGCAATTTCAACATCATCAATGCGTTTCCCCTGTAGAAGGTCGCAACTTGATTTGTTTAGCAGCGATCCAAGCGTTTTCTTATCCGATTATCGTCATAGTCGGTCTCATTCGTCCGCAATATTTGTGTGCGTTTGTCGATGATATAGGGTGAGGGTAACCGTTGACGCCTTGCCGACGTTGAAGTATGCCTTGTTGTTGGTGTTTCATACACAATATATAAAATATTGGACCAACAATGATTACGCCACTGTATTGCTCTAATACCACACGCAAGACAGAAGACGTCCGGAGAAGGGATAAGCCTCAAATATGCCATCACGAGTGTTGTAGTTCTGACGGTCTTGATATAGCGATCAGCTGAAAACATGCTTTGGCTTGTCTCTGCGTAGTATATTCTCCGAACGACCTAGATGATCGGAAATTATCTATGAGACCTCGGAGCAGAGTACCCTCGTGCATCAAAGGCATCAAGCCGGGAACGTATTTTCCGCACATCAGAATCACAGCTGTAGGAGTAATCGCGGGACCAGGAAGAGGTAACACGCGAGACGACGGCCACCGGCGGAACCGTGCGCACTTCGTAGTGTTGCTAATGAAAACGCCTCACCAGGATACTTTGTGCGCAATGCAGGTCTCCCGTTCGCACACGTTTGTACGCTCTCTTATATATTAACCCCGCCAACGTTCGGTCAACGTCACCATTGCGGTATTGGAGATTTTGGAGGAATCTATTGTAACGGGTCGAAGAAGGCACCGTGAGTATACGGGAATCGCAAAGTGCCTAGGGGCACGGCCAGAGACGACCGCTGACGGCGCACGCGATGTAATGGTGCCAAGTTCGTCGGCATACGGTCAGCGGCAGGAAGAAAGAGTTCGCCCACGTACACGTCCTTTTCCGTCAAAGGTTTAGGATAGGGAGTGCCGGACTAGGCTTATTCGGCCCAGTAACACGGGCTCAAAGTTTCGAGAAAATCCTCACCACACTCTCCGTTCACCACAAGACCAAGCTGTTGGAGACACCCTTTTCGCTCACCGCACGGTCAATCTCTTAGACAAGGGAAAGTTATCGACGGTCATATAAGCAGCTGCAGCGGTATTGATGGGCCCGCACGCTCGCGCCGAAAGTAGGGAACTTAGGGGCGATAGTTGGGGCAGGGAGATTCGGAACTCCGGCCAGCAGCAGCAGCAGCGGCAGAAGAAAAAGCAGAAGCAGTGCCAGTATGGTGGCGGTGAACAGCAGCAGCAGCAACAGCAACAGCAGCTGCGGCAGTATGGAGGCGCAGGCCGTAGCCACAGCGGCAGCATGCAGACACCGGACAAAAGCAGTTGCAGTATAGGGACGCTAGGAAGCAGTAGCAGCATCAATGCAGTGGCAGGTTGGAGGTGCCGGCCAGTCGCAACAGCGGTGGTATGACATTGGTAGCAGCAACAGTAGTAGCAGCAGCCATGTTGTTGCATCTGGAGACGCACTGGGGGTGCTGGAAGCACCGGGAGTATGTGATGTCTGCCCGAGTCCCCGCCTGCGTCCAGAATATTCGATGGGTGGGGTGTACACGTGCGAGCAGTTTCGTATTCTCGGTAATCAGGCCTCGATTTGCAGAGCACCCAACCGTTTCCAAAGTGCACGCAGCATTTGTGAAGGATACGGCGAAAAGGAGAGTCACTGTCACACTGCACATCGTATGTTGAAACTTGTATGCGGAGAGCTCGAAGAGTAATGTATGACGACGATGACTGCTACTGTAGGACCCAAGTGTGCTTGCAGAAATCACACCAACGGACGAAATACCGACACTGATGCTTAAGATCGTACTGCACGTTTCGTCAAACATTCCCTTTCTGTCAATTGCACAGATCTCAACTGGAAATACATACTTTCGTGTTGTGAGCTTAAGGTGGTATTCTATGAGCAGCTTACTACATGAGTGGGTACGTACACGTAAAGACAAACCACAAATCGCGCAAAAACTTGCCTACGGCACGGTGCCCATAGCGGGCCCCCCTCACTAACCTGGGGGGGGCACGTGACTTTAAGCTATCGTATCGCACGCACGTCTAAGCACCGACCAGTCGATACCATACATGTTTGATGTATACCAGGTACATGGTTCGGGTCATTTGACAAGATAGGCGTACTACTTGTTGCATACAAGTACGATCGCGGATATCTGACGAAATGCACGTATGTGTTGTGTACGTAAAAGGATATTTGCAGATAAGTGGGTACAAGTTGAAGTAAGGTTCCGTGTCTGTGCATGCTTTGATAGTAAAATACAATCCCCACCTGGGTCAGTCCTCTTTGTATTACTATATATGACTGGTGGTAAGGATACGCTACCATCCACAGAAATGCGTAGTCAAGTACCCGTGCGTAGTATTTTCGGGAACAATTGCATACGACTTGGAATTAAAGTAAGAAATTTGCAATCAAGATCCGTACTTCGTAGTGATAGAGCAGTTTATGAAAATCTACATGAATCCCGAGCGTTTCTAACAAATTTTTTTTCACTTTTTGAGGCCCAATAACTTAGCATCCACTAAGTGAACGTAGGGTTTGCTCCCGCAGCTTCTTGGACGACAACTAGTGAAGCGATACGCCATCGGCGTGGAGGACCACAACACTGTAGTGAAGGATATTTGTTCATCTGTGATCTAGCCATTATACTAGCCTCCCTTTCGAGAAATATAACATAATCAAGATTTTGCGAGCTCTTTGTGCTACTCGCTCGCAACTTCGAACAGAAGCAAAACCATGGAGAGTCGTTTCTGGCTGCCTACGACTGCCCCCCGGCGCATCGAACACCTACACACACCCTGGCAAGTGTCTCCTCTCTTTTTGAGTTTCTTGTAAGGAGCTGCAGCTGTCCGTCAGTTGAGAACCTGGGGGAGATCGCTCTCGAGAGAAACACAAGCAAACGTTATGAATCTATTGGGAGTTACCGCTGCTCTCAGGTAAGCTCGAACCAGCCGACGTTCTAAACACAGCGTGTTTAAATGGCGATGTTGTTTTTGTTCGGATAAAATATCTATATAATAGAGTAGCTGGAAACCTGGAGGTCGAGAGACGCTTGGGTGCCAGCATGGCGTTGACAGACGAGCGATCAAAACTTTGCACAAGGCATTTCTTCTTGAGGGGTCTATCAGTCAGGTTTGACGGACTGATTGCCCCGGGCGTCACACCGGATTAACATACCTTTGGTTTGGGGTATCTTTTTCATGATGTTTTTCCTATATAGCTACAATGCTACCTAGTCAGCCCATACTGCGTTGTGGTATGTAATTCCGCATCGTGTGTGAGTGCCCTATCCAGTGATTAATTCAAGAACCTGCACACATGGGGCGATGCTCCCAGTGCGTGAGGTAGCTTCGGCAGTTCGATGATTCAGAGCAGCTTCCGCCTACCGCACAAGCGTATGCTTCTTGTGGTGCTGCTGCATCTTTCCTTCGCACACACCGCGCCGAAATAACTGCCAGTGCCAGGTTCTTCCCTTCTTGAACACGGGACACTTGTCATTGTCCATGGTTGACGGGTTGATGAGCTCTTTCCCCCCGCCTGTCTCAGACGCGAACGATGCAGTCTCGATCAGTTCTCCGCCTTCAGCGAGGTCTATCGTTTCACTCCTCGCCGACCCCTGATCCGCATATTGTGCGGCTGAGGCTAGGGTCGACACACTCCCCCGCCGCGCAGAAAACATTGGCGATCGCTGCTGCTTATGGATGATGCATAAGAGCAATGGCGATACGTCAGGTGTACGATTGCTGTCGATCACAGCAGACAATCTATGGCTCTCACCTTGTGCGCGAGCTAGACTAGCTAGAGGCATGTCGGCGTATTCAAAAGAATGCCGATGAAAGGACGTGGAGATCGGGCGATTCTCGGGCGCCCGGGAGGGTTTTCTGTCATATCATATCATACTGATATCTTACGAATGTCACGTTTTGTTTACAAACACATCACAAGTCACATCAGAGCGTTTTCAAAAGTGATTCCGACCTCTAGCTCGTTAGCACAGTGGGGAATGTCAATGGTTTTCCAACTCACCTCAGAATGTGTGTTTTAGGGACTCGGTCAGTCAGCGAGGAGTGTGGGCTCTTTCGTACTGACAGTATGATAGGGAATGAGAAGCTGCAGCCGGTGTCGCAGCACTCGCATCACGCCAGTGGAGCTCCCTTCGAGACGTCGCAGATAGTAATACTGGCATCATGATGAAGGATTTACTGTATAGTATGGAATTAGACCTCCAATGGAGTTGAAAAACAGGGGATTTGTGATTCTAACTTCTTCCTTGACGAAGCACAGTGACTGGGGATGTATGAAATGGCTTATGGAAGTACTTGTAAAAATAACGTGGAACCTCAAAAATTCTTACAGAAACGCAAGATGTGTTGACAAGTATCTATGCGTGGAGTATGGTAACTGCGTCGGTAGAGTATGACGGCGGTCGTATTGAATCGTGTCGTGCACCTGGGCTGTTGCCCAATTCGAATAATGTAGCAGTGCTGAACCATTTGCTTATATACCTATACGAAGTACTTCCATTAAAATGCAGTTGCGAGGGGAGCAGGGGGGGTTGTAAAAATTGGATTTGAGTTCTTCTACATCAGAGACGTACCGTTGTACTTCTTATACCGAGTATGCAGCAGAGGGGTCGATATTATCGGGTGGTATGCTGTATATATGTGAAGATGGTGCTATTGGTTTCGTCCGAAGGTTTTAGGGTCGATCTTAACGACACGTGCCCTATTTTGTGTTTTCCTGAACTTTCGGCATTCCACCAAATTCAGCGAGGGTTGAATCTTATCGAGTAAGTGCCTCAGTTGTCTCGGGAAATAATCGTCCACCGATCACAGAACCGTCCCTACCGCAGCTGCGCTCGCGGAACCCATGCGTGCGGTGGTCCCACTGTCATAGGTCTGACTCGTAGGCAGGTATCGGTGCCTTGAGGAGTGAATTTCGTCACCAACTCGTCACGCAACACAGACCAACGCTTGACCCAAAGCGACAAAACCTCAGCTATTGCCCTCTGCGAGCTCAGTCGGTCGGCCATGTCGATGCGGCCACCTTGTGAACTCTGCAACGAGAGCCCAGGTAGGTTTTGCGCCTTCTGCGTTCGACCATGACTTGCGAATGACCTCATGAACAACCCCCGTCAGCCCTGTGCGCTCGCAAGTGGTGGCAAAGCTCGATCGGTGGTGCTGCTCGTTCCTCTGCAGCTGTTTACCTCAATTTCCAGAACAACCCAAGAAACGTCAAGGCGTAATTGTTTGGGGTCGGAGGTTTCCGGCTTTTTCCGAAATAATTTCAGTAAAATGGCGATCCAATCCATGGATTCATAGTTGGCACAAATACTGGAACCATTGATTATATCGAAATGTCTCGGAATTTGTATCGAATCGAGGTCACTTCTTCCTTTCGCTCCCGAAACCTCGTGAGCTTTACGAGTTGGTCGCGACATTCTCGAGAGTATGCTGGGAACCAACCGGTCGACACCAGCCACTCCAGCGGATGCGACTGCCGCTATCGCGTCGGCCCCGGGCCGGCGCCCCCCGGCCTAACCGCGAAGTTGAAGCTACGCGGCTTTTGGTCTTGTATATTGTAGACCTCCGGTTCCATACCATCCTCCTGGAGTCGGAGCACTGTGTTCTTCTCCTCGGAGCATCCGAGGGGGGGGCGCTTGGGTCGGCGCTCCGCGTCAGCTAGGCTACGGGGCAGGTGCTGCGGGAACGTAGGGACCGGTGGCTCAAACTGAGACGGTCGAGATCGCCGGTGGGACGAACGCTGTTGAGAATGCCTCAGCTGGAGCGAGCTTGGGGGCGGAGCTCGTCCAAGTTGACCCCCTCAGTTCCAGCCGCCGACCATGGAAATAAGGAGTACCTGGTAAATATTATCAGGATCCGATCGGACTCACTACAACCACGCACCTTCCAGAGGTACGAGGGGGTTTGCCGCTTTCTCGCGTATGCGAGGTTGTGTTGGTCTGGCGTCGCTGTCCCTGCTGGCCGTAGATCAACGACAATATACGGGTGCAGGGCGACAAAGACATATTGGTGTCGGAGATTGAGTACGTGGGGACACAGGTTGGTACGTACTGAGTACAGGATACTTCTGCATTTCCCCGCTAGTCCTGAGTTCAGCAAGGGAAAGGTACCAATGGGGACACAGATTGGTATCGAAGATTGTGTAGGGTAGAGAGTATTTTCCTACGATCCCGCTATGCCCCTTCACTGCCAATTGACGTGCGTATGCGGAGGGTACTCGAGTTACCCGAGATGGTGGTATGTGCTTGTGCCCCTTGCTCTCTCTCGTTACGGCTGTTTCTTTCGTTGTACTGTAGTATACTCTCGTTGGACGGTGGGGCGGAGGGTCTCCCTCGATACGGCTGCACTCTCCTGCTGGTACGGAGTACAGGATACTTCTGCATTTTCTCGCTTGCCATGAGGACAGTACAAGGCCACGATGTGGTTTGACGCCCTCCCGCTGGTACTGAGTACAGGATACTTCTGCATTTCCCGCTTGTCCTGAGTACAATACGAGGCCACGATTTGGTTTTGACGCCCCCGTCGATACTGCTGTATGCTCTTTGTACTGCTGTAATCTGTCGTTTGACGGTGGCGAGTTGTACTGCTGTATTCTCTCGTGTGACGGTGTAGCGCATGGCTCCCTCGATCCTGCTGCACTCTTCCGCTCTTACGGAGTACAGGACACATTTGCATTTATGTACAGGATACATTTGCAATTTTCTCGTTCGTACTGGCTACAGTACGAGGCCTGTGTTATCTCGTTGTACTGCTCTATTCTCTCGTTGGACGGTGAAGCGAAGGGGTCCCTCGATACGGTTGCACTCTCCCACTCGTACGGAGTACAGGACACATTTGCATTTTCCCGCGCGTACCGACTACAGTACGAGGCCGAGATTTGGCCTTGACGGGGAGGCTGCACCTCTCGATACGGCTGTTTTCTCCCGCTTGACGAGGGAGTAGAAGGTAGGGTCTGACGGGGTCTTGTATCGTTTTGCCCTCCCACTGCTGCGCTGCCGCATCTACTGTTGTGCCCCCTCCCTCCATCTCGGTACTGCTCTTTTCGCTCGCTTTGACGAGGGAGTAGAGGGTATCATCCTACGGGGTCGGGTACTGTTGTGCCCCCTCTCGCCCACGTGATGCTGCTGGTCTCTCCCGCTTTGACGAAAGAGTGGAGCGTATGATCCTACGGGGTCTGGTACTGATGTGCCCCCTCGTTTCCTCTTAGTACTGCACCGTTCTCCCGTTTTGACGTTAAAGTGGAAGGTATGGTCTTCCGGGGGCTGGTACTATTGTGCCCCCCCCCGCCCACCTGATGCTGCTGTTGTCTCCCGCTTTGACGAGGGAGTAGAGGGTATGATCCTACGGGGTCTGGCACTTTTGTGCCCCCTCCCTCTCTCTTGATACTGCAGCATTCTCCGTTTGACGGGAAGGTCGAGGGTATGATCCTACGGGGTCTGGTACTGTTGTGCCCCCTCCCTCTCTCTTGACACTGCAGCATTCTCCCGTTTGACGGAAAGGTCGAGGGTATGAGCCGACAGGGTCTGGTACTGTTGTGCCCCCTCCCGCCCACGTGATGCTGCTGTTTTCTCCCGCTTTGACGATGCTATAGAGGGTATGATCCTACGGGGTCTGGTACTGTTGTGCCCTCTCCCGCCCACGTGATGCTGCTGTCTTCTCCAACTTGGACGAGGGTATGGAGGGTTTATATGATCGTAGGGGATCTGGTATTGTGCCCCCTCCCTCACTCTTGATACTGCAGCATTCTCCCGTTTGGGCGTTCAAGGGGAGGGTATGGTCCTAGGGGGTCTGGTACTGTTGTGCCCCCTCCCGCCCACGTGATGCTGCTGTTTATTCCGCGTGACGAGGGAGTAGAGGGTATGATCCTACGGGGTCTGGTACTGTTGGGCCCCCTCTTTCCCCCTTGATCCTGCTGTTTCTCCCACTTTGACGAGGGGTAGAGGGTATGATCCTACGGGGTTTGGTACGGGTATGCCTCCTCCCCCTCTGTTGATATTGCGGTTTCTTCCGCATTGACGAGGGGTAGAGGGTATGATCCTACGGGGTCAAGGTACAGTTGGGCCCCCCCCCCCTCTCTTGATACTGCAGAATTTTCCCGTTTGACGGGAAGGTTGAGGGTATGAACCTACGGGGTCTGGTACTGTTGTGCCCCCTCCCACCCACGTGATTCTGCTGTTTTCTTCCGCTTAACGAGGGAGTAGAGGGTATCATCCTACGGGGACTGGTACTGGTGGGCCTCCTCCCCACCCCGTGATACTGCTGTTTCCCCCGCTTTGACGAGGGGTAGAAGGCATCATCCTATGGTGTCGGGTACTGTTGCGCCCCCTCCCTCTTTCTTGATACTGAAGCATTCTCCCGTTTGTCGGGAAGGTGGAGGATATGATCCTACGGGGTCTGGTACCGTTGTGCACCCTCCCACCCACGTGATGCTGCTGTTTTCTCGCGCTTTGACGAGGGGTAGAGCGTATGATCCTGCGGGGTCTGGTACTGTTGTGCCCCCTCCCTCTCTCTTAATACGGCAGCATTCTCCGGTTTGGACGTTCAAGGGAAGGGTATGATCCTATGGGGTCTGGTAGTGTTGTGCCCCTTCACGCAAACGTGATGCTGCTGTTTCTTCCGCATTGACAAGGGAGTAGAGGGTAGGATCTTACGGGGTCTCGTACTGTTGTGCCCCCTCCCTCCCTCCTGATACTGTTGTTTCTCTCGCTTGGACGAGAGAGTAGAGGGTATGATCCCACGAGGTCGGGTACTGTTGTGACCCCTCCCACTCTCTTGATACTGCGGTTTCTCTCGCTTCAACGAGGGAGTAGAGGGTATGATCCTACGAGGACTGGTACTGTTGTCCCCCCACCCTCTCTTGATACCGCAGCATTCTCCCGTTTGACGTTGAAGTGGAAGGTATGGTCTTCCGGGGGCTGGTACTATTGTGCCCCCCCCTACCCACTTGATGCGGCTGTTGTCTCCCGCTTTGACGAGGGAGTAGAGGGTATAATCATACGGGGTCTGGTACTGTTGTGCCCCCTCCCTCTCTCTTGATACTGCAGCATTCTCCGTTAGACGGGAAGGTCGAGGGTATGATCCTACGGTGTCTGGCACTGTTGTGCCCCCTCCCGCCCACGTGATGCGGCTGTTTTATCCCGCTTTGACGAGGGAGTAGAGAGTATGATCCGACGGGGTCTGGTACTCTTGTGCCCCCTCCCTCTCTCTTAATACGGCAGCATTCTCCGGTTTACACGTTCAAGGGAAGGGTATGATCCTATGGGGTCTGGTAGTGTTGTGCCCCTTCACGCAAACGTGATGCTGCTGTTTCTTCCGCATTGACAAGGGAGTAGAGGGTAGGATCTTACGGGGTCTCGTACTGTTGTGCCCCTTCCCTCCCTCCTGATACTGTTGTTTCTCTCGCTTGGACGAGAGAGTAAAGGGTATGATCCCACGACGTCGGGCACTGTTGTGACGCCTCCCACTCTCTTGATACTGCGGTTTCTCTCGCTTCGACGAGGGAGTAGAGGGTATGATCCTACGAGGACTGGTACTGTTGTGCCCCCCCCCCTCTCTTGATACCGCAGCATTCTCCCGTTTGACGTTGAAATGGAAGGTATGGTCTTCCGGGGGCTGGTACTATTGTGCCCCCCCCCACCCACTTGATGCGGCTGTTGTCTCCCGCCTTGACGAGGGAGTAGAGGGTATGATCATACGGGGTCTGGTACTGTTGTGCCCCCTCCCTCTCTCTTGATACTGCAGCATTCTCCCGTTTGACGGAAAGGTCGAGGGTGTGATCCTACGGGGTCTGGTACCGTTGTGCACCCTCCCACCCACGTGATGCTGCTGTTTTCTCGCGCTTTGACGAGGGGTAGAGCGTATGATCCTGCGGGGTCTGGAACTGTTGTGCCCCCTCCCTTTCTCTTAATACGGCAGCATTATCACCTTTGGACGTTCAAGGGAAGGGTATGATCCTATGGGGTCTGGTACTGTTGTGCCCCTTCACGCAAACGTGATGCCGCTGTTTCTTCCGCATTGACAAGGGAGTAGAGGGTAGGATCTTACGGGGTCTCGTACTGTTGTGCCCCCTCCCTCCCTCCTGATACTGTTGTTTCTCTCGCTTGGACGAGAGAGTAAAGGGTATGATCCCACGACGTCGGGCACTGTTGTGACGCCTCCCACTCTCTTGATACTGCGGTTTCTCTCGCTTCGACGAGGGAGTAGAGGGTATGATCCTACGAGGACTGGTACTGTTGTGCCCCCCCCCCTCTCTTGATACCGCAGCATTCTCCCGTTTGACGTTGAAGTGGAAGGTATGGTCTTCCGGGGGCTGGTACTATTGTGCCCCCCCCCACCCACTTGATGCGGCTGTTGTCTCCCGCCTTGACGAGGGAGTAGAGGGTATGATCATACGGGGTCTGGTACTGTTGTGCCCCCTCCCTCTCTCTTGATACTGCAGCATTCTCCCGTTTGACGGGAAGGTCGAGGGTGTGATCCTACGGGGTCTGGTACCGTTGTGCACCCTCCCACCCACGTGATGCTGCTGTTTTCTCGCGCTTTGACGAGGGGTAGAGCGTATGATCCTGCGGGGTCTGGAACTGTTGTGCCCCCTCCCTTTCTCTTAATACGGCAGCATTATCACATTTGGACGTTCAAGGGAAGGGTATGATCCTATGGGGTCTGGTACTGTTGTGCCCCTTCACGCAAACGTGATGCCGCTGTTTCTTCCGCATTGACAAGGGAGTAGAGGGTAGGATCTTACGGGGTCTCGTACTGTTGTGCCCCCTCCCTCCCTCCTGATACTGTTGTTTCTCTCGCTTGGACGAGAGAGTAAAGGGTATGATCCCACGAGGTCGGGCACTGTTGTGACCCCTCCCACTCTCTTGATACTGCGGTTTCTCTCGCTTCGACGAGGGAGTAGAGGGTATGATCCTACGAGGACTGGTACTGTTGTGCCCCCCCCCCTCTCTTGAAACCGCAGCATTCTCCCGTTTGACGTTGAAGTGGAAGGTATGGTCTTCCGGGGGCTGGTACTATTGTGCCCCCCCCCACCCACTTGATGCGGCTGTTGTCTCCCGCTTTGACGAGGGAGTAGAGGGTATGATCATACGGGGTCTGGTACTGTTGTGCCTACTCCCTCTCTCTTGATACTGCAGCATTCTCCCGTTTGACGGGAAGGTCGAGAGTGTGATCCTACGGGGTCTGGCACTGTTGTGCCCCCTCCCGCCCACGTGATGCGGCTGTTTTATCCCGCTTTGACGAGGTTATAGAGGGTATGATCCTACGGGGGCTGGTACTGTTGTGCCCTCTCTCGCCTACGTGATGCTGCTGTTTTCTCCAGCTTGGACGAGGGTATAGAGGGTATTGTTTTTTTTTTGTTTTTTTTCATCCCATTCATTATCTTCGCACATCTTCTTCTCTCTCTCCTTCCAACTCGTAACTCAGATCCGGGGTCACATAGCAGGCTCTTCTCCCCCCTTCCCGCTACGGTACGTGCCTTCATTTTTATCGCGAGAAGATTTCAGCCTTTTCTTCCCTCGTCGACTCGCATCGAATTGTGCCTACCCACGCTGCAAGGCGCTCTCAACAATTGAATCCCTTTTTTTATTTTCGCAAATAAAGTCAAAGTCCGACCCTCCTAGGGCTCGAACCCAGGACTCAAACAAGTAGAATTCGAGGTTAACCACTTGAACCACCGGGGCGACCGGTATATATGATCGTAGGGGGTCTGGTACTGTTGTGCCCCCTCCCTCATACTTGATACTGCAGAATTCTCCCGTTTGGGCGTTCAAGGGGGGGGTATGGTCCTAAGGGGGTCTGGTACTGTTGTGCCCCCTCCCGCCCACGTGATGCGGGTGTTTTGTCCCGCTTTGACGAGGGAGTAGAGGGTATGATCCCATGGGGTCGGGTACTGTTGTGCCTCCCCCCCTCTCTTGATACTGCAGCAGTCTCCGTTTGACGTTAAAGTGTAGGGTATGGTCTTCCGGGGGCTGGTATTGTTGTGCCCCCCCCCGCCCACTTGATGCTGCTGTTATCTCCCGCTTTGACGAGGGGTAGAGCGTATGATCCTACGGGGTCTGGTACTGTTGTGCCCCCTCCCTCTCTCTTAATACGGCAGCGTTCTCCGGTTTGGACGTTCAAGGGAAGGGTATGATCCTATGGGGTCTGGTACTGTTGTGCCCCTTCACGCCAACGTGATGCTGCTGTTTCTTCCGCTTTGACAAGGGAGTAGAGGGTATGATCTTACGGGGTCCCGTACTGTTGTGCCCCCCCCCTCCCGCCTGACACTGCTGTTTCTCTCGCTTGGACGAGAGAGTAGAGGGTATGATCCTACGAGGTCGGGTACTGTTGTGACCCCTCCCACTCTCTTGATACTGCGGTTTCTCCCGCTTCGACGAGGGAGTAGAGGGTATGATCCTACGAGGTCTGGTACCGTTGTGCCTCCCCCCCTTTCTTGATACTGCAGCATTCTCTCGTTTGACGTTAAAGTAGAGGGTATGGTCTTCCGGGGGCTGGTACTGTTTTCCCCCTCCCCGCCCACTTGATGCTGCTGTTATCTCCCGCTTTGACGAGGGGTAGAGCGTATGATCCTGTGGGGTCTGGTACTGTTGTGCCCCCTCCCTCTCTCTTAATACGGCAGCATTATCACCTTTGGACGTTCAAGGGAAGGGTATGATCCTATGGGGTCTGGTATTGTTGTGCCCCTTCACGCAAACGTGATGCTGCTGTTTCTTCCGCATTGACAAGGGAGTAGAGGGTAGGATCTTACGGGGTCTCGTACTGTTGTGCCCCCTCCCTCTCTCTTGACACTGTTGTTTCTCTCGCTTGGACGTGATAGTAGAGGGTATGATCCCACAAAGTCGGGCACTGTTGTGACCCCTCCCACTCTCTTGATACTGCGGTTTCTCTCGCTTCGACGAGGGAGTAGAGGGTATGATCCTACGAGGACTGGTACTGTTGTGCCCCCCCCCCTCTCTTGATACCGCAGCATTCTCCCGTTTGACGTTGAAGTGGAAGGTATGGTCTTCCGGGGGCTGGTACTATTGTGCCCCCCCCCACCCACTTGATGCGGCTGTTGTCTCCCACTTTGACGAGGGAGTAGAGGGTTTGATCATACGGGGTCTGGTACTGTTGTGCCCCCTCCCTCTCTCTTGATACTGCAGCATTCTCCCGTTTGACGGGAAGGTCGAGGGTGTGATCCTACGGGGTCTGGCACTGTTGTGCCCCCTCCCGCCCACGTGATGCGGCTGTTTTATCCCGCTTTGACGAGGGAGTAGAGGGTATGATCCTACGGGGGCTGGTACTGTTGTGCCCTCTCTCGCCTACGTGATGCTGCTGTTTTCTCCAGCTTGGACGAGGGTATAGAGGGTATATATGATCGTAGGGGGTCTGGTACTGTTGTGCCCCCTCCCTCATACTTGATACTGCAGAATTCTCCTGTTTGGGCGTTCAAGGGAGGGGTATGGTCCTAGGGGGTCTGGTACTGTTGTGCCCCCTCCCGCCCACGTGATGCGGCTGTTTTGTCCCGCTTTGACGAGGGAGTAGAGGGTATGATCCCATGGGGTCGGGTACTGTTGTGTCTCCCCCCCTCTCTTGATACTGCAGCAGTCTCCGTTTGACGTTAAAGTGGAGGGTATGGTCTTCCGGGGGCTGGTATTGTTGTGTCCCCCCCCGCCCACTTGATGCTGCTGTTATCTCCCGCTTTGACGAGGGGTAGAGCGTATGATCCTACGGGGTCTGGTACTGTTGTGCCCCCTCCCTCTCTCTTAATACGGCAGCATTCTCCGGTTTGGACGTTCAAGGGAAGGGTATGATCCTATGGGGTCTGGTACTGTTGTGCCCCTTCACGCCAACGTGATGCTGCTGTTTTTTCCGCTTTGACAAGGGAGTAGAGGGTAGGATCTTACGGGGTCTCGTACTGTTGTGCCCCCTCCCTCCCGCCTGACACTGCTGTTTCTCTTGCTTGGACGAGAGAGTAGAGGGTATGATCCTACGAGGTCGGGTACTGTTGTGACCCCTCCCACTCTCTTGATACTGCTGTTTCTCCCGCTTCGACGAGGGAGTAGAGGGTATGATCCTACGAGGTCTGGTACCGTTGTGCCTGCCCCCCTCTCTTGATACTGCAGCATTCTCTCGTTTGACGTTAAAGTAGAGGGTATGGTCTTTCTGGGGCTGGTACTGTTTTCCCCCTCCCCGCCCACTTGATGGTGCTGTTGTCTCCCGCTTTGACGAGGGAGTAGAAGGCATGATCCTACGGGGTCTGGTACTGTTGTGACCCCTCCCTCTCTCTTGATACTGCAGCATTATCACCTTTGGACGTTCAAGTGGAGGGTATGGTGTAACGGGGTTTGGTACTGTTATGCCCCCTCCCTCCCTCCTGATACTGCTGTTTTCTCCCACTTTGACGAGGTGGTATAGGGTATGATCCTACGGGGTCTTGTACTGTTGTGCCCCCTCCCTCGCTATTGATACTGCTGTTTCACCCGCTTCGACGAGGGGGTAGAGGGTATGATCCTACGGGGTCTGGTACTGTTGTACTCCCTCCCTCTCTCTTGATACTGCAGCATTCTCCCGTTTGACGTTCAAATTGGAGGGTATGGTTCCGGGGTCTGGTACTGTTGTGCCCCCTCCCGCCCACTTAATGCTGCTGTTTTCACCCGCTTTAACGACGGAGTAGAGGGTAGGATCCTACGGGTTCGGGTACCGTGGTCCCCCCTCCCTCCATCTCGATCATGCTGCTTTCTCCCGCTTTGAGTGTTCTCCCGCTTTGACGGGGGGGTGTAGGGTAGGGTCCGACGGTGTCTGGGGCGGTTGTGCTCCCTCCCTCCCTCTTAAACTGCGGTGTTCTCCCGCGTTGACGTAAAATTGGAGTATATGGTCCTACGGGGTCTGGTACTGTTGTGCCCCCTTCCTCCCGCTTGATACTGCGGCAATCTCCGGTTTCACGGAGGAGGGGAGGGCAGGACTCTACGGGGGCTGGTACTGCGGTACTGCTCTATTCGCTCTTGACGGGGGAGGGGAGGGTATGGTCCTCCGGGGTCTGGTACTGTTGCGCCCCCTCCCTCCCACTTCATACTGCTGTATTCTCCTTTGGTTCCCCATATATGTGGGGGCACTACCGGTTTCCCCTTTACTTGTGTCTGAGCCGCGTGTGTCATGCTTTGGGGGTGTTCCGGTGGTACATGGCCCAGTCGTCATCGCGGTGCTGGTTTACCTTTCCCCCCCCTCACCCCATGACCCCGACCGTTGCGTTACCTCGCTACCACGTCGTTGCTTCGTCTACAGTTCCAGCAGCTTATCGTGGAGATGACCCGAACCTGGAGGAACTCCGCGGGGAGCTACAACTAGTACGACTCTGGTACTGTTGTGCCCCCTCCCTCTCTCTTAAATACGGCAGCATTCTCCCGTTTCGACGCTAAAAGTGGAGAGTATGGTCCTACGGGGTCGGGTACTGTTGTGCCCCTCCCGCCCACTCGATGCTGCTGTTTTCTCCTGCTTTAACCAGGGAGTAGAGGGTAGGATCCTACGGGGTCTGGTACTGTTGGGCCCCCTCCCTCCCTCTCGATACTGCTGTTTTCTCCCGCTTTGACGAGGGAGTAAAGGGTATGGTCCTACGGGGTCTGGTACAGTTGTGCCCCCTCCCTCTCTCTTGATACTGCAGCATTCTTTCGTTTTGACAGTTGAGGGGAGGGTATGGCCCTACGGGGTCTGGTACTTGATGCTGCTGTACTCTCTCGTTCTGACGGTGGAGGGGAGGGCTGGGTCCCACTTGATCTGGTACTGTTGTGCCCTTTCCTCCCGCTTGATACTCCTGTATTTTCTCGTTTGACGGTGGAGGGGGGGGCATGGTCCTACGGGGTCAGGTACCGTTGTGCCCCCTCACTTCCTCGATACTGCTGTATGCTCTCGTTTGACGGTGGAGCGGAGAACATGGCCCTACGGGGCCTGGTACTATTGTGCCCCCTCCCTCCCTCTCGATACGGCTGTATTCGCTCGTTTTGACGGCGGAGGGGAGGGCATGGGCCGATAGGGTTGGGCACCGTGGTGCCCACTCACCCCCCTCGATACTGCCGTTTTCTATCATTTGACGGGGGAGCGGAGGGTATGGTCCTACGGGATCTGGTACTGTTGTGCCCCCTCCCCCCCCTCGATACTGCCGTGTTCGCTCGTTTTGATGGTAGAGGGGAGGTACCGTGGCGCCCTCTCATTCCCGCATGATACTGCTGTATTCTATAGTTGTCAGTGGAGTGGAGGGTATGGTCCTATGTGTCTGGTACTGTGGTGCTCCCTCCCTCCCTCTTGATACTGCTGTATTTTCTCGTGTTGACGGCGGAGTGGACTTGTCCTGTTGTGCCCCCTCCATCCCTCTTGATACTGCTGTATTCTCTCGTGCTGACGGCAGAGTGGAGGGTATGGTCCTGCGGGGTCTAGCACTGTCGTGCCTCCTTCCTCCCTCTGGATACTGCGGTTTTCTCTCGTTTGGACGGTGGAGTCGAGGGTATGGTCTTACGGGGTCTGGTACCGTTGTGCCACCTCCCTTCCTCTTGACACTGCTGTATTCTCTCGTTTTGACGGGGGAGGGGAGGGTATGGTCCTCCGGGGTCTGCAGCTGTTTTTCCCCCTTCCTCCCTCGTGATACTGCTGTATTCTCCTTTGGGTCCTCGTATACGTGTCGATACTACGGTAGAACCTCATTTTGACGATAGGAAGCGGCGACCGTTGCCTTGGCCATAGACACTCCGTGGGCAGGCGGGGGACCCGCTTGACTCAAGCTAATATGATGATATTTGCGCTCACATATGACGGCGCCCCTTTGTGGGTCTAACATGCGCGTTCGATGCTGCAACGCCACAGGTTTTGTTTGCATATATGTATATTGTTCCTTATATATACATGTATTTTATCTATTTTATTTTGTTCGATTGTTTTCAGACACCAACGCAACTCGTTATCCTCACTTTCTGTTACCGTATTAACATCCATGTAGATACGCACGGAGTTGTGTTGCCGGTGTCTGTGCAATCGTCATATTTTCTCGACGGCCCGCCTGGATACACAGCTTCGCTTTAACGCTTGCTTACAAATATTTACTTTGTACCAAGGGGGGAAGAATTATGTCCCTCATTTGAATCGATTAACTCACCAAGGTTGCCACGCGTGTCTTCGCGGGGCTGCTTATGGTGTGATACAGCATTCCGTATACGACGCTTGCTGGCAAATATTTACTTACTCCGTACCAGAGTGGCAGAGCTATGCCCCTGGTTGATCCGATTACCTCAATTATGGATACACGCGCGTTTCGCGAGGTGTCCTTTGGCGCTATATGATACCCCGTATATATAGGGGTATCCTCACCTTTTTCCCCCCACGGCGCGCTGTAGATGGTCGCCGACGGTTGGCTCCGACGCCTTGATCGACGCCACGCACACGTGCGGCCCGTTCTTCTCCCCACGCCCCCCTTGGATACCAACGAACGCAAGTGTGCACGCACGGGAGCCCGGCCCGCCTCGGGAGTATGGCCGTCCGTGGCGGATGTCATTCGTGACCCCTTGCAGGGTCTCCTACGGCGTATTTCGTGGGATGCTCCGATATGGGATGCGGGGGGGGATGGGAAACTAATTCGTGCCGGGGTTCGTGCGCCGGCATGTCGGCTTTTATCACGACATCATTCTTAAAGTGCACCCTCTTCGAGACATGTTGGTGTTGTACTTACGCGATGGAAGGGGATCTTCACGATCTTCTCCTAAGGGAATACCGGGGTCCGTCGAGTGCCGGCCCGTTTGACGTCGCCCGATTTCCCGGAGCGGTGTGCCACAACCGTATCCCGTCAAGGTTCACCAGGTTTGTGGACGACGAGGAACGAGCCCTCGGCTTTAGACTTCCGTAACAAAGGGTAACGGGTGCCCAAGTTTCGGCTACTATCGCGCAGGGACGGGCAGCCATCACATAGTGGCGCGCATATATTTTGCTGGATCACGCGTCTTCAAATGCTCTTCGAGGCCTACGGTCCCCCTAAATTTGGTGTTCCCTTCCAAACAGAACGGCACTGGCGGAAGCCTCTTTAGGGTGGGTTACCTCTCAGTGGGGCGGCAACGACCAGGGACTTGGTGCGGTTTTCGTTTTGCTCTACTTTTCAGGAAGAAAACGTTGCACACATGAATTTCTACTAGGAGAGGCGGCGCTCACCCGGTTCGATCATTGCCGGCCCCGAGGTATTCGGCGCGGGTGCCTGTGGTGGTGGATGTTGATAAGACGCAACCACGTCAACGCCAAGTACTGGCGGCGATGGAGGGGCACCCCGGGCAAGTCCAAAAAAGCAGGGTGGCAGACGAGTTTGACGCGTTTGTGCTCGTTGTTTCAACGGGATCTCGTGGTTGGCAAACAGCTGCCCTAGACGATGTCTTTAATTTCCTCTGCTTCTTCGACACGCAAGGGAAAGGCATCAAGATGGTGCATGAAGCGTCTTGCCCCGGTGTGGGCCACGCGGGCGACGATGCGTGCCTGATGGGGTCTTCGTGTGCTAAACGGTATGTGGCCGAGTCTATTCGAAAAGGTTTGGGTCGAAGCTGAAAATGGCGATGAAAGAAAGCGGGCAAGGAGAGGAATGGGACCCCGTCCGCCGGGTAGGAAGTCCGTGCTCGAGCCCGGTGGTAGATTCGTACGTTACCTTCGTACCTGAGGAACAGAAGCAGGTCGGGATTCAGGTCAATCAGGCGGCGCCGATGCTGGACGACACACTCATAAATCTGCTAAGCGACATGCGGTTGCGCGCTCTGGTGGCCAGCTCTCTGGCAGAGCGTATTTTGCTGACCCGAGATATCGCCTTGTATTCCATGGCGTTCCGGGCGGTCACGGCGTGCATCTCAGCCGCACAGCGGATTGGGTGGGACTAAAGGACTGGGCACCTCTTCCCCGTTGCTACGGCAGAAGGTGGCCGGGGCCATCTCTCTCTCCGTGGCCCGTATGACGGTGAACCGGTAAAGCTATCTGCGAATGGCAGACCTGCCGAAACACTTCACTATGCACTCCTTTCGAGGGGGAGGCTCGCTCAGCAAATACCTGGCCGGGACGGCTGTGGACGAGATCATGAAAATTGGTGGCTGGAGAGTCAGTTGCAAAGTACTACATCGGGGCTACCTCGAGTGGAGAAATGCGGGGTAGCAAGAAGAACGTGACCAGAGCTACGCGGACGCTAGCGAGCTAACGTTTTCGCCGGAGTTCAGAAAGGACTTTGCGGCGTGTGCGGGTAAGGACTGAGTTCAGGTGATAGAAGTTTGGGTGAGACTATTCTGCCCCGGAGCGGCGGTCAACTACAAAGGCAATCTGAAAGGAGGCGTAAAGAAGTATGGGCGGGACCACAGGCCGGCGCAGGAGGCCTCATCCAATCCAATACTTACATTAAATGATCCACGGTAGATAGACAGAATACTACAGTAAAATGGCGATCCAATCCATGGGTTCATATTTGGCACGAAAATTGGAACCATTGATTATATCGAAATGTCTCGGAATTTGTATCGAATCGAGGTCACTTCTTCCTTTCGCCCCCGAAACCTCGGGAGTAGAGTTGGTCGCGCCATTTCTTGACACCATTCGGGCTTGTATACCCAGATCATTTACAGGTACTAACCCCGCGCAGAGTTTGTGATTCGCCACTTTACTCAGTGCGGGGGGAAATACCGGACGGGACCTCCTGCCTATCGCAGGAGGCCTCATCCAATCAAATACTTGCATTAAACGATCCACGGTAGAGAGACAGAACACTACAGGAAAATACCGAAATGTCGGAGAAACTCAGAAAAAATAGACTGACAACTGTCCTCGTTAAGGTCGACCCTTACCAGCATGCTCACGATTGTAGATTTTTGCTCTTCCTGTTGGTGCAGTTTCGTTTAGGGTTTGGGAGGTGTATACTGTCGCACTCTGTCTCGATGTCCTCGATCATTTGATGTAAGTACTGATTTTTATTATGAGTCCTCCTTCGTTGTCGTTCAAACAAATTGTTTGTTGTGTGCTCTTAACAGACCACTGGTCGGATACGTACTCGTCTCACCTAAACTTCCTTGCGCTTGCCTTAGTCCTGTCTCACATATGCTGCGAAATTGTTCTTAAACTCGGGCGTGATATACAATGAGATTTCGTACACTTGCCGTTTTAGGTTGGGAGTCCTTTCTGACAGGAGGTTTGATCACTGTTTATGTTGGCATTCATTTTTCGTGGATCTTGGGCTTGACGGTCTCCTTTGGCAACGATTCATGATGGAATTGGGGATTCGCCGTTTCACCTTGTAATCTGTGATGCTAGTGGCTCAGGACCTGTCATATATCGCACCGAGTGAGTGGGCCGTTTAACGTGTGCGGTGGTCCGTACTGGGCTGCGGGTATTGAGCTTTGGAAACCGTGATGCCGCAATGTTAATACGCCTGGATGACCCCTGAGACGGGTTGACCAGGCTCTTTCCTGGTAGTCTGGTTAGATGGAACGGTACGGCGTGTGTATGTGACATGATGGTACCCCACAAAGGTTAATTATAATACCAAGACCGACTCATATATTTGGTATGCGAAGCGGGTGACAATCGGGTGCGGGACGTCACATGTGCTATGCTTGGCGACAGGTACTGGCCCACGTGTGTGCGTGTTTGTTGGTGGTGTACTTGCTTCGTATGAACAGCTCTATTCCGCGATCATGACGTACGCCTCGTGTGCAGCAAGAAGGCACGTTCTTCAGACACGTCTACCAACAACCGTTGGGACGGGAGTGAACGAGAGAGGCACGTCACTAGTGCTATTGAGACAAACCAGGTGTTTATCAGTGCAATAAATCAATACTTTTCGGCTTTGTTCCCAGGTAACCATGTTTTCAGATGCATATTTAAAGCAAACCCGACGTGCTCGCTCCGCTTCGTAGATCGTATTGCGCATTCCGTACGCGATGCCCCCGCGGTACACTACATTCCACATTGATACGATATCTACTACCAAGCCATACGTAGCACTGATAACAGACATTCGCCCGAGAAACATTGCTGACGATACGATTCGCGGGCAACCCTTGTTCTGACGCAGACGGAGTCAGCAACACCAGCACATCCATCAGTCAAATCAACAACAATAGAACAGACCGACAACAGTATCCGCCAAGCATTCAAGACAGATCGCAGCACTCGCAGTACCAAAACTGACTCGTTGCTAGACGGTAATGCTGCTCGTGCTTCCATCTGGCGTAGAGGCGTTTGCCCTTATGGTAGGACCTGGCAAATACCCTGGTGGCGATATCACCGGATGAAACATCGCAACAAACACGAGGTGCTCGCTCCTATCCGCAGGACGTGATGCACCTATCGTATACGAACCTCCCCCCCCTACACTCTGTTCTGTGCGGGTACGGTATACACTACCAAGCAGCACGTAGCCCTGCTGCGAGGAATTCTCCCTCAACAAGCCACCAACGGTACCTTCCGCGGTCAGGCGTCGTTCAGAGGCGTACAGAGTCTGCCAAACCAACCTGTTCGTCAGCCCTCAAATTTCGACACAAACACACGACTACAGCAGTATCCGTCAAGGTCAGTGCTGTTCACGGCAACCGTGTCGTGGAGATTGTCCAGGAGGAAGACAAGCTAGCTACTCACGCCCTCACTCGGCGTTGAAGTCTTCCCGCCCAGGGTGGGGCCCGAAACTCAAACAGGAGGCGTTCTGACCAGATGCATACGCGAGAAAAACGGTCGGTACTTGCTTCGCTCCGCATCACGTTGTGGGGGCACCGTACACAATGTCGCCCACACTCCGTTCTATGCTGATATGATATATACTACCAGGTACCAAACCATCTGTATTCCTGATAAGACCCACTCCATGGCGGTTCGATACTTGCGATACGTTCTGCGGAAAACCCTTGTTCTGGCGTAGATGCAGTCGGGAAAACCAACTCGGTTATCCCGCAGAAATCATTATAGAAGTGGACAACTATAGCAACATCCGCCAAGAATCTAGGACAGTTCACAGCAACCGTGTTGTTGAAGGTATATAGTTGGAGAACACTGATGCTACGTACGCCTCAACTCGGCATTGAGTCTGTCGGTCCCAGCGTATGACCCGACACACGTATATGCTGATCCCATACCTAGAGCAGTAGACGGTCTTCGCGCCTAAACAGGTCGAGACTTGACCGGCATACATAGATACACCCATAAATGCCAACTATTCCTGCGGACGGTGCTTGCCGCCGACTGCAATTTGTCTACCACCGCCGAAATCGAACATGTACAACCCTTGCACAGGTCCTATATTGTATGTCCTGTTGACGGGTTGACTCCAGAAGTGTTTCGGCAGTTACTGACGCAATCTACCATGTCGTCAGTCGCCCGCTTGTAGCTTACTGGGTGCTCTTGTAGACGCTGATGCTGCCGACGCCTCCGCAAGCAGTGGCAATGTCTCCCGCGCACTCGTAGTCGCACACGCCCTTCTTCTTATTTTTAGCCGGTTCGGCACTTCCGCAGTGGCATTCTGAAAAGAGGCATGACACGTTCCAACGGAGGCATCACACAAGCAGGTTGTTTAGTTAATTTTACTATAATACGTGATATTACGCTAGTTGTGATAGCCGCAACGCACTAGGGAGACTGCACCAGTGAGAGTCTGATCCCGCAAGCTCACTGTCAAGGAATTTCGTGAACAATACTCCACGCCACGCACACTCGTGACGGAAGCCGGCCGCGCACCGATCAGTACCGTCCACGGATACATGCGAACTCCGGTGTATTAACGTCGTCTATCGTTCAACCGAATATTTTGGGAGTACAGTATTCCAAGAGTAGTTATCTTAGGATAAATGCTGGGTGCGGAGAAAAAACGACAGGCTTCTAAACCTACCTGAACCCTTTGACGTGGCGAAGTACTCCCAACCCGAGCAGTTGCAGATGTCGGCGCACGCCTGAGTAGCAGATGGGCGTGAGGCAATGGAATCGCGCGGAATTGATGCGCCTGTATTTGGTTGCACTATCACAGGAACATCAGTACAGCGTATTTTAGTATTGATTGGGCAATCAAGTGCTCCGCGACGGAGCACCAAGCGTCGTGCGGTCACACCAACTGAATTGTCCAAGAATACATTAGTTAATCACCTGCGTCGTCATCTCGCTCCAAGTAGTCACGGGGCCATTGAGAGGTGTTTTTTTATTCTTGGGTACGTAGCAGCCAAGGTACTTGGATTTGTCTGCCTTTCCAACCTCGAGGTTCTCGCCGCGCGGGGGTTCAGTCGTCGTCGGTTTTTTGGTCGGCTTAGGAGTAGGCGCAGGGGTGGGCGCTGGAGTGGGTTTCTTGGTCGGCTTTGGAGTAGGCGCCGCGGTGGGCGCGGGGGTGGGTTTCTTGGTCGGCTTCGGAGTGGGTGCCGGGGTAGGAGCGGCACAGAAGTCCTTGCCGACGGCAATACCCCTCAGAAGGGACAGGTCGGGAACGTTTCCCTGGTCATCGGTATAACCAGCGTTTACGATGACGCTGCCACCGGGGGCTTTGTTGCACACGTCGAGCATAACTTCAAAGTTGGTGGGGGTGGACTCGAGGTCATCCGCAGAAAACGTAACCGTCTTCTTCGAGATGGATCCGGAAGGAGACGAGTCAACCGAAACGTCGAACTCGATCGTGACGGTAGCCCCTGTTGATTCGCACGGGATGACGATGCCATCGTTGGACGAGAGGATGCTCGCCAAGGCCGCTGATGATCGTGAAGTATGGGAGTTGGACACGCATGGAGGAAGGGGAAGTTCTTCAGTTGTGCGCTCACAGTATCATTCTTGTTCCTGGTACTAGGTCACTGCAGTACTCTATCCCCATGTGGAATTGATGGTCTGTGGTTCCATTTGCATATCAATCAATAAACCAGGCATCGTTGGACAAACGGACCAAGTTTACATTACTCGGAACCTATTCGATAAGTGCATGTTGAGCGATAATCCTCTGTAGACCTTCTCTGAGTCTGGATACGCACGCGACATTCCTGGGGCATGATAGCATGGCTGCTCACCTCGTGCTAAGACAGCTACACGAGCATAGAACGAGAGCGTGCACTGATTTAAAATTAACCGTTGCAACCGTTTGTCGAGCCATCTCTGTTTCCAGGCGCGAGCACTTGCGTCGCAAAACAAATATTCACGGGTCAAGTTACCATGGCCGCCATGTTCGAGTGGAGTGTTTTAACGAAGGGTTATGTTCGCATAACATCGTCATTGAATCTCGTACCGAGTGCAGCAGTTACATGTCGCAAGCTTTTATACTCGAAAATGCACGAGTTCGTGGCTAAACTCTGCATCAAGCATGTACCGTAGTTGTGCGTCATCACAACTCCACACGCATTGCGGCCGAAATATCGCCCCAAGTGCGGCTGTGAAAATATTAAACAGCTTCAAATGCTTAGTAACGTCACGCCCCCCCCTAACCGGTTGAACGAGTGCATTTGCACGGGTGCACCATGGTGTGAGAACTTGTGTACCAAGTGTGTTCCAACCATTTCCAATACACCAGGTTCCAACGCCAATATGGTACAACACGTACGGGTAAAAAGACCTAAAGTAAGAATAGCAATTGAATGTGGCACTATCAAGAGCCGTCACACCGAGTGGTTGTCGTCTCTTCAACAAGTACAAAGGAAAACATACTTTGTTAAGACTTTCAGTATTGATGTTGATGCTGGCTGCAACGACCGTTGATGATCCGCGGCTTACCGTTGAGAAGGTCAAATTCTGCGACTTCGAAGACGTTGGAAGGGTCGCCTCCGATTGCCAGCAGTTCAATGGGGTTAGTCCCTTGGCCTGCGGCGGGTGATCAAAGGGTTGTATTATAGGCGTCTAAGATGTTAGTAAATCGTGCGGTGCGGTGGTTCACATGACCTAAAGATCCTGTCTGACTCTGGCTGCCGATTGGGCACCATGTGGTGACCGACGCGTTCTTCACACGGCAGAGGTAGCTCCTAGCATCGCATGGGTTATTCTCGCTTGACGACCTCCCCACGAATGGCCCACTCAACTAAACGATGAACGTCAACCAACGCAAGCAGTATCAAGGCCCCTATTTGATTTAAATAGTCATTTTCGAAAACGTATATTGTTTTCCCCGACAATATATCTGCCTACGAGCACGGTTCGGCAAGCTCTAACAGGGCCAACACGGAGGGGAGTTCGTCCAGTTGTCGCAGCCCAAGTTGCAGCGCGATGTGTGTGGTGTGGTGCGTTTGACATGTACCCAGAGCGACCTTCTTTGGCGGGGGTGGGTGACGCAAATGGTATTCCGAAGGTATCGTATTATTCAACAGTTTCAAGCAGCCGATTCGGTCAAAAATGTGTTTGACGAAAAATTATATTTCAGCCGGAGCACCGGTTCACCGCTCCCTTTACTTCTTCGCAAGAGGTTGATACTGGTTCGATATGTACTTTGGTCGGAGGGCAGTAGCACTCGCGCGGTTGCTGAGTACACGGCTTCACGGTATCGTCAAGTTTGACACTACGGTGGAAAACTGCGATGACGACAGTACTGCACATAGAACACATCGACAAGATGCCGACTCACCTACTCCGACAGCAAACACGGTTATGCCCGCTTTCCGGGCTGCCCCTGCTGCAATTGCTGTGGCGAAGAGGCTGCTGCTTTTACCGTCGGTGATTACGATCATGAACGATGCGTCTGCAGGGTTAATGCCTAAGAGCCGGGTGCCTTCCTTAATGCCGATTGACGTGGTCGTGCCACCCTCGGCTTGGGGGTCAGCATCGACAAAGGCGTCAAAGGCCTTGGCGGAGTCAAACGTAGAGGAGGAGGCCAACGTTTTTGCGTACTGCACGTACGATGCCCTTCCTCCATTGTCGAACAAGTTTCTGTCGGCAAAGGCGGCGACGGTATCCATAGCAAAGTCCTTCTCCAGCTCGAAATCACTTGCTTTGATGCTGCCTGAACCGTCGAGAACGAGGGCGAGGTTCACCTTCAAGGGCGGGGAAAAACACGAAATTTAAGATCCGATTGTTCCTTCAGATAAGTTCATTTATATATGTACGACTATCGTTTTTGCGGTCTACATGATACCTGGTGCACACATTACACGGTCTTCATAAACAGCAAGATGCTAGTGATATTTACACCGGTTGTATATTCAGTAGTGCTGCTGCAGTCCTAGTCTACACAGTGCTAATTTCAGTGGTGATGAGAGTAGGAACAGGGGCCCTGTATTAGTGGAAGAAAGAGTACCATTCGTAGCAGTAATTGTACAAGCAATGGCAGTTGTACTGCTGAAGTAGAAATACTGTTGTAGCAGTGATACAACAGTGGTATAGCAGTAGTTGCAGCAAAATGTAGTAATTATTGTAGAAACATTAGTTGCGGTGGTAATACATACAGTAGTATATAGTAGTAGCATAAGTAGTAGTAGTAGTATAAGTATTGGTAGTGTTACTGTAGAATACTACAAGACTACAGGAGTACTGCTGGAGTAGTAGTAGTAAAAGTAGCAGTAGTAGTAGTAGTAGCAGTAGTATATAGTAGTAGTAGTAGTAGTAGTAGTAGTAGTAGTTGTAGTAGTAGCAGCAGCAGTAGTAGTAGTAGTAGTAGTAGTAGTAGTAGTAGGAGTAGTAGTAGTAGTAGTAATAGTAGTAGTAGTAGTAGTAATAGTACTGGTAGTGTTGCTGTAGGAATACTACAATACTCCAGGGGTCCTGCTGGAGTAGTGCAGTAGGCATGCAGTAGCAGCGGTTGACTTGATCAACAGTACCGGTATGGTACCAGGGGTAGTTGGCAAAAATACAAGGTCGGTGTGAGTTGAACGATCAAATAAGTCGCCGCCACTTTGTTTCTAGTCACACCCCCAAAATACGCCCACGTCCTTAGTGTGACTGGCTACTCAAGTGGTTTGACCTTCAGACGTCTCACCCGGCGTAATATCCCACCTTACAGCCCGCTCTGGCCCATCGACAAAATATTTGTTTCCCTCGATTCCTTTGTTTTCCTCGAACTCTTTGGTGCCTCTTTTTTTTCGTTTGTTCCTGTGTTATTGTTGGTTCTTTTGAAAATCACATCCCCAGCTCCGCTTATCTGGGTTACATACATGCGACTTCGGGATTATCTTCCTGGAGTATCGAGCTCTTAGAATGGGTCGTGGACCGGTGTGCACTTGCACTTATGGGGCATCTACCTGTTGCGTTTCATTCTCCGTTGTGAGCGAGCGTAGCGGGCGAAACGGGGAAACGAAAACGTCCGCAGGCGCATACATAACATGTACGCAAATCATTCATGAATAGCAGCGCGGTAAATTGCGCTTTCGTGATGAAGACATTTACCTGGTATAGTTTCCGTCCTTGCCTCGATACTAGCTAATACCATCGTTTCGGGATCGATTGTGAGTATTCAATATGCAGTGTTATTGATGTTGCACAGCTCATTCCTATGTTTGCAGCAAGTAGACATTATTCGGCCGGCTGGTCTGGAACCTTTTATGAATAAACTAAAACTACGTGAGTCGTCCTACGAAAACCTGAACCTCTTGTCGATGTATGATGCCGTTTTTCACTGTTGATGGGCGACGTCAAACATGGGATATCGGAGGGGATATTACAGGCGGCATTCATTATTGACGGATGTACGTTCGGGCGTTCAGCATAAACCAGCTCGCACGCAAAACGTTTGTACCAGTTGAAAAGGTAGTTGGATACAAAGCGCGCGGCAGACCCGCCTGCAAGCAGCTACTACAGGCCGAGCTTAAGGCCACGCCCACTCGCTCACCGTGTGGGACGCTACGGACGTCTGCCCCTCTAGGGTGAACGCCAAGGTGGCATCTTCGCATGGACACGACGAAAGATCCATGGCGGTGAGCTGAACACACGATGAACCTATGACGTTGGTCACGGTGAGCGCGCTCAGCACACTCACTAGCTTTATCTTGGGCATCGCCATTGCGATTCACGGTAGTAGTCCTGTTTGTTACATAAGGGAATCGGCCGTGTTTACGTAATTGTTCGGAAAGGTTGGCTGTGCATTTATGTGAGCTTTGTTGACAAGAGTAGAAAATCGTCTGACATGTTTTGCGCACCATCGGTACATTATTGGCCTATATGCACATGCGACACACGACGGTTTCAATGTATTCCTTGTGGACCCAGAAGGCAAATAAAATAATAATTCCTTGTGGACCCAAAACATATAATGTGCCAAAACCACTACCTGTGCACCGTCAGTCTTCCCATTCTATCGTGACGGACTGTCTCTCCTGTCATCAAGATTTCATCGAGCTTCAACACGACCGCGACGAACTCAGTGAGTAATTCGTCCGCAGCAAGGGCACCTTAGACAAGACCAGGGAGACAAACACATCTCACCCGGCTCTGCGGTCCAGTCATTTACACAGTAAAGCTGGAACGACTGTATCGTTCTTCAACAGGCAATAGCAAATCCTACTGCATATAACGCTCACCCCTCACGTTAGTGAGCTCAACACTTTCCACTGCATATGCTCCGGAGAGCTCCTTCATGGCAATGAGTTTTACAACAAATACACAGGGTGTAACGTACCGGTATGTATCAAGGGCAGAAAGTACGATCTCTTACACAACACGTAGAACCGTCAACATGTCCGTTTGGCTTACCTGGGAGTAAAGAGGATGGAGGCTGGCCAGAGGTGGAAGACGAGAAGATAGAGAAGTGAGAGAGTAGGGGCATGGGTTGTCGACAAGAAGATGCGCCCGCTCAGCTCGTTTACGGAAAAACATTTTGCCAGGGTGTCCGTCTGAGCAACATTAACGAAGAGCAAGCGTTCTGAGGCGAGCGTTGAGGGGTATGGGCACACCGCGGTCCGATAGAGGGATCGACAAATTGAAAACGTCCACGACAACGGTCGTTTCACGTTGATGGCCGGCCCAAGCGTAGTGCCGCTGTGGTTCTCAGTGGATTCATTCGTCGATTCACCTGGGCAATAAGACTCATTGTATACATTGGACAGGGAACGGCAGTCGATTCATCAAATTGAATCTTATCATCATCCGGATCGAAACAAACTCATTCACAGTTGCAATGTTTCGAGTCTTTATTCAGAACGCTGTTTATCGGCCAGGGTCCGCTCGCTTCATTCGCTCCGTTTGACTACACATCAAGCAGAGCCGGCTCATTCAACGAACTCGATTCAGCGGTTCTGCCGAGCCCGATCCAACATTTCATTACGTTTCCATGGTTTAAAGATGGTTAGTTTAAGGGTCGATGACTGGTTACCCTCTTGACTAGTGTTAAGGTCAAGGATACATCACTGTTCCACTACAGCGTTTCCGGGGCCCTGTCGCGCGAGTGGCTCTGTACCGCACTCTAACATCGGACTTGAAAATACAAATATTGGCTTAGCGTGAAAAATGATCCCACGGCGGCGCATGTCGCAAGTTGTATAGCATTTATTTGGGTACTGACTGCATATATTTATGGTAGCCACCCTGCTTAGTAGATCTAGGCGTGACCCCTCCCTACTGTATCATTTGTTCCATACCAGTAGCCCGATAGACGTCGCTGTTGTTGTGTTGAAGTACCTAATACCAACCCAAGTAGGTGCCCTTGACGTAACACGCACCATTTTGGACCAGAGAGCACCAAAGAGTTCTTCAAGGTTGAAAGGATGTACGTACTGTCAGGGACTTGTTTAATTTCACGTATATATACGAATAAGCATCATTATGTTCTTTATTTCTCGACGGGGAGATATCTGGCCGGGTTTGTCTGGCTTGCGACCTGGCGCCAAACACGGGATATTTTACATTTTTTACCTAGCTTTACTCCTGCAGATGCACACGCGTGTGCAAAGTTTTTATTTCCACTGCTCGTGAGCCTATGAGAGCATGATAGGTACGTACGCAAAAACAGCACTTGGAACAAACCAAAAGGCAGCGATTGGGAGGCGATGTGTTTTCGAGCCTGCCTCAGTATCGGATCCTCAAAATTCGAACAATTCGAGAACATATCCATACTTTCGACCGTTTTATTCAACCGCTAACCTCGGCCTCCGCCTCTTTGCTTCTCTGATATCTACCATCCAGGCGACGGCCCGTGCGCCGAGAGGGACCGGCTAGAAAAAGGCGTGAGGGTTGGATCGTGGGCAGCAGCTTAGACCTCTAATTTTGGAGATTTACATGGTTTCTGTCGACTTGGAGATTTACATTCTCCTGTTAAAAAACAAGAAACGTTGAGTTCAATAAGTTGAACCCACGTACATTGTGGAGGCTTTCGTACTAAAATCAACAAGTGCGGTGATATCAACCCAATTATCTGCATCAGGTATCCGTACAAAGGATCCGGTTCCATCTTGGAGTATTTCATATATCAAAATATAATTAGGAACTTGAGATCGAAGGATCGGAAAGGAACAAGTAAGGACGGTCATATCGAAGCGGAGTTTGTCACCGTGCAAGTAAAATACGCCGAGCGTGTGTCGTGCACGGGTGCGTGCGTTGAAGTTCGGACTCATCGCCTGCCTCAGAGCATATTATATGGTCGATGCCGCAATGCCCAACCGTTTTCTTCCTAGATTGTGATCTGCTGCTGCCGACTACGATTGCTCTAGTGCTGCTGGTGCTGGGTCGTTTACCCATATTACGAATAGGAATGCCGGCGAATGATTTCCTCGGGTCTCGATCGGATGGATCTCTTGTGTTTGGTATTGATCCGCACGAGATTCATGCCGGATATTTGAATCGATAACTCGATATCGGAAGACCCGGAAGGCAACCAATGTGCGCCTTTCTCAACATTCTTGGAATAACGTGCGGCGGTGAAGTTATCACCGTCCTGCACGCGTATCGTACACAAGTGCTCGCGGTACAGCATTGGCACACCCCTTGCCACAACGGATCGGGCTTGTTTTGTGTCCGATGCCGTATTCGTGAATAGTTGGAATCCTATCTGTGATCTGCCGCTGTCGGCTGTATCGGCACAAAGTTCTGCTGATGTTGTACCGCCATCGGCTATTTTCCCTACTGCCGTCCGAAAGGTTGCGACGTTGATATTTTAGGCGAAGTCCGAAAAAACGCGCCGAGCTCGATTCCAGCTCGATTTAGCTTGCAATTCCATCTCGATCTCGCTTTCGAGTCTGACGAGCATTTAACCTGCAGTAAGGTTCGTGTTAAAATTGATAGTTTGATAAAACAATAACGGCGATATCGCTTCAAAACAAAAAAAACATCATCCAAACAAATTGAGAGATATCACGCATCCCAACGAAGGAATCCGCGAGCACTCACACTCGGAAACATTATACATCGCGCGCGCGCCATATACCGCAGAAGTAATAGACCAATACACAACGCCGATGTCTCCTTCAACAACCATAAGTTGCGATGGCATATACTCTGCATTCTTTTGGTTTGCTATTTCTGCCCGCCTGTCATTATAGTTTACGGTACAGGTATGCACGTATCCTCGTCCCAGACGTCGACTTCAACACACCTCGCAGTTATATTCCAGCAATCACCCACTGCAAAAAATAACTGCAATGATGATATGTGACCGCAGAAACTCTCAACTCGTCGACCCTTTCACCGCTTCCCGGAGCATGTGTGTCGACTGCTGGCACACACGCCCAGCATTGTAGCTGATTTTGCCTGTCTTCGCTGCTGCTCTCCTGTCGATATGTTGTGCTGCTGCTGTCTTCCCTACATCAATTGGCCGGTAGTATATCGGTACACAACAACAGCTAACTGGATGTTTCATTTTGTATACTATGCACTCATCTACTTCTCAGACGTCGACTTTCCAACCCTTGGCAGAATAGTTCCCACTATCACTCACGACTGAAAATAACTATGATAATTATATGCCCCCATGGCATATCCCTCATATCCTTCACCCATTCTCCGAGCATATGTGCCGGCTGCCGGCACTCATGCCAAGCCTTGCACCTATTGCAGCTGTTTCTGGTGGCTTCGCTGCTGCTCTTCTGATGATATCACGTGCTGTCTTCGCTATAGCATTTTGCCAGCCTTATATCGGTACACAACAACAGCTGACTGGATGCTTCATTTTGTGTTTACTCGATATATACCAGTTATTGTGATTCAAGTCCAAATGTCGTAAATCAAAAATAGATTCCGGCATGATTGCTCAGACATGTTTTCGTTTTTTTATAGCTTCTATAGAATACCCAGATTCATGCAATGACTGGACTGGAATACTGAGTGATCTCCGAGGTTCGAAGCCTTTTTATCGACCCGAGAGAGATCTTTTCGTTCACTCGTTCAGCCACATGGCCCACCCTACTCGATCTTTCACATATATTGTCTCGAGAGTTTGTTCCGATGGAAGTTTCCATTGAGGTCATTGTTTTCCCATGGACGTTCAAAGTGTTACATGGATGTATATTTACTTGCCTTTCACCCCATAGAGGTAATGTTTACCAGGTACTTGTTTCATGGGAGTACCCCGGTATATATTACACCCACGGTAGAAAGCAGAGTTTTCATGTGAGTCGGTTTCTTTCATGAAAGTTGCGCAAGCTTCCAAATGATCTGCCTCCATGTGATGCTCCACCTAGTTTCCTACTGCCCCGTTCCCGATTGGTACCTCCACCCCGCAGTGGGTGGTCCATATTGGGTAGCCTAGTCCCACCCTCAAACATACAGAAATGACTTAGCCCTCCGCATGCGCCACCACGGGCCAACCAATGACATTGATCCCAGCAACCATAGATATGTACGTGCTTCCAACGAAACCAACAAATATGGAAGTGAGGTTTACTTCCGTGGAAGTAACCTCTTTACCTCCATGGAAGTAACTTACCAGGGTATCTATAGGTGGACATTCATCCAAGAAATAACCGTACGTGGAAGCAAACCTACTTGCATGGAAGCCCACCCACTTCCATGGGACTCTAATCCTGCGCCACGCATAGATTTTGAGATATTCTTTCCTTTTCCTAGATGCAGGCAAAAGAGACGGGAGGGAGGCTGGTAGGTCTGCCACACGTTTTTGGACTCTTACTTGGACCACCCAGCACAACCTTATGGTGCACCAGGGAGAAACTCGCTGGAGGTTGGCGGAGTGAGAGGACGTGTATAGACACAAGCCAGCATACGATGCTCCTCGGTGTGTTCTCCACCCACTATAACCTATGAAAACAACAATGAAACAACGAAATACAGACTTTGTGCGAGGCATGCGATACAGCAGGGTATCGAATGCAACGCGCGGTAACCAGGAGCTAGAGGGTCCTGGCCTCGCGCTCATGACAACAGAACCAAACCAGAGTAGGAGGTGCATCGCTTTCTCCCGTGTGTGCAAGTTGTGTCTCGGATTGAGCATCCTGTAGCGAATCTTAGCGTGAGGTTACAAGATCTAGGGTCGTAAAGCAACTCAGGCATGGGCTGTCGGTTGAGCGCTAGCGACTGGGACATATCAACAACAATCAAGACATGAACAGCTACATATGATATCAAGTGGTGGCACACCTCAACATACATCATCAGCAGTGTGGGTGCGTGCATGCACCGGTAAAATAAAGTATGCACAACAAGAGCGTTAGCTTGGAAGGTGAAAAACTGCCCGTCGCCCCTTCGGAGCCCAGCGACGTTGCCTCACGCAAACCATACATAATGTCATGTAAGGGACAAAAACGCATCTAAGATATGCCTCAGCTATGAAAAAGGTCTGCGATATCTCCCAAGAAATCCCTTAGCTACTAGGGTCGAATAGCCGTGATGTACTCGCAGGGTCACCGTTTGCAACATGAGTCGGATACAATCATCTAGCCAACGTGAAGCCAGGCGATGACCCGACCGAGTGGACAGCTACGTTCTACGTATTATAGAGGAGAGCGAACGTCTGACGGAAGGGTAAAGGTTCCCCAAAAATGGAATGCGGAAATGGTAGCTATTTGCTTTGTTCAAACGGATCGCTGCGATGGACAAGGTAGGGAATGTGGCAGACGTGGCTACACACAACTTGAAGACTGGCGTAAATCACGCGACCCCTGCCATGACGAAACACTGTTTTCGATGTGTAACCCGTATGCCCCCCAACACCCGCCCCTTTACTACCCACCTTGTTAATACATCATGTTGGCCGCTTGGTGAAACTGACCTGCCAACGCTGCATTGGCTTAACGAAACCAGGCCGAAGTCTCAGAGCTAATACTAGCTTGTTTAAGAAGGTGTCAAGCCTGTTGTTGCCATCACCCACGGGAGCCACCGACAGTATCCTTCAAAATTCCCTATAGAAAAAGCAGCACGCTTGACGATAGTAGAACTTCACTCAGCTTGTAAATATATGTGACAGCGAGGACGCTGAAATCACAGTCCCGGGTGGGGGAGCTGTTTGCCGAAATGACCAGCGACATAGATGGAATAACAAGATCGATCGGCAGGCGGGCCAACTATTTATGGAACACTCTATGCCTTTACAAGTTTGGGCGTCGATTGCAAACATCGTATAAAATACTAATTGATGGCCTCTTCTACGTTTCGGTTGAGTGGCGCCGGTTGCGTGCTATACATAGTCCCTGTGAGATGGCTTGCCACAGACGGGATATACCACTGTGGCAAAGTGTGGGGTGGTACCAGTTGCCACTATCGTGCCAGCATTGTTGGCTGCCCATACAGAGGAACCATTAGTGTACCCGGTAACCCTCGAGAAGGGATCTGTACCCATGATTAGGCGTAGATAAAATGTATCACTCACAGCTCAGGGGTGTCCGTGAAAATGTTAAAACGACACACCACACCCCCGGAGGTCAGAATGAAAAACCGTTGCAACCGTTGTCATTACGTGATGAAATAAGAAAAAGTGAAAAAAGCAAAACAAGCATGTTTCCTGGTTTCATTTCTCACTCAGTTCTAGTAACCCCCCCTCTCTGTCGAAAACATAAAATGTGACGCGTCACATTTTGCTTCCCGGGCGTCCTTGTACAGCTTGCCAAACAGAGGTTTTCATCACAATAATCCCAATAAGAACTCTGCGACATCCCTGTAGTAATATCACTCTGCGCCGAAACATACCCCAAGCATTAAATAACCCTTGTTTTCCCGCAGCATTCTACACGAAGAACAGAAAACGAAGACACGAACGAACTCAAATATCACAATCAGCTGCTGTTGTGCACGTTTGTTTGCCGCCAGGTGAAAACCCAACCGGGGAATACACGACATTTCGTATCGCTCTGAAACGCATTAAAATGCGACGAAACAAAAACAGACTAAACAAAGGGGTCTCAGAATGCTCCCGACATGCAATTTGGGCATATCTTTGGATTTTTCCCTGTGGACTCCGTGCCCTCGCCCATCTACTAAGCGCCGTCGTTTAGGTGGGATTGAAAAATTACAAAAGAAAGATCGAAGAGAAACAATGCGCTGGGGAGGGCGAAGAGAAATCATTTGTAGAAAAAGCGAATGCGGACGAAAAGCTAGTATCGACCCAGCCGTGTTTCATTGGCAGCGTTGAAGTACTGATACATTCTCATGGAAGACTTGGGATAATCAACCCTGAGTTTCTTATCCCGCCAGGATTCGCTCCTTCTTGTGAGGTTGCGCGCAACGTAGGAGGGAGGTGAGATTTCTCCGCCGTGCCGGTTTCCCTGCGTAGTAGAGAAGCTGCAACTCTGTTGAATGAATTCTATCAGAAATTATCACGACAAATTTTAAACATCCATATACGTCTAAATTCAACCTGCCCGTAGAGGCCAAGCGAAATAAATTCTGTCTCCAAGGGAGAGGGAATTGTTCGACCATTATTGATTTTTCGTGTTTTAGACTGCATCGGTAAGGACACGGTGAAAACCGTTGAAACCCGGCACTACGCTCAACATTTGCTTATAACTCTGGGACCTATGCACAGAAAGGGGCGTATCAACGTCAGACGATAATTCAGACCCACATATAATAAGTGATTTTCATCATTATTCTCCCAAAATATAGTAATAATACCGTGCATAACCGCGGATGGCGCCTGAACATTGGTGCACACTCAACGTATTTGCTACTCCTGGAAAGGCTACGTGCAGCCTTTGGTTTGGCTAGAATTTAATTTGCTTTGGAAGTATATACTGTACGCACACTACCTGAGTTCCACAGCTTCGAAATACTCCACATCAATCGGGGATATATGTATGTGGGTGTGTAAATTAGGTATGTCACAGCAATTTCAGACAGTCCCTTATTTCCGCTGACGAGGCGCACAATATCGTGGGAGCTGAAGTTCTCTTAATGTGAAAACCCATGGTATGCGCGTTCTCAATGTGACACTGAGCTCATATTTTAGTTTCGATGATTTCACTGAAGTCACAGCCGACTTTTTGAAACATTTCAATTCATGTAAACTGGGAACTCGCACACTCGGGATACGCAATAATACTCGACCAGTACAAGGTTCCGTATTTTGCCGGCATACATACTCAGGGAAGGAGAAGCAGTGCAAATACCACCAGTCGTGCTCGGCTAGGGTTACACCTCAAAAATTTGAAGGCCTTCGCGAGACGAGCACGACTTTGAGAATCACATACAAGGTCACTCCAAGGGACGGCTTCACGGCCAACATTCAGTACACGATGAAACCATGAATATAGAGAACGATGCTCGCATGGCTCGGCTAGTCAGAGCTTTGTGGCATATAAACGCTACGCCCATCATATTATGCATCTCGCCTGGGAGATGTGTGTTTCGGTCGAAGATTCGATGCCGTGAATCATGATGTAAGGTCAATGCCGAAAGTGTTCGAGACATACTTGAGGGGAAGGGCAACTGCTGAAACTTGGAGCCACGTTTGGCGCGGTAGTGAAAATATAGAGTTGAATACTACACTAAGGATAGTAAACCAGCACATCATATGTAAGGTCGAGGACTTCGTTTAAACACATCTCTCTAAGCTGTGTAAGGTACTTCACGCCCAAGCACTACGTGTCGGCATTTTCAACCCCCATGCGTCAATGAACCCTGTAGTAGTGGACTGTTGTTTTCAACACTGTTGAAAAGGGTCGTTTTAATTCCGGAATATCTCCCATATATATTTGCTTGTCCTATAGTATGACCGAAATGACAACCACGTAAAGTATTGATTACAATACCTCGTGTTTCCAAGCACTTCGTGCAATCGTGAGGTGTATTCAAGCCACTAGAAATACGCGATCGCTCAAAACCAAACATTTCATGCCGCGTCGGTTTCTCCGCAACCACCGGTGTCACCCGGTTGTCTAGTAAAGCGACTACACCTCGCGACTACTATGGCGTTGAGGTCATGATTGCGAGTCCACCCTAGAGACTGTATTCAATCCTTGTCGGCCAAACCGATGTCAACTACGTGTGTCCCCGCCCATTCAGAGTCGAATCGATGGGGGGAAATTTGACTAACTCTTTCCTAGACAAACAAATCACGTCTTGTCCAGGGAAGGGGGGAGGATTGCCCGCTATGTTATCACGGGTTCGAGCAGCGAAAAGGAGAGAGCTGGGGAAGCAGACCGACTGCAAATCTCTGCAATGGCATCCTACGTTCGTTCTTGAGTTCACGTTCGTTTGATTCATCCACACTTTGAGACTTTGCCAAACGTAATTCCCTCCCCCGAGGCGCCGTAAATATCACATATGCTATGAAGGATCATCATTTTTTCTTCACCAATTTTGCTTGCAATACCCCTCTTGTGCTCATACACCGTATGTATGAGGTTATTATACAGCAATTGACTGAAGTTCACATTATTACTTACCAGCTATGACATACCAGGTATGAGGTATTCACTTTCGCATCCTTCAGAGGAAACCATGACATCACTATCTTTGGTACGGAGATTTGCTCCAAATCCACGTATAACATCTGACGATCTGCTGACGACCGCGTTTGAAAGAGTTGACAAGAATCATACCGCAACTTTTATTTTTATAGTGTTCTTATGCTTAACCCTCTTAGGACCCCAGTCCCGTTTTGGGGACAAACTACCTATAATTAGAGTACTTTGTCCCCACATATGGGAGTGCGGTTCTAAAGGGTTTATTTAAGCCCAATTCGCACAACTGTCGAGGAAATATGAATCGAGAGTCGGTTGGGAACCGAACATGGTACATGCGTGTATGTGGATGCCATGCTCTGGTAGTTTCGTGGCTTTGAAGAACTACCACTCGTAGTGTACGTTGTCATACTTGACATGGCGGTATAAACAAATAGCTGCACAACGGCAAATAGTTCTGCGCGGCTGTTGATGAAATACCGACGTAAGTCGCGAACTGAAACATTGTTCAGATGATATTAAGCACACTCATGAATCACCATAAACTCCAAACCAAAACGTACCATTCCAATCGCGATTGAAATATTATACATACCACTACGCCACTTGAAATTTCTATTGACGACTTCTTCATAATCATACGTACAAGCTCGTCTTGTTTACTCCCCAAGGGGTGATACCACTATAGATTAATAAGTGCGAACTCTTCAACTGCCGACGTGCAATGCCCTTCAATGGTACAGTAAAACTCTCGACAATCTATATCTCGCCTAAAAGTTTGAAATGTGTGCCAGGTTCTCCAATATGTCTCCCTTGAACAATGAGGGGCGACGTGAGGGCCACGCTCTCGACCCAACGATCGCATAAGTATGTCTTGCGTCGGCGACACAATTTGTCACAGACTTATACCTTTTTTTTTTTTTTTTGCTCATCCCATATTTTATCTTCGCACATCTTCTTCTCTCTCTCCTTCCAACTCGTAGCTCAGATCATGGTCGCATATCCGGCTCTTCTACCCTCTTCCCTCTACGGTACGTGCCTTCATTTTTATCGCAAGAAGATTCCAGCATTTTCTTCCCTCGTCGACTCGCATCGAATTGTGCCTACCCACGCTGCAAGGCGCTCTCAGCAATTGAATCCTTTTGACTTATATTTTTGCAAATAAAGTCAAATGTCCGACCCACCTGGGGTTCGATTCCAGGACTCAAACACAAGTATAATTCGAGGTTAACCACTTGAATCACCGGGGCCAACCTATACTGGTATATGTGTATCTTAAAGCATGACCGTGGTCTCTCGTATTTTGAAACTACTGTTGTGGTGGTCATATATATATATATATATATATAAAAATATATATGTTAGCCTGTGCACAGGTAGTGGTTGACGACAACCAGCATCCTTCGAATGGGAGGGAAGGGCAATGCCCCTTGGCTCACTTCGTATCGTTCGTCCGGCCTGCCGTCAAGCCTAGAGCCATGAGCAGTCTGGCATCTTCTGAACGCTACTCAGATGACGAACCTGCTACAGACTTCAGCCCAACATGAGCCGGTTCTCATATACTTAATATCTATGAGGGTGGCTTCACCGCGGAAGACTGATGCCCGCCGCCGCTCCGTTTGTTCCCGTAAATGTTCGAAACATATCGATCGCAGCTATGGAGGACGATATGGAATAGGACCAACAGTACAGCTAAAAAACGACCAGGTATACATTTACCTATTTGTATTTACGATATTTGGTCCTATTTACTATGGCCCCCCTTGATAGTGTATGGAGAGGTCAAATATTAAACGAATATGGGCAGTGCCACTGGGTGGTGAACACGTCAGAGCGGAAACGGCTGGTGTAGGACTGTGCTGCTGCTTCTTATTATGGCAGGACGCTAGATTATATAAAGCAGGTGGAACTCAGAACCAACGAGGTGTTCATACACCTGGTACCCGTTTTTACCACCTATTTATCAAGATGCTTCGTTTTTCGTGGGAAATAAGTTTTTGTGGGGCCGTGTGAGAGCCATCCCACAGTAGGGGTGCACCAGAAGTTCCTGAGCCCCAAACATTAGGAGCTCAATATCTCACCCGATAAAATACTTGAAGGAAATTCGTTCGTGCCCCCCGACCGGCACTTGTACGCGCTAGTCCTAAAACGAATATTCGAGTAAAATTCCATCCTCACTGGTAGTTCCTCACTTGAGAAGCTCAATTTGTCAGAATCCTTTGTCCCACAAAGTGCAACCCCTACCGTTGGGTGACTCGTGACAAAACCGTTGCCCGCTGTGACTGATGTACAACGTAGGTAAGGTTGCACTACGTACATTAGGGTTGCATGCTCCAGGTTTTGTACTTTATTCCAGTTGGACATACGGAAACAACGTTAGCCACTGCGAGTGCCATTATTTCCAGCAGTTCTGTGGACTTTGAGTATCTCGGCTCAATATACCGCAAGGAGAGGCGGAAACTGCACTACTTAGACTACCACTGTATATCTACGTCTGATCTTCTGTACTCCTCTGTATTGCAACTGGTGTAAAAGCTGCGTATATGATGGCAGCACCGTGTTTAGTATAGTGGTAGCACATTTCGACGTTCGCGAGAAAAGTGAAAAGTTTTCAAACCGTCACATGAAAGCCTTCATCAATCAAAGAAACTCCCTCAGACATCGCCCCGCGCTCTTCCAGGACAAATTAAAAGCATTGACATCCTTCTTCGCCATTCCCACGTGAAACGTTCTGGCGATTAGATTGGTGTTTACGGCCACACCGATCGCTCTTAGATAGGCAGGCGGGCAGGCCCTCTCAAAGTGTCATGGAGGCAGACGGATTCCGTTCAGGATTTCTATTTGATATTTCCATGGAAGTACGTTCAATCCCATGGAAGCGTAAAAAGTAGTAACAATCGGTTCGACTCATGTGAACGCTTGAAGGCCGCTTCTAGTGGGCGTGGTTGCGGAAGCTTTGTTTCTTCAACGTTAGTGAAAGCTTTCGCGTTCCCCAAGAGTAAACGTTATAATGTACTCCCGTGTACGGAGAATTTACTTCAATGGAAATGATATAACTTTACGGTAGGAAAGCAATTTGCATGGGAGGGACACGACTTTCGTGGGGAAACCACCCCTCGCTGGGAGGGTTGTTCGTTTCTTTGATATGTCTAAACAGCTGATGCCCCTCTAACATCTTATTAATGCTTCTCAATGTTTTTATGCGCGTTGACGCGGTGGGGTTCCGCCTTCGGCTGAAGCCTCATACGGCACGGAGACAACAGACATCATACGGGCTGTTTGAATAGCCACCACACCGGTATCCCTCGCCTAAAGGCGACGGGACGACTCCCATCACGGTCAGGTTCGCAAGCGTTCGTGGGGCAGTTGAAGGACGACCGCGGGGTGGGCAGGGGTCTCCGTGGCGTTTCATGGCTAGTCGTTAAACCATTCACAAAGCACTCTTATCCAAACGGCACGACGTCCCTACTCCTCATGAAGACATCTCCGATGTTTGAGGACTCTCTAGGTATATCACAGGCGTGTGGCTACCGTGTACTATCCGGTGCTGGCTGTAAATGGTTACCCAGCTAGTACACCACACGGATAGCAAACGCCTATGTTGATTTCATTTTCTTGAGGTCAGATCTCATGACCTGTAAGCTGACGATTCGCAACATATGTTCTATGATGTGCCATAGACGATGCCCTGGTACGTACGCTTACACTGTTCTTGTTATGTTTCTCATCCTTACATGATACTATACCCAAGGGGAATTTCCCTGAGTCAAGGTGACTCCCGTCTTGAATCCGCGCATACACGGTGTTTTACACTAGTACATACCGGCATATAATTTAGCACCGATACGAGAGGATATAACCGCTACAATTAATGGTAACGTAAATATCTAGACGGACCTGGATTCCGTCTCCCCGAGCATAGCAGGCGGAGGCGCATGTCTAAGAAGACACATACCCCTCTAGTGTGGGCGCACACCTGCATACGTTCGCGAAAAACACACGGCCTGTGGGACGTCGTTATTGCCTCGCTTCAAAGACGGAGACAAGATACTTATATATGAACCAGTCACAGGCCTCCCTGAGCTGTTTGTTAAGAAAGGAAAATAAACGTCATTCTGAATAATGACGCGTGACACAAGACGGCAGCGGCACACGAGACAGAAGAAAAAATGCTTACCGCATGCACTCGGATACGAGGCGCAAGTAGGATAGGTCGCCGCCCGTGAGGGCAGTTGGGTGCGCGGGCATTGGGTTTTTACGGCGTTATCTGCACTCGTGTGAGCGGGTCTTGTGGGTTAGAACATGTGCGCACAGGTCGGAATTTCGCTCCACATGTGCACATACTTAGATGTATTTGGTTCGTGTGTGCCTAAAAACTAATTGGATACAACGACGACTGTTACCATAGGCACCGACCGTCAATGAAGTACGCGTGCCATCGAAAGGCACAGGCCTACAGGTCCCAGGATGATGTCTTCGTCGGTCATAGATGACAGAAAGAACGGTCCCAATAGGCGCAAACCTTTTACTATGGGCCTGCATCAGCATTCGCTGAAAACATGTACCGACGTCGTGGAACCCTAGCCTCGATCCACGCAGGTCAACACTAAAATAGTACGCTTCTTCTAGGCACAATCCGTTCATAAGGCAAAAGAAACCAACCTATATTTACCGGTACGCAAAACGATTTTCCGGACAGAGGTGCATGGCCCGTTGAACGGGACCACCCTAAGGGGAACTGGGGAACGTAGTTTTTCAGCCTAGGAGACAACAAGAAATTTAGCAATCATCACAGGTCCATCCACTATGAGCGACAACAAATGTACGACAGTGTCAGGAAATAATCCTGTCTCTCCGAAACAGTTCACCGACAAACAAGCAGTCGAACACAAACACGACAATCAAATATACAGGAAATGATGAAAAGGTGAACACCTCCGGGAAAGGCACAGACCTAGCGGAGCCAGATATCCCCCTTCCGTTATTACGGGGGACCGCAGTAAATAGAACCTACGGTACACACAAAACAAACTATGATTACCTATTTTTACTAACAATATTCGGTCCTATTTAATATGGTCCCCCACAATAATAGTGGGGAGAAGGCAACAACTGCCGCAGCAGAGACGAACCCACCCTTGGTGGGCTTGAATTTAAATACGACCACGACAGGCACATATCGTGTTTCCACGAGAACGATAACGCCCTCACAACCCACTAAACAGGCGAAAAAAAGTAATCCGAGAACAAAAAAGTAAACAAATACCGATGTCGATTTTTGTCTCTACGAGTATGTGTATGGTGTTGTTACGTCCGCTGTTATTCTCTGTGTTTGACGTGTTATTCCTCGCCCTCGGTTCTGTTGTTGTTTAGTTGGTTTTGGTTTGTTTGGGTGTTCGCATGTTCGTTTACTTCTTTGGAGAGCCGATGTAGGTACCCATGACAGATGAACTTGGGCCTACCGGGACCGTTGTGCCTGTCTCCAATACCGTCGACCAAGTTCCTGCACGATTATGCCTTTGCTATGGGGCGTGTGCCTGTTCGAATGCCCCCTATATATGCATTGAATAGTGTTAAACAAGTACTGGCAGTAGTGAAGAAACGTAGGCAATACTGAAAATGAAACTATTTCAAAGATAGCATCAGGTAGCCGCAGTATCTGACACTACCACACAACCACTCTAAAAAATGTGCCAGTTTTACAACTCAACTAAATATGCGTTACACACCACACACCAATCTCTTGTAATCATTTTTAATTCAAATGCGATTATTTCTGCCCACCGAACTTTATCCCCTCAAATCGAACATACCAGGTACGTAAGATCTCTTTACATATAAAGGGTATGATCCATCGAAGAATACCTCCATTTGATCTCTGCTTCAGGCTTTCGGGAGAAGAGATTACAACAGAAAAACGTGATCTCACGCCCGGCGACAACAGCGATCCAAAGCCACGTGCCGTGACCGCTGCACGTGGCGTACGTCTACTTCACCGAACGCGCAGGGACACAGGTGGCAACGTTGAGAACAGTCGAATCAACCTCAAGTCTGGCGATGACCCGATCGAGTCGAGAATGGCGCCCGTACGTGTCCCATAGCGGTAGAGCGCTCGTCTGGCCTTCGAGAGAACTTCACACAGGTATATATACCAGGTATATATATGCAGGTCGAGAGCAAGCACCGAGTGAAGCGCGAAGGGGTGACAAAAGCGTTGATCCACAAAATAAGGAGGTGCCGTGACTAACGCAGCCCCCATTGTTTAAAAACGCCGGCATCGTCGTAACTACTGAACGGGTCTTGATCCGTAACATCCCCCCAAGCATGATGCAAATATCGAAGCAATATACTACAGACATCCATATGGCGGAGGGTCACACCAGCAAGTTGTTGTCGATATAGCGTACTCAGGGGTATTGGTCTCGCAAATCGTAAATAGGACCCCCGCTGAAACCCTTCCTGGTTCCTAAACCTATCTGGAGCAGGGTCAAGGTCTCGCGGGGTGAGAGAGGCGCACGAGGTTTGACTGAGACGGGGGCTGGGCCGATTGCAAACAGCGGGTTGAAGACATGCCAGTCTGCAATGAAGGCATCCAGCCCCAACGGGGTCAAACTATGTAGCACCTCCTTCCCCTCTGGATCTCTCACTTCATTATCGCAATGACTGTACTAAAGGGGAGCGTAGTTCTTCCGCAGCTAACGAGGTAGTCGAACGGCTAAGTCCTTATCGCTTCTAACCGCAACTTGAAACCGGACCCCCGGAAATGGAATACAGTCTTTGTCAGGCAGTGAATGCCTCGGATTAGGAGTCGGACGCGGATATGCTTAATGTGTGGAGCGCGGATGCAGTTCGGGTGAGTCGCTGTTGACCTCACATCGTTACATGTGCGCTTATGCTTGTCCACACTACCTGCGCGACTCCCCCAAGGGCTTGTGTAGAGGCCGTGTTGGAGCTTCCTCTGTCAGTGATGTCTGCTGCTCTCTGACTTGCGCACCAACACGACGCTCTCCCTCTTGACATCCACATAGTCCAGCGGCAGGTTCGAGATAATGTCGTTGGCACGGGACTCCACAACAAAACCAGATATCGGAGCACATATTACTTTGTACCAAATGGACGTTTAGTCCGGAATAGTTCATTTTTTCGTTCGGCCGCGGGTCTTTTTTCGTTCTTTCTGCTGCGGGGCCCGCAGGGGGGCCGCGTGGTTAGTACGGTGCTAGTGCTCGCTCAGGCCGGTTTCCGTGGCCCATTCTCTAGATGGTCAAAGTCACGTGACCCAGCAAGCAACTCAGGGGATGGGGTCCCACTTCCGAAAAGCCATCCAGAGGCTTAAGCTACAACCCGGATCTTCGTATTTTCAGCTGCAAAGATTTTGTTTTTCTCGCTTTTTGCTGCAACTGCAACTACAGCACACAGCAGTGCTGCTCGAGTTCGCAACAGCAACAACAGGCGTATAAGTGCTGCTCTAGTCGAGTGTTGCTCCAGGGCCGCTGGATGTTGCTACTGCTGTTGTTGCTGCTGGGTGGTCGTGGGCCCGTGACTGCCTGGCCACGCCGTGCTCGTGTTTGTCTCGTGTTCGTTGGGCTTGAGCGCTCGAATGATCGTGGTCCCGGGTCCTTGTTTTTGCGGTGCAATTGGCTTGACACCTACTTGTGCTCGTGCGCTCGAGTTCTGCTCGAGCAGTACGCAGCAGTACATGAACAGCAACAACAGGCGTACGAGTGCTGCTCGAATCGAGTGCCGCTCGAGTGCTGCTCGAATCGAGTGTTGCTCGAGTGCTGCTGAGTACTGCTGCTGCTGCCGCTGCTGAGTGCTCGTGTGCTCGTGACTGCTTGGCCACAAGACATGAGAACACGCTGTATCCACCTCGTACATGGAATAATTTGTTTAGTCAAGCAATCGAGTGATCGTGGTGACGTGTCGTTTTTGTTGCGGTGCACTAGGCTTGACACCTACTCATGCTCGTGCGCTCGAGTCCTGCTCGAGCAGTACGCAGCAGTACAAGAACAGCAACAACAAGCGTACGCGTGCTGCTCGAATCGAGTGTTGCTCGAGTGCTGCTGAATGTTGCTGCTGCTGCTGCTGAGTGCTCGTGTGCTCTGCTTCGCCACAAGACGTGAGAACACGCTGTATCCACCACGTCGCCAACGCGTCGGCCGGTGGCCCGTCCCTCACTACCGAGACATACCATACACGTTGCGAGACACCATGTTCCGCTGTATGGCCTAACGACGCTGTGGCCTTGCACTAAAAGGGCGGTCGACGGTGAGAAAGTATGTGCCGGTGCAGGCCTCGAGGCCGGTTCCAACGCGTCGGCCCTTGGCCCGTCCCTCACTAGCGATACCTACCATCAATGCCGCGGTACACAATGAATTACGTATGGTATTAGTGTTTTTCTTTTTGAATATATCGGTGCGAATAACCTTTTGTCGGATCTTCGCACCACGTAGAGCGTTGCGTGTTGTATTGTAGACGAGTGTTTACTGCCTTTTGTACAATGTACCCGTGTCACGCGGTTTGCTTAATATTCTGCTAACACTCCTGTTGTTGCTGCCGCTACTGCTCCTACCCACAGTAGCGGTATAGCTGCTATTACTACTGCTGTTGCGGGCACAGGTTGCTGTTCTTGCTGCTGCCCTTATTTTGTTTTGGCCCGTGCCACGCGGTTGCTTATCTTGCTGCTCTCGTTGTTGCTATTAATAATCATGCTGAAATAAGTGAGCAGTACCCAGTATTTGCAGATTCTCCGGATCATACAGACATCCCGCAGATGATACAGATCCTCCAAATCGTACAGATCGTATCCCGGTTAATATGTACAGATCATTTAGATCACACAGATTTCACTCATGTAGATCATACAGATCCTGCAGATTATACAGATCCTGCAGATTATACAGATCCTACAGATCAATGACACCCACCAATAAACATGTTATGTGCAGATCATGCAGATCGTACAATCCCTATCTCGCTAAAGATGTATAGATCGGCAGATCGGACAGATGCCATCCCGGTCAAACTGTACTGATTGTACTGCTCACACATATTCTACTCGGGTACATATCTAGGAAAACTATAATCAGACAGATCCCTCCCGGTTAAACATTAACATGTTTTTTAGATCAACCAGATCCCACCTGGCATACAAGTGGAACTGATACGGAACATACCTGTCTCTCCAGGCAAACTACCAGTTGGAGGGTGTAGATAATTGATCATGCAGATCCTCCACATCATGCATACATTGCATTCAGATCATCCCACCCGGCACGCAAGTGCAATCATAAAGACCAAGCAGATAGATATCACCGCCAAGGAAAAGAGTGATACATCTACAATATACAGACCCTGCAGATCGTACAGATCGTTTGGATCATGCGGACCCACCCACGCAAAGCTCTTCATCAGTTAGTTAATGACGGCACACGTATGTTCGACTAGGGCTAGGGTTAGGTTCATGCACATCGTGCAGACCCGACCCCGTAGAGGTGTTCAGATCATCAAGGATCACCTATCCTACATCGATGATACAGATCCCACCCAGGTGATAAATTCCTGGATGATGCACACCCCTTCAATTTCGGTGCTACGCTTTTCTTTAGGGCGATACAGTAATCCATGTCTCCTACCAGGTATGCGCCCAGACATGCGAGAGCGTCGAAGACTAGACTACTACTTTTCGCTTTTAGAAAAATATCAGTAGCCCATGACTCAGTTTTCTCCGAGATCACTTTTACTCAAAACAGAGGTGCGAGGGTTTTACCTGCGTCTCCCTTTTCAACTTGCGACACACAACGGATTTGATGCCACCCACATTCCAAAGGGGAGCCTTGTACTTTGTAAAATATCGAATAGAGCACTCGTTCCATATATGTTGAAGAATTGGTTCTTAATTTGCCTCGGAGCGAAGCGTCGCCTGTTTGAACTTGAGTCTGCTTCATATCAGACTCCAATACGAAAGCCACAAGCGGGAGGAACTGGGCGCTTCCGCCTCAGCTCGGAAGGAGTTAGTCAGATGACGAAAAGGGCACGCGCGCCCAGTGTGCCACAGGCGACTGAGCGGCCGACGAACACGTGAGCAGCGTGCCGGTTCGTAACTCCAGAGTGGACCCAGCAATACCGGCTTAATCTTACTTTAAACATCTGGTCCAAACCACGAATGCCGGGGTTACAGCAGCAGCAACGGGCTGTGCATTAGGAGGGTACACGTCTGACAATGGCGAGGTGGTTTGCACGAAGCAGGGTAGGCATCCAAGTTACGCAGTTTTATGATCTGGTACACCAAGGCGGGGGCCTCGGTCTACTGTGGTGCCAGTTCCGATTGACAGGTACGTACTTCAAGAACTATGACCGTACGAGATATATGCGAATGCATGTACGTAGCGGAAGCAGCAAGCGGCTCGGAGCACCAAAGGGCAGCATAGAACATCAGTACCGAGACATACCGAACAACAGCAGACGTGTTAGTGGTAAATAATGGCGTGCTGGTGGGGGTGTGGGCTTCCAGAGCGGCCGGGGTGCTGCCTCACTCGACACAAGAACGAGCGCTTGGACTCGGCTACACTAGGATATCAGGGAAAATGAAGAGCATGTCGTGGGTATACCTGGCCACTTCTATTTTGTCGGCAGTGGACAACTAGTTATCATCGGCAAGGCGATATACAACTTAGGTAATCGGGAGGATGTTGGTATCGTGCAATGTACCACTGCTGTATCAACCACACGATGAAATCTATATTTTCTATCAAACAGGCGGGGTGGGTATTGTCCGTACAGGATAGCACGATGGCGATCTTCCATCGCAGGCTGTACAATTCTGTGGAAGTAATATTGCGAAGCATAAAACGTCACACACCAATGTGGACTATGCACGCAAGGCTTCTGACAGGAGAGATGTGGCTGGTGGAGTAATATGTGCGCTGGTACCTGCGTAGCGTTGTCTGCTTGTACGCAGGCGCTGGTACCTGCGTAGCGTTGTCTGCTTGTACGCAGATGCCTGGAGCTTGTGGCTAACCGGACGTCTGAGATGTCCAACACGTAGGGTTGAAAGAACAGCATGCTGTATTTTTCCTCGAACCGTTGCACACTGGATCGTTATGTTTAAACGCAGCCGTATGAAGAAAGTGTCGTGATGCCAATATCTGGTATTGTTTCTGGAGATTTTGAAGAAATTAGTTTGTGATATACGAGTACGTGGGACTTTGTCTTTTGCATACAGACTTTCTTAATATAAACCTGGTATCTGTATAGAAATTTCAAACTAAGAGAAGTACGACTACGCATATATATGCGAATCTCGTAGCTCCTAGGGAATGAAAATAATCTGATGGGGGGTACCCACGCGTGGACTACGGTTCTTGCATAAGTTGGGGATGCCGATGCTCTTCATAAAACGTGTCCGACACTTTGGCCATTGGTCAATTGCGTACCGGAGAAACACGTACGGGTCTACCTATCGTAATTTGGAAATACGCTGCTCTATTTTGTGGCCATGTATGTTTTATCCTTGCAGAGTGCATCGCAAGGGGGCTGCGATGATTCGAGTCGAGTTGTTCTGTACTGTATCAGATTCGTTTTTTGTTAGGTTCCAATGGAGCACACAACAGGGGGGCCGATGGTATGGGGCAGTGTGAAGACAGTGCTATTGATTCGGTTGGGTTTTTTGTCCAGCTTGATATTCTATATTGCTTTTTTTGGTATCATAGTCAACATGTTATCAAATAGTTTTTAATATCGATACTAACATCGAGATAGAGATTTAGTACCTGTATCGTGATAACCGTATGAAAGTATTTTTAAATGGGAATTGCGATTACCGTTGTATTTTGACAAACACAAAACTTTGTTTATCCGTGGTCAATAGTACGGAGAAAGTTGGGATGTGTTGTTATGCCTGGAATTTTGTGATTGCCTTTGGGGGCGAAGCGCAGAATATGTCGGCGTTACGCACTATTTATAATAGGCAACTTTAGGTATACTCTATATACGGATTGAAACGCAGTTCAGATAGTAGTGCGCTTCTCGCAATGCTCCGTAAAGGCCCGCGATGATTGGAGTAACGCTCTGTGATCATAATGTTTCAGACCGACCGGGCTTCTTGACCTAATATCTTTGAAACATCACCGATGGTTTACAAACGTATTCGAATTGCCTTGGTGTTGTGTCTGTTTGTTGGTCTGCTCAGTTTTCTTTGCAAAGAGTCAGGTTTCGGCTGGGGAATGGAGCTCCTTGAGTGAATCGTCTCCGGGATATTGGGTGCGATCTCAACCCGAGCACCAGTCCCTGTTCTACTCAATAAAGTGGTAGGTAGCCGCTGGAATCAGGGTGCATCTATGGTGGGCACTGGTACAGTGAGGGACGTGCGGTGACATTATGTGGCGACTACGGCTTCAACTCGCCATAGTGACTAGACACATGTTATGTGGAAATGTACATGAGACGTGCCGTCAATATTTACAGGGGTCTTCGCGGGTACTCGCGCGGGAGAGGGGGGCGGCCGGCCCATCCAGACCCGGCCCGTGAGGTTCCAATCGCAAAACGCCCCGGCCTCGCCCAGTCAAAGCGAGTTTGAGAGAACGGCGGCCTGTATGAGTACGAAGTTAGAAAGACTGGCCCAGCCCGGTCCGGCCCGGGCCACGAGGTACTAAGAAATCTGTGAGAACACTGCTTGCGCACGGGCCGGGTTCACACACCTGTGCGATAACGCCCGAGGTAACGGCATGTCGCACCAGTCGAGTGGTGTTGGGTTGAAGATGGCATATGTGTCCCAGTTTAACATTCCAGGGCGGAAATGTGTCCTGAGTATTGACGGCCGAAGTTGATCTCAGGAGTCCAACCTAACTGAACCCGCCAGGTGAGAAGCAATTATTCTCAAAAGACATTGGCTGGAACATCTGCAGCACAAATATCGACAACCCGCAGCACAGCGCAGGTCATTCGTGGTACCTCGTTATACAACAAGGCCACCGCACACCAGTCCATCTTATTCAACTGCACGTACGACACGACAGAGCCATCAACGAGCCTGGCCAAAACAGCGAGCTCGCTGAATTTTGAAATAGCGCTCCGTCGAGGTTGCTGAGATCCGCACGTGAGGTATTACATACATACTTAGACCGAGCGCAGAACGCCAGCCCATTGAAGACACATGTAGTAAATTCCATCCTAGGGACCTCTCGGTAAGACTCTCAGTACGCGAGGCCTACCTCATGTAGATATGTAATCGTGGGCATGCCGCGCGTGATGCGCACTAAAACATCGCAGCTTTAGAGTGAGCGTGGGAACTTCCTCATTAATGTTATTGAAATATGAATCTTATTCATCAGTGTACAAAATGCATAAAGAACTGCCATTAGTTGCAGGTGGCGTTATCATTGGGTGCATGCTTGAAGTAGGCGCCAGGTGCTCGTTCCGCTAATCAATGCCAGATGCGAACATCCTAGACGGTGGCCCCCTTTAACACGTCGTTCTAGACTGGCACGGTATGCCCTACAACGCCAAATGTAGCCCTGATAATAATATTACCATGCCGACAAGCTGCTATTGGCACGTTCTGCGAACGGGCCTCGTTCCGGTACCGACATAGTTAGCCAAACCTAAACACTTATCAGTACAATCAAGAAAATGAATACACAACTACTGCAGTATCCTCTAAGGGGTTACACCACTTCGGACCAACCATAATGCCCACATTGAGGGACACTGACGTTGACGACGCCTCAAGTGGGCATTGAGTCCTTCGCTCCCAGGGTAGACCTCGAAAGCGTTCCAGTTGGTGTTATCATCAGAAATACTCCCGGATCATACGCGAGTCGCTCGTTCCGCTCTGCATCAACTAATGCACGTATCGTACATGAGCCCCTCCCCGTAACACCTCGTTGTATACTGATACCATAAACGCTGGCATAGCCTTGATGAGGGGCATTCCCCGCCGCAACGCTGCTGACGATACCTTTCTCAGACAGGCCTTGATTAGAGATAGAAGGACCCCGCAAAACCAACAGCGATCGTAAGAAAAACCAAAAGCATCAAGTACACACCTACAGCAGTATCCACACTGTATTGATCGCAGTTTACGGCAACCGTGTCAACATTGTCTAAGTTGGGATACTCTGATGCCGACCACGTCTCCACTCGAAAATGAGTCCATCACCCTCTGGATAGGGCCCGAAGCATTTTTAGGTGACGTTATGATCGGATAGACACATGGAGCAAACGCACGGTGTTCGCTCAGCTCCGCATCTCACAATACGCAAATGGTTTACCAAGCCCCCAGTAGCAATATGTTCCATTCTGAAACGATATAAGCCTGCAAACATTATAGAGCCCCGATATATCGAATTCCGCGCCGACGCGCTGCTGACGATATATATTTGTAGACAGGCTTTGTTCCGAAGCGGATTGGGTCAGCGAAGCCAATGCGTATACGAGTTGACTCCGTACTATACGACCACAACCAAAACTTCGTCCGTCAAGGGTTCTGAAAAGTTCGCAGCAACCGCGTCGTCGAAACTACAGACATAGAGGTGATGCGACCTATGCCTCCACCTTCCATTCATTCCTTCGCCCGAAGCGTATGACGCGAACAGCATCCATGTATATCACATACCAACAGCAGTAGACCATCTGCCCACCTCAATGAGTTAAGCCTTGGCTGCCAATCACAGACGTAGTAGGTCACAATGATGGCAAACTCGGCGGTGCCAATTCCTGCTGCCGATGGGCTATGCCATCGACTGCACTTTCTCTACCACGGCAGATATCCACCACAAAGAGGACACGCATTGCTCGAATATTTGGTGTACTGCCGGAGTGTTTAACCCAGAGAAGTGATCACAGTTACTTGCGCAGTCTGCCATGTTGTTCGCAGTCACTCGAATCGTCCTCTTTGCTTTTGTAGACGCTGATGCTGCCGACGCCTCCGCACGCAGTGGTACTGTCTCCGGCGCACTCGTAATCGCACACGCCCTTCTTCTTTTTCTTCTTAGGCTCGGCACTACCGCAGTGGCATTCTGGAGACGAGGTCACGTTGGAACGGAGCCATAGCAGAAGTAGTTATTTTTCAGTCCGATTAGGAACGGAGACGACAGACACACCTGCAGCTACTTGAATTGAGATAGCTTCAATCGACCGGTGGACCTGCCGCTGTACTCTTCTGCAACAATACTTCGAATTGCTTGTGAATTGCATGGACACTATTTTGAGCCACGCTTAATCAGGACTATAGTCGGCCATGAGGCAACTACTTCCGTGGAACAATGTTTACAAATTTTTTTTCGTATTTTCGCCTAGACTACAGCACAAGCAAAGTTTAGAGCAGTTTAGTATTGAAGTCAATATATACCCTGGTGTATGATTTACAATTCACTGAAAACTAACCATCGGCTACAAACTTTACCTGAACCGTTAGCCGTTGCGAAGTACTCCCAGCCCAAGCAAAAGCAGCTGTCGGCGCAAGCCTGAGTGACAGATGCGTGAGCAAGAGAGGCAACGGAGTCATTCGTTTCTGATGCGCCTGTGGTTGTATGCATTTTAACTGAAACACAGAACAGCCCGTATTGGTTCAGCGCTCAATCTCGCCTCAACAATGAACCAAAGCGTCGGATTGCCACTCATACTGATAGGCTAAGGCCCCACTTGTTTCTCACCTGCGTCGTCATGTCGCTCCAAGTAGTCACGGGGCCATTTAGCGGTGATGTTTTAGCCGAGGGTACATAGCAGCCGAGGTAGTCGGCATCCGTTGCCTCCCCAACGACGAGGTTCTCGCTGCGCTTGGGTCCGTCCTTGGGTTTTTTGGTCGGCTTCGGAGTAGGCGCCGGGGTGGGCGCTGGGGCGGGTTTCTTCGTCGGCTTGGCAGTAGGCGCTGTGGTGGGCGCTGGGGTGGGAGCCGGAGTAGGGGCGGCACAGAAGTCACTGCCGACGACCGTGTTGGTCAGAAGGGACAGATCGGGAGAGTTTCCCTGGTCGTCGGTATAGTCCGCGGATACGATGATGCTGCCACCCGGGGCTTTGTTGCACACGTCCAGCATAATCTCGACGTCTGTGGGGTTAGACTCAAGGTCAGTCACGGAAAAGGTGACCGTCTTTTTGGTGATGGATCCAGAAGACGTGGAGTCGACCGGCACGCTGAAGTCGATTGTGACCGTGGCTCCCGTTGATTCGCACGGAATGACGATGCCCCCGTTGGACGAGAGGATGTTTTCCAAGGCCGCTGATAGTTGTGCAGTACGGGAGTTCGTACAGGAATGGAAGGAGACAAAGTGATTCGGTTGTGTGCCCCTCTATGATGATGCAATGTTACGAGTTTACCTAATCACCATGCGGGCTTGTTGATCTAAGGATACATTCATACGAAAAAAATCTCAAGCCACGTAAGTTTATTCACCACACACCGTAGAAAACACAAACCATGTGCACAGCAGTACCGGTAGCACCGGTAGCTTTTCCGGAATCATATGTGACAACGATCCTCTCGAGGCCTGCTACAGGTCTTGACTTCTACGCGACACTCCTGCAGCATCATGGGATGGCTGCTCATACACTACTTAGACAATCACATGTGTATAAGTCGAGCGGAAGCACTGCTCAACGGCTAGTATCAGCAACCGCTCGTCGAGCCTTTACTGTTTCCAGGCCCGAAAACTTGCGTGTTCAGGAAACCGTTATACGCGTCGTGGGTTACAATGCTGCTCTTTCTCGGGTCATTTGCTTATCTAAGCGTTACATCCGGGTAAAGTCGTGACTGATGCTTGCACCGAGTGAGGCAATTGCATGTCGTCAGCAGCGGGTTTGGAAAATCTACGAAGTCGTGGCTAAAACACGCACCAAGGAGAGGGAGCACGTACCGTACGATCGAGACATCAGACCTCTACCAAAGATAGATGTGTTCGGGTCGCACACAGTGCGGTGGTCGAAATCTGGAATTGCTTCAAAAGCTAGTACAGTCATGTGCTGCGCCCACAAAAGCAAACCATGCGCGTGTGTGCAAGGCTCGTATAGGAAGATGAGTACACGTGCGTTTAACCAGTACCATGTGACAGGTGTGGAGCCAATACCAGTACCAACGACACCACGCGCACAATGGGAGAGACCTAAGCACAGCAGTGTGAGGTAGCTCTATTAAACCAACTTTGATCGAAAAAATATCAAACATTTATTATGTGGAGCTAAAAGCCCTTGTTTCGCCGACTCTCAAAACCGATGCCGTTACTGCAGTAGTACTTTCCGACCCGGGGCTTACCGTTGAGCAGGTCGAAGTCTGCGACTTCGAAGACGTTGGCTTGGTCGCCTCCGATTGCTAAAAGTTCAGCAGCGTTAGTTCCGCTGCCTGCGACGGGTGATCCAAGGGGCGCATTGCAGGTGTTCACGGTATCATCAGCCTAACGTGCGGTGCGACTGCCACCACAATCTCTAGGTTGTGTGGGCGCTGACACTGCAACTGAGCAATCATGCACATGTCTTCAATGACGCGTGCTTCATACGGAAGGGGTAGGCACCAGATGGACAAGGCTCCTTCTTCTCTGAATGAAGACCTCTCTACGAGTAGATCATGCAAGAAACCACAAAATGTACACCAACTATATATATATAATATATATATATAATATACTGGTATATATTCATGAGTGTTCAATGTTTGTTTGTTCCGAAAATCTTCTGTGTACGGGCGCGTTCTGGCAAAATTCTAACGGGGCCGACTCGGGTAGGCCGTCTGCTCGCGGTCGTTTAGGTTTGAGCCTGATCTTAGTAGTCTATCGCGCTTCGCACGCCCTCTGGGTGGTTTTGTTTAGTCGGATTGGATAACACAAATAAATGGTATCCCGATTGTATCTAGCAGTTTCTCGCCTATAATGAGCCCGTTCAGTCACCAGCTTGTTGGGCCGAAGAGGGGTACCTACGTAGTAGCACGGTTTACTGCCGTGTCTTTAGTCTAGCAAGATGATGAACTTGTTCGATGCGTTCTGCGTTTAAAGAGGCTTCCGCTTGTTCGGTTACTAGTTAGTGTATAACGGCATCACCATGTAGTACGCGGGCGCGGAAAACAATGTTCGCGACTATTCTACACACAGAGCATATCGACAGCTACGACCATGTGATGTCGACCCACCTACTCCCACAGCAAACACGATTATTCCTTCAGCCCTGGCTGCGTCTGCTGCTTTTTTGGTGGCCGAGGTGCTGCTGCTTTTTCCGTCGGTGGTCACGATCATGAACGACGCGCTTGCAGGATTAGCCCCTAGGAGCCGGGTGCCTTCCGCAATGCCGATAGACGTGGTCGTGCCTCCTTTAACTTGTTTGTCAGCACCGACGAAGTCATTAAAGTCTTGGGCGGAGTCAAACGTAGCAGAGGACGCCAAAACCATTGCGTACTGAACGTAAGATGCCATCCCTCCGTTGTCGAACAAGTTTCTGTCGGCAAAGGCAGCCACGGCGTCCATAGCGAAGCCTTGCTCCAGCGCAAACTCATCTGATTTGACGCTGCCCGATCCGTCAAGAACGACGGCGAGGTTCACCTTCGAGGGCAAAAGCAAACGAATACCAGGTACATTTTAATGTGATCGCTATCATCGTAGTAAGTTGATGGGTAGTTCCGTGTATGTACCTATCTCATTTAAGTGTGGGTTCCGCTACACATAGTGTACACGGTCTGCTTACCCTGCTATACTGCCGTAGTGGTGTTTGCAGTGGCTGTACATGTAATGGTCTACGTACTGAATATACAGGAAAACAGGCTTTGACCAAGAACACAGCAAACTTCATACGGACCACTCCATACCAAGGTATACCTCTGTTTACTACTGGGTACCTGGTATATATTTAATAGTCTGGTGGAGTACTGCTCTAAATCCTCCATGCCCAACAGCAGTCAGTACCACTATTAATATTTTTTTTGGATACTACGTACGTACCAGGTTCCTGGCCATATCTTAGTTAGAATAGTAATGTTTTGTGTTTATCATTAATGTGATACCACAAGAATACTAATATGCTGCTTTTTAACTGCTATGCCCCTGCCACGACACGAACCATTATCTGCAAATGCATAGTACCAGGTATGATATTTAATATGGGATGCTACTAATACGTGCAGGACAAGTACCTTGCTGCATTAACTATCGGTTTTGTTTCATCTACGTTTCGGTAATTATATACTTGTTCACGCATATAATATATACACCATACAAGTATGACTGTAAGCTCACCTCTGCCGCTGCATAAATCTCATTACATCAAAAATATTTGTGCACCGGTATATACATTGGCTACAGCTGTCTAAGAAATAGGTGCATACAGCAGTGGTCCCTATATTTTTATTAGGTGGTCCCTATAAAGTGCCGCTTGTAAGGCTGGCTGCCCACTATAGCGCATGTGAGATCTGTAGGCACATACGGAATCAACCAGTCAGTGTGGCGGTGTACGGAGCAGCGCCGGTTGCCGCTGCGAGCAAATTTCCGTATTTGTTTCTGGCGCATACAGGCTTTACAGAGGGACCAGTACGGCACAGTTTCCTTAGCGTTCACGGGGATTCTGCATTGGCCCACGCCGCCCCCTGTCCGTGATGAAGTTCCGATACCATACAGTAGTACCTTTCAGCGGCTCCGTCGGCAAACTCACTATTTGTAATGTTGAAAAGTCGAGGCCCCCTACTTAGTGGTCGTACCCAATAACCTCGTACATCTGCGTCAACAGTCTCGATGCTTTCGCTTTGAGGTGCATTGAAACCTAATGATCTCATGACCAGCAGATTCGGGATCAACAATTAAAAATACAGGACGCCTATACAATCTGTTCCTAGGACCTCTAATTGGTCGACTCTCTATTCGACCGGACGCCCTCTGAGCAATTATCGAGCACGTCATAAAAAAACACTACTGTATATCCATGCCTGGGCGAAATATTTAGACCCACTGTACCTCATGTTCTCGAGTCGTAAGTACCTACCTGAAGAATAACTGTAGTAGTAGTGCTAGAACTGTACGAGTAGAATATACCAGCTCCGTGTTAATACTTGTAGTTATGATATTAATAGTAGTGATGGTACTGGAGTAGCATTAATAGTAGTAGGAGCAGCATTCATGGTAGTGCTGTAATAGTATAGCAGTAAACGTAGCAAATATGAGCCGGCTGGTTTACTATAGAAACAACGACACATCAATCGTGTATTTCCCAACCGAAACGCCTGGTAATAAATTAATAGTTGAAGAAAATTGTGAAGACCTGCTACTGGCCGGGACGCAGAACAGTATGCGGTGCCAGCCCTAGTAGTCCAGTTCCTTAGCACAACGAAAGGCCCATGTCACCGTGTGCTACTTTCCATGCAGGTAAGTATCACACCAAATTCACGACATCCAAGGAGATCTTGTAGGCGGCATATGTTCGTGTCGGGTACGCTCTCGGGCGTTCACCTTGAACAAACTCGAACGAAAAACGATCTTGGGACTGGAAAAAACACTGTCCAAGGAGTACGATGGACATCGCCTGTAAGTAATTGTTGCTGGCCAAAGACAAGGCTACGCCTACTCGCTCACCGTATGGGCCGCCACCGTTGTCTCTCCTTCTAGAGTGAACGTCAAGGTAGCATCCCCGCACGGACACGATGAGAGCATTGTGCTGTTGAGCTGAACGCATGACGATTGGCCCATGACACTGGTCACGGTGAGCACGCCCAGCATACCCACCAGCTTGATCTTGGACATCGCCATCGCGATTTACAGCAGTAGTCCTGTTCGTCGTCGGAGGAAACGAAGGGTGTTTATGTCGTAGATAGGTGTAGTCAGTTGACCGTCCATGTATGTGAGCTCTGTTTGCAAGAGCAGATATCCAACTCGGAATATTTCGTGCACCATCGATAGGATAGTGGCCCGAAAGAATATACGACACGCGACACCAGTTTCGTTTATTACATGTGGACCCCTCGTACCCGAAAAATCTGATATGTTCAATAGAATACCGAACCTGCGCACTTTCGTTGAGCTAATTCACGAGCTACGAGTATATCTCTCCCTATTATCAAGTCTTCTTCAACCCTCAAGCAGACTGCGATGAAAGCGGTGCGCCTGTTTGTCCGCAACAACGGTGTCTGAGGTATAACCTAAAAACGCAAAACCAGACCCGACTCTGCAATTCTTTAATATCCATCCCGCTGTCGAAACGCCGGTTGTTTTTCAACAGGCAGTGGCAGACCCTACTGATTGCAGCTCGATTCAAACGATGCCGGACTCAATTGTTATCTATAGACGTCTTCCGTAGAGTTCCACTTGGAGCTCCAGCGCTCTCTCGCTAAAGTAACTCCCACGCCCTACGCACAGCAATGAGGCTAACAAAAAGGTTTCATGGTGTATGGTAACTCGTATGTATCAAGAGCAGAAGTTCGGACCTCCTACAAAAAACACGAGAGGTCCCAATTTTCTCTTGGGCTTACCCGGGTGAAAAGTGAGAGGAGGCTGGCCAGGAGTGGCAGAGAAGAAGACAGAGAAGTGAAAGAGTAGGGGCGTAGTGGGTCCCCTGTTAGATGCGCTCGCTCAGCTCGTCCACGGAACAACTATTTTCCCAGCCGGTGCACTGAGAAAGTTCAGAGAAGTGCAGGTGTGGGGAGAGTCGGACGTTAGGGGGTATAGTAAGCGTATCGTTTGCCGACGGAAGGATATATGTACTGGACAAGTCCACGACAGTCTTCTCACGTTCATGCCTGTATCGAACGTTGTAGGATTTAGTATGTATGTGCCGGTGAATCGCTATCGATTACCTCGATCATATAGCTACGTGGTACCATTCATTCTGTGCGTTGGACCGTTATCCGCATCCGATTCATCCGATTCAATCGCACGATACATCGTCACTGGAATCAAAACAGGATAGTTGCAAACACATTTGATATTTACGTGCAACGCCTTTACTGGTGTATTCCCTTCACTCTATGGGTCTCACTCGAAACTATGTAGAGACAATCGCACAATGCTATCGACTTCATAATCGATGTAACTCAGTTGCGTTATATTTTGCATACGTTCATAAATCTAGAACGAGTGTATTACGTGAAGCTTTCGCAGAGTTAATTATGGACTATTTGATCAGTCAACTCAAAGCTGACCTATTTCATTATGTTATTAAATGATTTTACCCGCTGCTCGACCTTCTCCCTCGTTCGATCCCATTCAAATTGATTCTGCGGCGTTGCCGAACTCGATCCAAGCCTTTAATTACATTTGCGTGTTAACTTACTGTAGTTCGGGTTGACATTGTTTCACCCTTTTGACTATTAATAGTATATAGTCACGAGGATATAATTATCTTCACTACATACAGCGTTTGAGGGGCCTCTTCCGCAAAACAACATATTTAGTGCAAAAGCACTGACATATTTCGTAAACTCGAACCCGCTTCGTTGTTGACAGTTACTGTACTCTCGACCTTCCATGACTTTATTATGCCGAAACCGAGATTCTCCTAGTTATAGGATTCCAACAATCTCCCTCCCGGAACTTTGAAGAGCATAGGTTATTATGAGAAACACATTTGTGTGGGGTACCCGATCGGTCCGACGCCTTCTTTATCACACCACGTACCTTTTACTGGCGTCCGACGCCCCATATCTCTGGTGCTCAGACGAGATTGAAAAATAGACGTTTCTCAGGCTAGGGGTACTTTTCAACTCAGAGTTGGACGGGAATGCTAAGTAAGTCTTTTTAAGCGTAGGCGAGAATTCCTGGGGAGGGGCCTCTAGTTCGATGGCCCGCGGTCGACGCGCAATGAAAATACCAAACAGCAGCCCCGGAACGGGGAAACTTCTTGCAGCGGAGCTACTTGGTTTTGTAACGCAAACACAGCAACGCCCACCTACTCTTTAAGTCTTGCAGACTCAAGGGCCGCAAGATCTACCAGAAACCAAAACGAACAAGCTATACATACATACGCTGGTCGGGAGATTGTCTGAGCATTAGAGCCGGAGATATTATGCATGCCGTCGTGCAATGGCGCTGTTATACCTTCAGTAGTATCGCTGTATGAAGCAATTTTTTTTTTACTATTTACTTATTGCGGGGGACCACAGTTAGTTAATAGAACCAAATACTCTTAAACAAAATGGTCAAATATATAGGTACGGGGAACCAAAATCAATCAAACCAAATACTGTTAGTAAAAAATATTAAAATATACTGTTTTTATGTATTATACGATAGGTACTATTAACCATTATCCCCCGTAATAGTTCCAACAAATCCGGCCATGAAGCCACTCGGGCTAGTGGCTATGTGCCACGCTTAAAGGTTGGGCTTGAACACATGTCGGTCCAGTGTAGTACATAATGTAATGGTGACCGATTTCTGAAAGCCTACAACAGTACACGCTTCAGACTACGACTAAAAAGGGTAGTCGCCTACAGCTTGCCTATTAATAGTAGACCTAGACGCGCCCCCCCCTACATCCCGTAACATTCGCATTATACGAGTAGTCCAACAGACACTTAGTACTAGTGAAACCTAAGCTAATAGCGTTGTCGGTACAAAAAACAAACAACTAGCTGTCAACGGGTGTCCGGAAATGGGAACCGAAAGTTGGCCACACGTCGACCCCGAAATCAGGTTTGTATCTGAACATACCCCCATTCCATGTGGCGAGAGTGCTCTAAGGCTTAGTTTCGGTGAGGGATTTCTTAATATTATTGGAGCAGCCAGACGAAGGGATGCCGTACGTCCACGGTCAACCTTTCACATACATATTGTCGAGGATGGCATATCGACACTCTCGATATATACTAATAGTTGCACTCAGTCCACTACCTTTCAATATACACTGGTGTCCAGCCTCGGTCTATCCTTAGGTACTGGAATTGAAGTCGTATACTCCGTACGCTACTTCATAACTTAATTTGTACCAGGTATACTACTCTAGAACCTACACACCCCGTAGAACGCACGTTTGCAGTAATTGCACCAAGCTTGCGAGGACGAGTTTTCAGGAAAACCTACCGTGACACATAACGTATAATGCTGACGATAGACACCAGCGGAAATAATTCGTTTCATTATGTTACAAACGTTTCATATTTGTGTGTGTGATATCGTTCGTCGATCGCCGAACAAAACATTAACGCTCTTTGTTGTAGTAATATGCGCGGCCGGAAAGTGTTATTGCGTTAAAGGTCGGAAGCCCACTGCGCGAAACGTGAGGTTAAGATGTCAGCTGAATTCTTACACCATATCGTCACATACGCTAAGGGGCTAACGAACATGCTCAAGGTATCTCTAACGTAAAGTTACTGCGGGATTTGTTGCTCGTCTGCCAATGCAGGTGTAACGCACAACGTTTCGTCCGGGAACGGGGTTGTCAGCTAAAAGTGAGTAGCTCCAGGCTGTGGTGTTAGCAGAAATTCTAGTTGTTTTCACACATCAAACGTTACCCAGAGAACACACATACGCAATAATTTCCTCTCACAAAGTTACTATGTTGGTGCGTACGCACACCTAGGTGTAGCGTACTACGCATAGCAAAAATATTGTGTGAAGAACACTCACAAAAGTACAGGGGGTACGGATGTAAGCATAAATGCATCTTTACGTGCGAGTACATAACTCTTGCACACTACCTAATTGTGCAACCGGGAGACCGCGGACGGACGCATACCCAGAGAAAAAGAGGGGTTGGTATGGCCTCTCTCACTGGTTTGAAATTGGCCGACCTCAGTTGAAAGATAGACATAGCAGTAGGCAAAACCAGGTACACTCTGGCTAATTCGAGCAAAGATCAGTTTCGATGGCAGTCTGACCAAACGGAGGGCTCCCGGCGTGTGATTTATACCACTTGTTTTTTAGTCTGCAACAGATGTTGGCCCCAAAAGTGGGCAGGAATGAGTTGGTTTAGCAGTCTGGGAGAAGGGGTCTTTTCAGATGTTTTTTACTTGAAAAAAAATGTGTAGCGTGGTCTGCACTTCGAAATCGTCGTCCGCATCATCTGAGAATTTTCCTGGTTCGATGCAAACTCGGCGTAGCCTCGTTTTTGGCGAGTTTTGGCCCGTTTCGGCTGCGGTTTGGGGGCAGGGTTAGGGTTAGGGTTAGAGTCAGGGGTTAGGTTGGGTCTTCGCCCGTGCCTTGATCCCAACAGGAACCAAAACATCTGAACAGCCTACCAACCTAAAGATCTCTTCTCCCAGATTGTTAAAGGTCCTCGCAGGAATACGTGACTTCTCTAGCCCCCTTCCCTCGACCAGGTTCGAACAAGTGGCATTCAATATTTGGCATGCCCGCCATTGGTTGTCTTCGTTTTCTGCCCAATCAAACGTTTCTTCTTCTTTTAAGTGCAATGATTTCACTCCCTGATTTCTTCAACCGCAGTGCTTTTGTACTCAATTGTTTGCTTTACCTGTTGTTAGCTTCGAAACCTATTCAAGCCATGTTCGAAGCATGCTGCTTTATCTCACACGTTTTCATGCGCTTCCGAGACGCTGCTTCAGACCTGGTATGAAGTTGTTAATACTGAACTTCTCAAATCGGGCTTTATACAAGGCACGTCACGGTATTTTTGTCGGGACGGTATAACGGCGGTAACGGCGAGACGGGACGGTAAAACCGCCGTCAAAGTGGTACGGCCGCCCCATCCGGCCGACAAATTCGCTGAAAGTCGTCGCTTACCGTCCCGTCCCGACGATACATTGTCTGCTCTTAGAAAAACCGCCTCATCCCGCCGTGACACCATTTTTGTTTCACCGACCCGTCCCGCCAATAAAATATCTCTTGTTGGAAATACCCGCGTCCTGACTCGGTAATATTACCATCCCGTCCCGTCCTCGAAAACTGCACCGTTGACACATACATACAGCAGTTCCCTCCCGGCGACACAAGGTTACTCTTCCCGTGCAAGATGCATTCAAACTCGTGGTCGTCTGTTCCCAGCCATTCCCACCACGAATCACTAAATAAATTACGAAACTTCAAGTTTTACGAAAATTCAGTAGTAACTCCTACATAAATAAATGTCATCCTAAAATGTGCACGAACCCCATGCTTTGAACGATGTATATGACAGGCGAATAAGTACGTAGTTTGCAAAGTAGTCGAGTACAAACTGTTTAAGCAGTCGAACTCACAGTCACAGCGAGTGACGTATTTCCCCATATATATTGTAAATTCTATCAGGTACATATGAAATGAAATTGGATTTTCATTTTATTTTTTTGAGTAGAAGCTGTGCTGGTGTTTTGCTGCTGTGATGTACGACTTGCATTTCATTACCCATTTAACTGAAAGTACAACCAATAACAAAGTAAGTACTAAAAAACTGAAAAATACTATCAAGGTCAGGGGCGTCCGTGAAAAGGAGAAAACGACACATCACACACCACAGCCAGCCGTCGGAATGGAAAACCTCTGCAACCGTTATGATCACATGAAGAGGTACCAGGTAGGAGAAAAAAAAAGAAATAAATGTTGCGAAGTTTCGTTTTTTTCCGTCGGTTCTACAGTAGTAAGTAGTATTAATAGCAGCCCCCCCCTCCTTCTTGTCTAGCAAAGAAAAAACTGTGGCCGTTCCCTTGTTTTCCCCTGGCGCCTTGGCAAGTACGTCAGTAAGTACTACAATACATGTGCTGGTTTATTTTATTAATTTTTCATTTTCAAGCCGGCTTCCCCGGTGGCTTGGTAGGTGGTCCGCGTGCCTATCAACATCAATTTCGTGCGTTCAAGTCTCACCGAGTGCATGCCTTAGGGTTTTTCTTGCAAAAACAATATTGATCAGGGGAAAGCGCGAGAGCTTGAGTTAGCTACATTTGATGAACATCGACGAGCAATGGGAATGCCGAACCCTATGCGCAACAAAAAATAAAGGCACGTACCGGGGGGGAGAAGGGTGGACACCTGTGACCACGGCTTGTCCAGAAGGTCGTTGAGGGTAAAAACCTCCCTTGAGGAAGGCTGGAAAGTAAACGTTATGTTAAAACCAGTATATAAAAAATGAATCTTCATGCTTTATACTTCCGGCATGGACGCCTTGGATGCCTATCCCACGGGCGGGGTCGATTGACCAGCAGAGACACTATATATATCATCACCACCGCCGCCGCCATCACCTCCTTCACCACCTGACACACCTCCTCCACACTTGTCAACTACCAGCAACACAGCGCGAGCACAACCATCTGGACAGCGATAAGCTGGCACCACAACAGCAGTGCGTGGGGGAGATCAACAACTAATTTCGAAATGGTCCGCGTGTACAGTTTTTGTTTATATCTACCCCACTCAGCAGCCGCAACAGCAGCGGCAGTAAAAGTCTGTCGAGCGTCATAAATGTTTAGCTCTTTGACCTACAGCCCACACCTCACACCGAAAACATACGTGACAGCAAAAATAGTTCCCACGGTCCGTCTACCCAGGGGGAATAAGTAGAAGGTATATACTACAGTAGTACCAGACATGTAGGGATTGTCCTTCACGAGCTGTCCAGTCCCACGCTCTCCGCAGTATAAAAACAAACTGGGCGAGAGACAAAGAGCCCGGCCCATTGAAATTCCGCTTTCATCTACAGCCATATCTCCGGGTTCGTCTGACGTAGTAGGAGACGTAGTGGTAGTAGTGGTAGTAGTAGTAGTAGTAGTAGCAGTAATAGTAGTAGTAGCAGCCGTAGTAGTTGCTGTAAGAGTAGTAGCAGTAGTAGTAGTAGTAGTAGTAGTAGTAGTAGTAGTAGTAGTAGTAGTAGTGGCACTAGTTGTAGTAGTAGTAGTAGTAGTAGTAGTAGTGGCACTAGTTGTAGTAGTAGTAGTAGTAGTAGTAGTAGTAGGAGTAGTAGTAGTAGTAGTAGTAGTAGTAGTAGTAGTACTAGTAGTAGTAGTAGTAGTAGTAGTAGTAGTAGTAGTAGTAGTAGTAGTAGTAGTAAGAGTAGTAGTAGTAGTAGTAGTAGGAGTAGTAGGAGGAGTAGTAGTAGTAGTAGTAGTAGTAGTAGTAGTAGTAGTAGTAGTACAAGTAGGAGTAGTAGTAGTAGTAGTCGAAGTAGTAGTATGAGAGGTAGTAGTACTAGTAATAGCAGTAGTAGAAGTAGTAGTAGTAGCAGTCGTAGGAGTAGTCTTAATAGTATTTCTAGTTGTAGTAGTATGTACCCTAGCAGGAGCAGTAGCAGCATTAGTAGGACTAGTGGTAACAGTAGTAGAAGTAGTAGTAGTAGTAGTAGTAGTAGTGGTAATGACAGTACCAGTAGTGGTAGTAGTAGTGGTAGTAGTAGTAGTAGTAGTAGTAGTAGTAGTAGTAGAAGTAGTAGCGGTAGTAGTAGCAGTGGTAGTATGTACCCTAGTAGGAATAGTAGCAGCAGTAGTAGTAGTAGGAGTAGTAGTAGTGGTAGTAGTAGTAATAGTAGTAGTAGTAGTAGTAGTAGTAGTAGTAGTAGTAGTAGTACTACTAGTAGTAGTACTACTACCAATAGTAGTAGGAGCAGGAGTAGTAGTAGTAGTAGTAGTAGGAGCAGTAGTAGTAGTAGTAGTTGTAGTAGTAGTAGTCCTAGTAGGTGTAGAAGTTAGTAGGAGGAGGTTGAGGAGTGGGACTAGTAGGAGTAGTCGTAGGAGTAGTAGTAGTAGTAGTAGTAGTACAAGTAGGAGTAGTAGTAGTAGTAGTCGAACTAGTAGTATGAGAGGTAGTAGTACTAGTAGTAGCAGTAGTAGAAGTAGTAGTAGTAGGCGTAGAAGTAGTCTTAATAGTATTTCTAGTTGTAGTAGTATGTACCCTAGCAGGAGCAGTAGCAGCATTAGTAGGACTAGTGGTAACAGTAGTAGAAGTAGTAGTAGTAGTAGTAGTAGTAGTGGTAATGACAGTACCAGTAGTGGTAGTAGTAGTGGTAGTAGTAGTAGTAGTAGTAGTAGTAGTAGTAGTAGAAGTAGTAGCGGTAGTAGTAGCAGTGGTAGTATGTACCCTAGTAGGAATAGTAGCAGCAGTAGTAGTAGTAGGAGTAGTAGGAGTGGTAGTAGTAGTAATAGTAGTAGTAGTAGTAGTAGTAGTAGTAGTAGTAGTACTACTAGTAGTAGTACTACTACCAATAGTAGTAGGAGCAGGAGTAGTAGTAGTAGTAGTAGTAGGAGGAGTAGTAGTAGTAGTAGTTGTAGTAGTAGTAGTCCTAGTAGGGGTAGAAGTTAGTAGGAGGAGGTTGAGGAGTGGGACTATTAGCAGTAGTCGTAGTAGTAGTAGTAGTAGTAGTAGTAGAAGTAGGAGGAGTAGTAGTAGTAGTAGTAGTAGTAGTAGTACTAGTAGGAGTAGAAGTTAGTAGGAGGAGGTTGAGGAGTTGGACTAGTAGCAGTAGTCGTAGTAGTAGTAGGAGTAGTAGTAGTAGTAGTA
>JARUPZ010000004.1:2000000-2015000 GCA_031213475.1 Nereocystis luetkeana | reverse complement strand
TACACTGGTAGAAAGAGTAGCAGCAGCAGTAGTAGTAGTAGTTGTAGTAGTAGTGGTAGTAGTAGGAGTGGTAGTAGTAGCAGTAGTAGTAGGAGTAGTAGTGGGAGTAGTAGCAGTAGGAGCAGGAGTAGTAGGAGTAGTCGGAGTTGTAATATGAGTAGGAGTAGGAGTAGAAGTAGTAGGAGTAGTAGTAGGAGTAGTATGAGTAATATTGGCCGTAATAGTAGTACTAGAAGTAGGAGTAGGAGTGGTATTAGTAGGAGGAGGAGGAGTAGTAATCGTTGTACTAGTAGCAGTAGTAGAATTTGGAGTATTAGTAGTAGTAGTAGTCGGAGTAGAAAGGTGGGTAGGAGTAGGAGTAGAAGTAGTAGGAGTAGTTGTAGGAGTAGGAGTAGGAGTGGCCCTAATAGTAGTAGTATTAGTATCAGGAGTGGTAGGAGTAGGAGTGGTATATTGAGTAGTCCTAGTTGTAGTATTTACAGTAGTAGGAGTAGTAGCAGTAGTTGTGGTAGGAGTAGTAGTAGTAGTAGCAGCAGCAGTAGTAGTAGTAGTAGTAGTAGTAGTACTAGTAGTACTAGTGGTAGTAGTCTTAGTAGTAGCAGTAGTAGTAGTAGTAGTAGCAGTAGTAGTAGTACTAGTAGTAGTAGGAGTAGTAGTAGTAGTAGTAGTAGTAGCGGCAGTGGTAGCAAAAGTAGTAGTAGAAGTAGGAGTAGCAGTGGTAGTAGTAGGAGGAGGAGGAGTAGTAGTAGTCGTGCTAGTAGGAGTAGTAGAAGTTGGAGTATTAGTAGTAGTAGTAGTCGGAGTAGTAATGTGAGTAGGAGTATGAGTAGAAGTAGTAGGAGTAGTTGTAGCAGTAGGAGTAGTAGTGGCCGTAAGAGTAGTAGTATAAGTAGTAGGAGTAGTGGGAGTAGTCAGAGTAGTAATTTGAGTAGTAGAAGGAGTAGAAGTAGTGGTAGTAGTAGTGGTAGGAGTAGTAGTGGTAGTAGCAGTAGTAATAGTAGGAGTGGTAGGAGTAGGAGTAGTATTTAGAGTAGTCCTAGTTGTAGGATGTATCCTTGTAGAAGTAGTAGCAGTAGTAGTTGAATTAGTAGGAGTAGGAGTAGTAGTAGTAGTAGGAGTAGTAGGAGTAGGAGCAGGCGTAGTAGGAGTAGTCGGAGTAGTTATATGAGGAGTAGTAGGAGTAGTACTAGTAGCAGTAGGAGTGGCCGGAATAGTAGTAGTAGTAGTAGTAGTAGTAGTAGTAGTAGGAGTGGTAGGAGTAGGAGCGGTATATTGAGTAGTCCTAGTTGTAGTATTTACAGTAGTAGGAGTAGTAGCAGTAGTTGTGGTAGGAGTAGTAGTAGTAGTAGCAGCAGCAGTAGTAGTAGTAGTAGTAGTAGTAGTACTAGTAGTACTAGTGGTAGTAGTCTTAGTAGTAGCAGTAGTAGTAGTAGTAGTAGTAGTAGTAGTAGTAGTAGTAGTACTAGTATTAGTAGGAGTAGTAGCAGCAGTAGTAGTAGCGGCAGTGGTAGCAAAAGTAGTAGTAGAAGTAGGAGTAGCAGTGGTAGTAGTAGTAGGAGGAGTAGTAGTAGTCGTGCTAGTAGGAGTAGTAGAAGTTGGAGTATTAGTAGTAGGAGTAGTCGGAGTAGTAATATGAGTAGGAGTAGGAGTAGAAGTAGTAGGAGTAGTGGTAGCAGTAGGAGTAGTAGTGGCCGTAAGAGTAGTAGTATAGGTAGTAGGAGTAGTGGGAGTAGTCAGAGTAGTAATATGAGTAGTAGAAGGAGTAGAAGTAGTGGTAGTAGTAGTGGTAGGAGTAGTAGTGGTAGTAGCAGTAGTAATAGTAGGAGTGGTAGGAGTGGGAGTAGTATTTAGAGTAGTCCTAGTTGTAGGATGTATCCTAGTAGAAGTAGTAGCAGTAGTAGTTGAATTAGTAGGAGTAGGAGTAGTAGTAGTAGTAGGAGTAGTAGGAGTAGGAGCAGGCGTAGTAGGAGTAGTCGGAGTAGATATATGAGGAGTAGTAGGAGTAGTACTAGTAGCAGTAGGAGTGGCCGGAAGAGTAGTAGTAGTAGTAGTAGCAGTAGGAGTGGTAGGAGTAGGAGCGGTATATTGAGTAGTCCTAGTTGTAGTATTTACAGTAGTAGTAGTAGTAGTAGTAGGAGTAGTAGTAGGAGTAGTTGCAGTAGTAGTAGTGGTTGGAGTACGAGTGGTATATTGAGTAGTTCTTGTTGTAGTATGTACCCTAGTGGGAGTAGTAGCAGTAGTTGTTGTTGTAGTAGTAGTAGTAGTAGTAGTAGCAGCAGTAGTAGTAGTGGGAGTAGTAGTAGTAGTAGTAGTAGTAGTAGAAGGAGGAGTAGTAGAAGTAGGAGTTGAAAGAGGGGGAGTGTTAGTGAAGAGGGCAGCAGAAGAAGTAGTAGTCGGAATAGTAGTTGTAGGAGTAGTACAACTAGGAGCAGTAGCAGTAGTGGTTCTTATAAGAGTAGAAGAAGATAAAGTAGTAAGAGTAGTTGTAGGTGTGGTAGTAGTAGAAGAAGTAGTAGTAGTAGGTGTGGTTGTTGTTGGAGTAGGAGTAGTGGTAGTAGCAGTAGTACTAGTAGTAGTCGTAGTAGGAGTAGTAGTAGTAGTAGTAGTAGTAGTAGTAGTAGTAGTAGTAGTAGTAGTAGGAGGAGTAGTAGTAGGAGTAGTTGCAGTAGTAGTAGCAGTAGGAGTAGCAGTAGTCATAGTTGGAGTATTAGTAGGGGTAGGAGTAGTAGTTGTAGTAGTAGTATGAGAAGGAGGAGTAGTAGTAGTACTAGTTTTAGTTCTACAAGTAGTAGGAGTGGTGGTAGTAGTAGTAGTAGTAGTGGTAGTAGGAGTGGTAGGAGTAGCAGTAGTAGTAGGAGTAGTAGTGGGAGTAGTAGCAGCAGGAGCAGGAGTAGTAGCAGTAGTCAGAGTTGTAATATGAGTAGGACTAGAAGTAGAAGTAGTAGGAGTAGTAGCAGTAGGAGTAGTATTATCCGCAATAGTAGTAGTAGAAGTAGGAGTAGTATTGGTTGTAGTAGGAGGAGGAGGAGGAGGAGTAAAAGTTGTGCTAGTAGCAGTAGAAGAAGTTGGAGTATTAGTAGTAGTAGTAGTCGGAGTAGTAATGTGGGTAGTAGTAGGAGTAGAAGTAGTAGGAGTAGTTTGGGAGTAGGAGTAGTAGTGGCCGTAATATTAGTAGGATTAGTAGCAGGAGTGGTAGGAGTAGGAGTGGTATATTGAGTAGTCATAGTAGTAGTGTGTACCGCAGTAGGAGTGGGAGCAGTAGTTGTTGTAGGAGTCGTAGTAGTAGTAGCAGCAGCAGTAGAAGAAGTAGTAGTACTAGTACTAGTAGTAGTAGTGGTAGTAGTAGTAGTAGTAGGAGTAGTAGTAGTAGTAGTAGGAGTAGTAAGAGTAGTGGTAATGGCAGTAGTGGTAGTGGCAGTGGTAGCAAAAGTAGTAGTAGGAGTGAGAGGACTAAGAGTAGTATTTTCTAGTAGCCCTAGTTAAAGTATGTACCTAAATAGGAGCAGTAGTAGTAGTAGTAGTAGTAGTAGTAGTGGTAGTAGTAGTAGTCCTAGTTTGAGTAGTACAAGTAGCAGGAGTGGTAGTAGTATGGTAGTAGGAATAGGAGTTTTTACACGGGTAGAAATAGTAGCAGCAGCAGTAGGAGTCGTTGTAGTTATAGTAGTAGTGGTAGTAGGAGTGGTAGTAGTAGCAGTAGCAGTAGGAGCAGTAGTAGTAGGTGTAGTCAGAGTTGTAATATGAGTAGGAGTAGGAGTAGAAATAGAATGAGTAGTAGTAGGAGTAACAGTAGTATTGGCCGTAAAAGTAGTTGTAGAAGTAGGAGAAGTAGTGGTAGTAGTAGGAGGAGGAGGAGTAGTAGTAGTTGTGCTAGTAGCAGTAGTAGTAGTTGGAGTATTAGTAGTAGGAGTAGTCGGAGTAGTAATGTGAGTAGTAGTAGGAGTAGAAGTAGTAGGAGTAGTTGTAGTAGTAGGAGTAGGAGTAGGAGCAGTAGGAGCAGGAGTAGGAGGAGTAGTCGGAGTAGTAATATGAGGAGTAGTAGGAGTAGGAGTAGTAGTAAGAGTAGTAGGAGTAGGAGTGGTAGGAGTGGAAGTGCTAGATTGAGTAGTTCTAGTTCTAGTTTATACCCTAGTGTGAGTAGGAGCAGTAGTTGTTGTAGTAGTAGTAGTAGCAGCAGTAGTAGTAGTAGTAGTAGTAGTAGAAGTAGTAGTAGGAGTAGTAGTAGTAGTAGAAGGAGGAGTAGTAGAAGTAGGAGTTGAAAGAGGGGAGTGTTAGTGAAGAGAGCAGCAGAAGAAGTAGTAGTCGGAACAGTAGTTGTAGGAGTAGTACAACTAGGAGCAGTAGCAGTAGTGGTTGTTATACGAGTAGAAGAAGATAACGTAGTAAGAGTAGTTGTAGGTGTAGTAGTAGTAGAAGAAGTAGTAGGAGTAGTTGTGGTTGTTGTTGGAGTAGTAGTAGTGGTAGTAGCAGTAGTAGTAGTAGTAGTAGTAGTAGTAGTAGTAGTAGTAGTAGTAAGAGTAGTAGTAGGAGTAGTTGCAGTTGTAGTAGCAGTAGGAGTAGCAGTAGTCATAGTTGGAGTATTAGTAGGGGTAGGAGTAGGAGTAGTAGTAGGAGTAGGAGTAGTAGTAGTAGGAGTAGTAGTAGTAGTAGTAGTAGTAGTAGTAGTAGTAGTAGTAGTAGCAGTGGTAGTAGGAGCAGTGGTAGCAAAAGTAGTAGTAGGAGTGAGAGGAGTAGGAGTAGTTTTTAAAGTAGCCCAAGTTAATGTATGTACCTAAATAGGAGTAGTAGTAGTAGTGGAAGGAGGAGTAGTAGAAGTAGGAGTTGAAAGAGGGTAGTGTTAGTGAAGAGAGCAGCAGAAGAAGTAGTAGTCGGAACAGTAGTTGTAGGAGTAGTACAACTAGGAGCAGTAGCAGTAGTGGTTGTTATACGAGAAGAAGAAGATAACGTTGTAAGAATAGTTGTAGGTGTAGTAGTAGTAGAAGAAGTAGTAGGAGTAGTTGTGGTTGTTGTTGGAGTAGTAGTAGTGGTAGTAGCAGTAGTAGTAGTAGTAGTAGTAGTAGTAGTAGTAAGAGTAGTAATAGGAGTAGTTGCAGTTGTAGTAGCAGTAGGAGTAGCAGTAGTCATAGTTGGAGTATTAGTAGGGGTAGGAGTAGGAGTAGTAGTAGGAGTAGGAGTAGTAGTAGTAGTAGTAGTAGTAGTAGTAGTAGCAGTAGTAGTAGGAGCAGTGGTAGCAAAAGTAGTAGTAGGAGTGAGAGGAGTAGGAGTAGTTTTTAAAGTAGCCCTAGTTAAAGTATGTACCTTAATAGGAGTAGTAGTAGTAGTAGTAGTAGAAGTAGTAGTAGTAGTAGTAGTAGTAGTAGTAGTACTAGTAGAAGAAGACGTAGTAGGAGTACTAGTTTTAGTTCTACAAGTAGCAGGAGTTGTGGTAGTATGGTAGGAGTAGTAGGAGTATTTACACTGGTAGAAATAGGAGCAGCAGCAGTAGTAGTAGTAGTAGTAGTAGTAGTGGTAGAAGGAGTGGTAGTAGTAGCAGTAGTAGTAGGAGTAGTAGTGGGGGTAGTAGCAGCAGCAGCAGGAGTAGTAGCAGTAGTCAGAGTTGTAATATGAGTAGGAGTAGGAGTAGAAGTAGTAGGAGTAGTAGTAGTAGTAGCAGGAGTAGTAGTAGTGGTAGTAGTAGTAGCCCTAGTTTTAGTAGTACAAGTAGCAGGAGTGGTAGTAGTATGGTAGTAGGAGTAGGAGTATTTACACTGGTAGAAATAGTAGCAGCAGCAGTAGTAGTAGTAGTAGTAGTAGTAGTAGTAGTAGTAGTAGGAGTAGTGGTAGTAGGAGTGGTAGTAGAAGCAGTAGTAGTAGGAGTAGTAGTGGGAGTAGTAGCAGTAGGAGCAGGAGTAGTAGGAGTAGTCGGAGTTGTAATATGAGTAGGAGTAGGAGTAGAAGTAGTAGGAGTAGTAGTAGTAGTAGCAGGAGTAGTAGTAGTGGTAGTAGTAGTAGTCCTAGTTTTAGTAGTACAAGTAGCAGGAGTGGTAGTAGTATGGTAGTAGGAGTAGGAGTATTTACACTGGTAGAAATAGTGGCAGCAGCAGTAGTAGTAGTAGTAGTAGTAGTAGGAGTGGTAGTAGGAGAGGTAGTAGAAGCAGTAGTAGTAGGAGTAGTAGTGGGAGTAGTAGCAGTAGGAGCAGGAGTAGTAGGAGTAGTCAGAGTTGTAATATGAGTAGGAGTAGGAGTAGAAATAAAATGAGTAGTAGTACGAGTAACAGTAGCATTGGCCGTAAAAGTAGTTGTAGAAGTAGGAGAAGTAGTGGTAGTAGTAGGAGGAGGAGGAGTAGTAGTAGTTGCACTAGTAGTAGTAGTAGTAGTTGGAGTATTAGTAGTAGGAGTAGTCGGAGTAGTAATGTGAGTAGTAGTAGGAGTAGAAGTAGTAGGAGTAGTTGTAGTAGTAGGAGTAGGAGTAGAAGCAGTAGGAGCAGGAGTAGGAGGAGTAGTCGGAGTAGTAATATGAGGAGTAGTAGGAGTAGGAGTAGTAGTAAGAGTAGTAGGAGTAGGACTGGTAGGAGTGGAAGTGCTATATTGAGTAGTTCTAGTTGTAGTTTATACCCTAGTGTGAGTAGGAGCAGTAGTTGTTGTAGTAGTAGTAGTAGCAGCAGTAGTAGTAGTAGTAGTAGTAGTAGTAGTAGTAGTAGGAGTAGTAGTAGTTGTAGAAGGAGGAGTAGTAGAAGTAGGAGTTGAAAGAGGGGAGTGTTAGTGAAGAGAGCAGCAGAAGAAGTAGTAGTCGGAACAGTAGTTGTAGGAGTAGTACAACTAGGAGCAGTAGCAGTAGTGGTTGTTATACGAGTAGAAGAAGATAACGTGGTAAGAGTAGTTGTAGGTGTAGTAGAAGAAGTAGTAGGAGTAGTTGTGGTTGTTGTTGGAGTAGTAGTAGTGGTAGTAACAGTACTAGTAGTAGGAGTGGTAGTAGTAGTAGTAGTCAGAGTAGTAGTAGGAGTAGTTGCAGTTGTAGTAGCAGTAGGAGTAGCAGTAGTCATAGTTGGAGTATTAGTAGGGGTAGGAGTAGGAGTAGTAGTAGGAGTAGGAGTAGTAGTAGTAGGAGTAGTAGTAGTAGTAGTAGTAGTAGTAGTAGTAGCAGTAGTAGTAGGAGCAGTGGTAGAAAAAGTAGTAGTAGGAGTGAGAGGAGTAGGAGTAGTTTTTAAAGTAGCCCTAGTTAAAGTATGTACCTAAATAGGAGTAGTAGTAGGAGTAGAAGGAGGAGTAGTAGAAGTAGGAGTTGAAAGAGGGGAGTGTTAGTGAAGAGAGCAGCAGAAGAAGTAGTAGTCGGAACAGTAGTTGTAGGAGTAGTACAACTAGGAGCAGTAGCAGTAGTGGTTGTTATACGAGTAGAAGAAGATAACGTAGTAAGAGTAGTTGTAGGTGTAGTAGTAGTAGAAGAAGTAGTAGGAGTAGTTGTGGTTGTTGTTGGAGTAGGAGTAGTGGTAGTAGCAGTAGTAGTAGTAGTAGTAGTAGTAGTAGTAGTAACAGTAGTAATAGGAGTAGTTGCAGTTGTAGTAGCAGTAGGAGTAGCAGTAGTCATAGTTGGAGTATTAGTAGGGGTAGGAGTAGGAGTAGTAGTAGGAGTAGGAGTAGTAGTAGTAGTAGTAGTAGTAGTAGTAGTAGTAGCAGTAGTAGTAGGAGCAGTGGTAGCAAAAGTAGCAGTAGGAGTGAGAGGAGTAGGAGTAGTTTTTAAAGTAGCCCTAGTTAAAGTATGTACCTTAATAGGAGTAGTAGTAGTAGTAGTAGAAGTAGTAGTAGTAGTAGTAGTAGTAGTACTAGTAGAAGAAGGCGTAGTAGGAGTACTAGTTTTAGTTCTACAAGTAGCAGGAGTTGTGGTAGTATGGTAGGAGTAGTAGGAGTATTTACACTGGTAGAAATAGGAGCAGCAGCAGTAGTAGTAGTAGTAGTAGTAGTGGTAGAAGGAGTGGTAGTAGTAGCAGTAGTAGTAGGAGTAGTAGTGGGGGTAGTAGCAGCAGCAGCAGGAGTAGCAGCAGTAGTCAGAGTTGTAATATGAGTAGAAGTAGGAGTAGAAGTAGTAGGAGTAGTAGTAGTAGTAGCAGGAGTAGTAGTAGTGGTAGTAGTAGTAGTCCTAGTTTTAGTAGTACAAGTAGCAGGAGTGGTAGTAGTATGGTAGTAGGAGTAGGAGTATTTACACTGGTAGAAATAGTAGCAGCAGCAGTAGTAGTAGTAGTAGTAGTAGTAGTAGTGGTAGTAGGAGTGGTAGTAGAAGCAGTAGTAGTAGGAGTAGTAGTGGGAGTAGTTGCAGTTGTAGTAGCAGTAGGAGTAGCAGTAGTCATAGTTGGAGTATTAGTAGGGGTAGGAGTAGGAGTAGTAGTAGGAGTAGGAGTAGTAGTAGTAGGAGTAGTAGTAGGAGTAGCAGTAGTAGTAGGAGCAGTGGTAGCAAAAGTAGCAGTAGGAGTGAGAGGAGTAGTAGTAGTTTTTGAAGTAGCCCTAGTTAAAGTATGTACCTAAATAAGAGTAGTAGTAGTAGTAGTAGTAGTACTAGTAGAAGGAGGCGTAGTAGGAGTACTAGTTTTAGTTCTACAAGTAGCAGGAGTTGTGGTAGTATGGTAGGAGTAGTAGGAGTATTTACACTGGTAGAAATAGGAGCAGCAGCAGTAGTAGTAGTAGTAGTAGTAGTAGTAGTAGTAGTAGTGGTAGTAGGAGTGGTAGTAGTAGCAGTAGTAGTAGGAGTAGTAGTGGGGGTAGTAGCAGCAGGAGCAGGAGTAGTAGCAGTAATCAGAGTTTTAATATGAGTAGGAGTAGTAGTAGTAGTAGCAGGAGTAGGAGTAGTAGTAGCAGGAGTAGTAGTAGTGGTAGTAGTAGTAGTCCTAGTTTTAGTAGTACAAGTAGCAGGAGTGGTAGTAGTATGGTAGTAGGAGTAGGAGTATTTACACTGGTAGAAATAGTAGCAGCAGCAGCAGTAGTAGTAGTAGTAGTAGTGGTAGTAGGAGTGGTAGTAGAAGCAGTAGTAGTAGGAGTAGTAGTGGGAGTAGTAGCAGTAGGAGCAGGAGTAGTAGGAGTAGTCGGAGTTGTAATATGAGTAGGAGTAGGAGTAGAAGTAGTAGGAGTAGTCGTAGTAGTAGAAGTAATATTGGCCGTAAAAGTAGTAGTAGAAGTAGGAGAAGTAGTGGTAGTAGTAGTAGGAGAAGGAGTAGTAGTGGCTGGGCGAGTAGCAGTAGTAGAAGTTGGAGTATTAGTAGTAGGAGTAGTCGGAGTAGTAATGTGAGTAGCAGTAGGAGTAGAAGTAGAGAGAGTAGTTGTAGCAGTAGGAGTAGGTGTGGCCGTAGTAGTAGTAGTATTAGTAGTAGGAGTGGTAAGAGTAGGAGCGGTATATTGAGTAGTCCTAGTTGTAGTATGTACCCTAGTAGGAGTAGTAGCAGTAGTTGTTGTAGTAGGAGTAGTAGTAGCAACAGGAGTAGTAGTAATAGTAGTAGTAGTACTAGAAGTAGAAGTGGTAGTAGTAGTAGCAGTAGTAGTAGTAGTAGTAGTAGTAGTAGTAGTAGTAATAGTCGTAGTATCAGTAGTAGTAGTAGTAGTAGTAGTAGTAGTATTAGTAGTAGTAGTAGTAATAGTAGTAGTAGTAGTAGTAGTAGTAGTAGGAGCAGGAGTAGTAGGAGTAGTCGGAGTAGAAATTTGAGTAGTAGTAGGGGTAGAAGTGGTGGTAGTAGTATTGGAAGTAGTAGTAGTAGTAGTAGTAAAAGTAGTAGGAGTAGTAGGAGTAGTAGGAGCAGGAGTAGTAGGAGTAGTCGGAGTAGTAATATGAGTAGGAGTAGGAGTAGAAGTAGTGGTAGTAGTAGTGGTAGGGGTAGTAGTAGTATTAGTAGCAGTAGTAGTAGTAGTAGTAGTAGTAGTAGTAGTAGTAGTAGTAGGAGCAGGAGTAGTAGGAGTAGTCGGAGTAGAAATTTGAGTAGTAGTAGGGGTAGAAGTAGTGGTAGTAGTATTGGAAGTAGTAGTAGTAGTAGTAAAAGTAGTAGGAGTAGTAGGAGTAGTAGGAGTAGTAGTAGTAGTAGTAGTAGGAGCAGGAGTAGTAGGAGTAGTCGGAGTAGTAATATGAGTAGGAGTAGGAGTAGAAGTAGTGGTAGTAGTAGTGGTAGGGGTAGTAGTAGTAGTAGCAGGAGTAGTAGAAGTAGTAGTAGTAGTAGTAGTACTAGTAGTGGTAGTAGATATACTGGTAATGGTAGTAGTAGTAGTAGTCGGAGGAGTTGTAGTAGTAGTTGTTGTAGTAGCAGTAGTAGTAGCAGTAGTAGGAGTAGTAGTAGTAGTAGGAGCAGGAGTAGTAGGATTTGTCGGAATAGTAATATGAGTAGTAGTAGGAGTAGGAGTAGTAGGAGTAGTAGTAGTAGTAGGAGTAGTAGTGGCCGAAATAGGAGCTGTAGGAGTAGTAGTAGTAGGAGTGGTAGGAGTAAGAGTGGTATATTGAGTAGTCCTAGTTGTAGTATGTACCCTAGTAGGCGTAGTAGCAGTAGTTGATGTAGTAGTAGTTGTACCAGCAGCATTAGTAGTAGTAGTAGTAGTACTAGTAGAAGGAGGAGTAGTAGAAGTAGGAGTTGAAAGAGGGGGAGTGTTAGTGAAGAGAGCAGCAGAAGAAGTAGTAGTCGGAATAGTAGTTGTAGGAGTAGTACAAGTAGGAGCAGTAGCAGTAGTGGTTGTTGTAGGAGTAGATCAAGATAAAGTAGTAAGAGTAGTTGTAGGTGTAGTAGTAGTAGAAGAAGTAGTAGTAGACGTTGTAGTTGTTGTAAGAGTAGTAGTAGTGTTAGTAGTAGTAGTAGTATTAATAGTAGTAGTAGTAGTAGTAGTAGTAGTAGTAGTAGTAGCAGTAGCAGTAGTAGTAGCAGTAGTAGTAGTAGCAGTGGTAGCAAAAGTATAGGTAGGAATTAGAGGAGTAGGAGTAGTATTCAAGGTAGCCCTAGTTAAAGTATGTACCTAAAAAGGAGCAGCAGTAGGAGAAGTAGTAGTAGTAGTAGTGGTAGTAGTAGTAGTACTGGTTCTAGTAGTACAAGTAGCAAAAGTGGTAGTAGAATGGGAGTAGTAGTAGGAGTATTTACCCTGGTAGAAATGGTAGCAGCAGCAGTAGTAGTAGTAGTAGTAGTAGTAGGAGTGGTAGGAGTAGAAGTAGTATTTAGAGTAGACCTAGTTGTAGTATGTATCCTAGTAGAAGTAGTAGCAGTAGTAGTAGTTGAAGTAGTAACAGTAGTAGTAGTAGCAGTAGTAGTAGGAGTAGCAGTAGTAGTAGAAGTAGTAGGAGTAAGAGGAGTAGGATCAGGAGTAGTAGGAGTAGTCGGAGTAGTTATATAAGTAGTAGTAGGAGTAGTACTAGTAGTAGTAGTAGTGGCCCTAATAGTAGTGGTAGTAGTAGTAGGAGTGGTAGGAGTAGGAGTGGTATATTGAGCAGTCTTAGTTGTAGTATGTACCTTAGTTGGAGTAGTAGCTGGAGTAGGAGTAGTAGTTGTAGTGGTAGTAGTAGTAATAGTAGTAGTAGAGGCAGCAGTAGTAGTAGGAGTAGTAGTAGTAGTAGTAGTAATAGAGGTTGGAGTAGGAGTAGGAGGAGTTGTAGGAGTAGAAGTAGTAGCAGTAGTAGTAGGAGTAGCAGTAGTAGGAGCGGGAGTTGTAGGAATATTCGGAGTAGTAATATGAGTAGTAGTAGGAGTAGACGTAGTGGTAGTAGTAGTGGAAGTAGTAGGAGCAGTAGCAGTAGTAGCAGTAGTAGTAGGAGTAGAAGTAGTAGGAGTAGGAGTAGTAGTAGTAGGAGCAGGAGTAGTAGGAGTAGTCGGAGTAGTAATATGAGTAGTAGTAGGAGTAGAAGTAGTAGGAGTAGTAGTAGTAGAAGTAGTAGTAGTAGTAGGAGTGGTAGTAGGAGTAGCAGTAGGGGTAGTAAAAGCAGCAGTAGTAGTAGCAGTAGTAGTTGAAGTAGTAGTAGTAGTAGTAGTAGTAGTAGTAGTAGTTTTAGTAGTAGTAGGAGTAGTAGTAGGAGTAGTAGGAGTAGTAGTAGTAGTAGTAGTAGTAGTAGTAGCAGTAGTAGTAGTAGTAATAGGAGTAGGAGTAGTAGTAGTAGTAGTAGTAGTAGCAGTAGAAGTAGGAGTAGTAGGAGTAGGAGCAGGAGTAGTAGGAGTAGTCGGAGTAGTAATATCAGTAGTAGTAGGAGTAGACGTAGTGGTAGTAGTAGTGGAAGTAGTAGTAGCAGTAGTAGTAGTAGCAGTAGTAGTAGGAGTAGAAGTATTAGGAGTAGGAGTTTTAGTAGTAGGAGCAGGAGTAGTAGGAGTAGTCGGAATAGTAATATGAGTAGTAGTAGGAGTAGAAGTAGTAGGAGTAGTAGTAGTAGAAGTAGTAGTAGTAGTAGTAGGAGTGGTAGGAGTAGGAGTGGTATATTGATTAGTCTTAGTTGTAGTATGTACCCTAGTAGGACTAGTAGCAGTAGTAGTTGTAGTAGTAGTAGGAGTAGGAGTAGGAGTAGTAGGAGCAGCAGTTGTAGTAGCAGTAGTAGTTGAAGTAGTAGTAGGAGTAGTAGTAGTAGGAGTAGTAGTAGTAGTAGTAGTACGAGTAGGAGTAGTAAGAGTAGGAGCAGGAGTAGTTGGAGTAGTCGGAGTAGTAATATGAGTAGTAGTAGGAGTAGCACTAGTAGCAGTAGTAGTGGCCGTAATAGAAGTAGTAGTAGTAGTAGTAGTAGTAGGAGTGGTAGGAAGAGGAGTAGTATTTAGAGTAGGCCCAGGCGTAGTATGTATCCTAGTAGAAGTAGTAGCAGTAGTAGTTCAAGTAGGAGTAGTAGTAGTAGTAGTAGTAGTAGTAGTAGTAGTAGTAGTAGTAGTAGGAGTAGTAGTAGTAGTAGTAGTAGGGGTAGTAGTAGTAGGAGCAGGAGTAGTAGGAGTAGTCGGAGTAGTAATATGAGTAGGAGTAGGAGTAGCACTAGTAGCAGTAGTAGTGGCCGTAATAGAAGAGGTAGTTGTAGTACTAGTAGTAGGAGTGGTAGCAGTAGGAGTAGTATTTAGAGTAGACCTAGTTGTAGTATGTATCCTAGTAGAAGTAGTAGCAGTAGTAGTTGAAGTAGTAGGAGTAGTAGTAGTAGTAGGAGTAGTAGTAGTAGGAGCGGGAGTAGTAGGAGTAGTCGGAGTAGTTATATGAGTAGTAGTAGGAGTAGTACGAGTAGCAGTAGTAGTGGCCGTAATAGTAGTGGTAGTAGTAGTAGGAGTGGTAGGAGTAGGTGGTATATTGAGCAGTCTTAGTCGTAGTATGTACCCTAGTAGGAGTAGTAGCTGTAGTAGGAGTAGTAGTTGTAGTGGTAGTAGTAGTAATAGTCGTAGTAGAGGCAGCAGTAGTAGTAGTAGTAGTAGTAGTAGTAGTAGTAGTAGTAATAGAGGTAGGAGTAGGAGTAGGAGGAGTTGTAGTAGTAGAAGTAGTAGCAGTAGTAATAGGAGTAGGAGTAGTAGTAGTAGTAGTAGTAGTAGCAGTAGAAGTAGGAGTAGTAGTAGTAGGAGCAGGAGTAGTAGGAGTAGTCGGAGTAGTAATATCAGTAGTAGTAGGAGTAGACGTAGTGGTAGTAGTAGTGGAAGTAGTAGTAGCAGTAGTAGTAGTAGCAGTAGTAGTAGGAGTAGAAGTATTAGGAGTAGGAGTTTTAGTAGTAGGAGCAGGAGTAGTAGGAGTAGTCGGAATAGTAATATGAGTAGTAGTAGGAGTAGAAGTAGTAGGAGTAGTAGTAGTAGAAGTAGTAGTAGTAGTAGTAGGAGTGGTAGGAGTAGGAGTGGTATATTGATTAGTCTTAGTTGTAGTATGTACCCTAGTAGGACTAGTAGCAGTAGTAGTTGTAGTAGTAGTAGGAGTAGGAGTAGGAGTAGTAGGAGCAGCAGTTGTAGTAGCAGTAGTAGTTGAAGTAGTAGTAGGAGTAGTAGTAGTAGGAGTAGTAGTAGTAGTAGTAGTACGAGTAGGAGTAGTAAGAGTAGGAGCAGGAGTAGTTGGAGTAGTCGGAGTAGTAATATGAGTAGTAGTAGGAGTAGCACTAGTAGCAGTAGTAGTGGCCGTAATAGAAGTAGTAGTAGTAGTAGTAGTAGTAGGAGTGGTAGGAAGAGGAGTAGTATTTAGAGTAGGCCCAGGCGTAGTATGTATCCTAGTAGACGTAGTAGCAGTAGTAGTTCAAGTAGGAGTAGTAGTAGTAGTAGTAGTAGTAGTAGTAGTAGTAGTAGTAGTAGTAGGAGTAGTAGTAGTAGTAGTAGTAGGGGTAGTAGTAGTAGGAGCAGGAGTAGTAGGAGTAGTCGGAGTAGTAATATGAGTAGGAGTAGGAGTAGCACTAGTAGCAGTAGTAGTGGCCGTAATAGAAGAGGTAGTTGTAGTACTAGTAGTAGGAGTGGTAGCAGTAGGAGTAGTATTTAGAGTAGACCTAGTTGTAGTATGTATCCTAGTAGAAGTAGTAGCAGTAGTAGTTGAAGTAGTAGGAGTAGTAGTAGTAGTAGGAGTAGTAGTAGTAGGAGCGGGAGTAGTAGGAGTAGTCGGAGTAGTTATATGAGTAGTAGTAGGAGTAGTACGAGTAGCAGTAGTAGTGGCCGTAATAGTAGTGGTAGTAGTAGTAGGAGTGGTAGGAGTAGGTGGTATATTGAGCAGTCTTAGTCGTAGTATGTACCCTAGTAGGAGTAGTAGCTGTAGTAGGAGTAGTAGTTGTAGTGGTAGTAGTAGTAATAGTCGTAGTAGAGGCAGCAGTAGTAGTAGTAGTAGTAGTAGTAGTAGTAGTAGTAGTAATAGAGGTAGGAGTAGGAGTAGGAGGAGTTGTAGTAGTAGAAGTAGTAGCAGTAGTAATAGGAGTAGGAGTAGTAGTAGTAGTAGTAGTAGTAGCAGTAGAAGTAGGAGTAGTAGTAGTAGGAGCAGGAGTAGTAGGAGTAGTCGGAGTAGTAATATCAGTAGTAGTAGGAGTAGACGTAGTGGTAGTAGTAGTGGAAGTAGTAGTAGCAGTAGTAGTAGTAGCAGTAGTAGTAGGAGTAGAAGTAGTAGGAGTAG
>JARUPZ010000004.1:1910000-1995000 GCA_031213475.1 Nereocystis luetkeana | reverse complement strand
GGCCTAGTTGTAGTATGTATCCTAGTAGAAGTAGTAGCAGTAGTAGTTGAAGCAGTAGGAGTAGTAGTAGTAGTAGGAGTAGTAGTAGTAGGAGCAGGAGTAGTAGGAGTACTCGGAGTAGTTATATGAGTAGTAGTAGGAGTAGTACTAGTAGCAGTAGTAGTGGCCGTAATAGTAGCAGTAGGAGTAGTAGTAGTAGGAGGGGTAAAAGTAGGAGTGGTATATTGAGTAGTCCTAGTTGAAGTATGTACCCTAGTAGGAGTAGTAGCAGTAGTTGTTGTTGTAGTAGTAGTAGTAGCAGCAGCAGTAGTAGTAGTAGTAATAGTAGTAGGAGTAGTAGTAGAAGGAGGAGTAGTAGAGGTAGGAATTGAAAGAGGGGCAGTGTTATGAAGAGAGCAGCAGAAGAAGTAGTAGTCGGAAAAGTAGTTGTAGGAGTAGTACAAGTAGGAGCAGTAGCAGTAGTGGTTGTTGTAGGAGTAGACGAAGATGAAGTAGCAAGAGTATTTGTAGGTGTAGTAGTAGTAGAAGAAGTAGTAGTAACAGTTGTAGTTGTTGTAGGAGTAGTAGTGGTAGTAGGAGTAGCAGGACTAGTAGTCGTAGTAGTAGTAGTAGTAGTAGTACGAGTAGCAGTAGTCACAGTTGGAGTATTAGCAGTAGTACTAGGGGTAGTCGTAGGAGTAAGAGTAGTAGGAGTAGTTGGATAAGTCAGAGGAGTAGAAGTAGGAGTGGCCGTAGTAGTGGTAGTAGTTGAAGTAGTAGAAGAAGTAGGTGTAGCAGTAGAAGTAGTAGCAGTGGTAGCTAAAGTAGTAGTAGTAGTAGTAGTAGTAGTAGTAGTAGTAGCCCTAGTTAGAGTATGTACCTAAACAGGAGCAGCACTAGTAGTAGTAGTGGTAGTAGTAGTAGTAGTAGTAGTAGTAGTAGGAGTGGTAGTAGGAGTGGTAGTAGTAGCAGTAGTAGTAAAAGTAGTAGTGGGAGTAGTAGCAGTAGGAGCAGGAGGAGTAGGAGTAGTCGGAGTTGTAATATATGTAGTAGTAGGAGTAGAAGTAGGAGTAGTAGTAGTAGTAGTAGCAGTAGTAGTAGTAGTAGTAGAAGTAGGAGTAGGAGTAGTAGGAGTAGTAGCCACAGTAGTAGGAGTACCAGGAGTAGGAGTAGTAGTAAGAGTAGGAGTAGTAGTCATCGTAGTAGGAGTAGTAGTCGTAGTAGAAGTGGCCGGTACATACTACTAGGACTACTATACTACTCCCACAACTACTACTACTGCTACAACACAAATTACTCCTACGACTACTACTACTCCTACTCCTCCTCTTCCTACTAAGACTACTCCTACCACTGCTACTACTTCTATGCCCCCCCCTACTACTACTGCTGCTTACTTTTACTACTACTATTCATACTGCTACTACTGCTACTAGAAGTAGTAGTTGAAAGAAGAGGAGTAGGAGTGAAGAGAGCAGCAGGAGAAGTGGTAGTAGAAATAGTAGGAGTAGGAGTAGTACGAGCAGGAGGAGTAGCAGCAGTAGTGGTAGGAGCAGTAGTAGTAGTAGGAGTAGGAGTAGTAGGAGTAGTAGTAGTAGTAGTAGTAGTAGTAGTAGTAGTAGTAGTATTAGTATTAGGAGTAGTAGGAGAAGCAAAAGCAGCAGTAGGAGTAGGAGTAGTAGCAGGAGTAGTCGTAGTAGGAGTAGGAGTATGTACATATTACTAAGTCTACTACAAGTACTCCTACAACACCTACTGCTTTGAACTACACATACTACTTCTACGACTACTCCTACTCTTTTTCCTCCTGCCCCACGTACTACCACTACTACTCCTGCTGAAAGTTCTACTTCTCCTCCTAACACTACTGCTAGTAACTGTTACTACTACTATTCCTACTACTACTACTGCTTCTGTATGCCATCTTTAGAAGGAGAGAAGAAGTAGTAAAGAGAGCAGCAGGAGTAGTAGCAGCGGGAGGAGTAGAAGTAGTAGTCGTTGTAGAAGAAGTATTTTCAGACTAGTACGACTCCTAGAACTACTCCTACAACTACTACTGCTCCTACACAAATTACTACTACGATTACTACTACTCCTCCTCCTCCTCCTACTAAGACTACCCCTACCACTGGGTCTCCTCCTACTCCCCTTACTACTACTACTGCTCCTTACTATTACTACTACTATTCATACGGCTACTACTGCTACTAGAAGTAGTAGTTGAAAGAGGAGGAGTAGCAGTGAAGAGCGCAGCAGGAGAAGTGGTAGTAGAAATAGTAGGAGTAGGAGTAGTACGAGTAGGAGGAGTAGTAGCAGTAGTGGTAGGAGCAGTCGTAGTAGTAGGAGTAGGAGTAGAAGTAGGAGTAGTATTAGGAGTAGTAGAAGTAGCAAAAGTAGCAGTAGTAGTAGGAGTAGTAGTAGTAGTCGTAGTAGTAGCAGTAGTATGTACATACTACTAAGACTACTACAACTACTCCTGCAACTCCTACTGCTATGAACTGCATATACTACTTCTACGACTACTGCTACTCTTTTTCCTCCTGCCCCACGTACTACTACTACTACTCCTGCTAAAAGTTCTACTTCTCCTCCTAACACTACTCCTAGTATCTCTTACTACTACTATTCCTACTACTACCAATGCTTCTTAAAGTATTCGTTAGAACAAGAGGAGAAGTAGTACAGGGAGCAGCAGGAGTAGTAGCAGCAGGAGGAGTAGACGTAGTACTAGGAGTAGTACTAGTTGTAGTAGGAGTACCAGAAGTGGTGGTAGTCGTAGTAGTAGTAGTAGCAGTAGTAGTAGTAGCAGTAGTAGTAGAAGTAAAAGTAGGAGTAGGAGTAGGAGTAGGAGTATTGGTAGTAGTAGTAGTAGTAGTAGTAGTAGTAGTAGTAGTAGCAGTAGTACTAGTAGTAGTAGGAGTAGTCGTAGTAGTAGGAGTAGAAAGAGTAGCAGTAGTTGTAGTAGGAGTACCAGTAGTAGTGGTAGCAGTAGTAGTAGTAGTAGTAGTACAAGTAGGAGTAGGAGTAGTAGGAGTAGTAGCCACAGTAGTAGGAGTAGGAGGAGTAGGAGTGGTAGTAGGAGTAGGAGTAGTAGTCATCGTAGTAGGAGTAGGAGTCGTAGTAGAAGTGGCATGTACATACTACTAGGACTACTATACTACTCCTACAACTACTACTGCTGCTAAAAGTCCTACTTCTCCTCCTAACACTACTTCTAGTAACTCCTACTACTACCATTCCTACTGCTACTACTGCTTCTATAAGCAATCTTTGGAAGAAGAGGACAAGTAGTATAGAGAGCAGAAAGAGTAGTAGCAGCGGGAGGAGTAGAAGTAGTAGGAGTAGCAGTACTAGTTGTAATATGGGTACCAGTAGTAGTGGTAAAAGTAGTAGTTGTAGTAGGAGTAGTACAAGTAGGGGTAGGAGTAGTAGGAGTAGTAGTAGCAGTAGTAGGAGTAGCAGGAGTAGGAGTGGTTGCAGTAGTAGTTGTAGGACTAGTTGTAGTAGTAGGAGTAGTAGTCGTAGTAGAAGGAGTATTTTCAGACTAGTACGACTCCTGCAACTACTCCTACAGCTACTACTGCTCCTACACCAATTACTACTACGACTACTACTACTCCTACTCTTTTTACTACTAAGCCTACCCCTACCACTGCTACTACTCCTACTCCCCCTCCTACTACTACTGCTCCTTACTATTACTGCTACTATTCAAACTGCTACTACTGCTACTTGAAGTAGTAGTTGAAAGAGTAGGAGTAGTAGTGAAGAGAGCAGCAGGAGAAGTGGTAGTAGAAATAGTAGGAGTAGTAGTAGTACGAGTAGGAGGAGTAGTAGCCGTAGTGGTAGGAGCAGTAGGAGTAGTAGGAGTAGGAGTAGAAGTAGGAGTAGTATTAGGAGTAGTAGGAGTAGCAAAAGTACTAGAAGTAGTAGGAGTAGTAGCAGTAGTAGTCGTAGTAGTAGCAGTAGTATGTACATACTACTAAGACTACTACAACTACTCCTGCAACTCCTACTGCTATGAACTACACATACTACTTCTCCGACTACTCCTACTCTTTTTGCTCCTGCCCCTCGTACTACTACTACTACTCCTGCTAAAAGTCAGACTTCTCCTCCTAACACCACTGCTAGTAACTCTTACTACTACTATTCCTACTGCTACTACTGCTTCTAAAAGTAATCGTTAGAAGAAGCGGTGAAGTAGTGAAGAGAGCAGCAGGAGTAGTAGCAGCAGGAGGAGTAGAAGTAGTAGGAGTAGTAGTACTAGTTGTAGTAGGGGTACCAGAAGTAGTGGTAGTAGTAGTAGTAGTAGTAGTAGTAGTAGTAGTAGTAGTAAAAGTAAAAGTAGGAGTAGGAGTAGGAGTAGGAGTATTGGTAGTAGTAGTAGTAGTAGTAGGAGTAAAAAAAGTAGCAGTAGTTGGAGTAGGAGTACCAGTAGTAGTGGTAGCAGTAGTAGTAGTAGTAGTAGTAGTACAAGTGGGAGTAGGAGTAGTAGGAGTAGTAGCCACAGTAGTAGGAGTAGCAGGAGTACGAGTAGTAGTAGAAGTAGGAGTAGTAGTCATCGTAGTAGGAGTAGTAGTCGTAGTAGAAGTGGCATGTACATACTACTAGGACTATTATACTACTCCTACAACTACAACTTCTGCTAAAAGTCCTACTTCTCCTCCAAACACTACTGTAGTAACTCCTAATACTACCATTCCTATTGCTACTACTGCTTCTAAAACCCATCTTCAGAAGAGAAGGAGAAGCAGTAAAGAGAGCAGCAGGAGTAGTAGCAGCGGGAGGAGTAGAAGTAGTAGGAGTAGTAGTAGTACTAGTTGTAGGAAGGGTCCCAGTAGTAGTGGTAAAAGTAGTAGTAGTAGGAGTATTAGTAGTAGTACAAGTAGGGGTAGGAGTAGTAGGAGTAGTAGTAGCAGTAGTGGGAGTAGCAGTAGTAGAAGTAGTAGCAGTAGGAGTTGTAGGAGTAGTTGTAGTAGTAGGAGTAGTAGTCGTAGTAGAAGGAGTATTTTCAGACTAGTACGACTCCTACAGCTACTCCTGCAACTACTACTGCTCCTTACTATAACTACTAATATTCATACTGCTACTACTGCTACTAGAAGTAGTAGTTGAAAGAGGAGGAGTAGTAGTGAAGAAAGCAGCAGGAGAAGTCGTAGTAGAAATATTAGGAGTAGGAGTAGTACGAGTAGGAGGAGTAGTAGCAGTAGTGGTAGGAGCAGTAGTAGTAGTAGTAGTAGGAGTAGAAGTAGGAGTAGTGTTAGGAGTAGTAGGAGTAGCAAAAGTAGCAGTAGTAGTAGGAGTAGTAGCAGTAGTAGTCGTAGTAGTAGCAGTAGTATGTACATACTACTCCTACTACTCCAACTACTCCTGCTACTCCTACTGCTATGAACTACACATACTCGGTCTACGACTACTCCTACTCTTTTTCCTCCTGCCCGTCGTACTACTACTACTACTCCTGCTAAAAGTTCTACTTCTCCTCCTAACACTACTGCTAGTAACTCTTACTACTGCCATTCATACTGCCCCTACTGCTTCTAAAAGCAATCTTTCTGAGAAGAGGAGAAGTAGGAAAGAGAGCAGCAGGAGTAGTAGCAGCGGGAGGAGTAGAAGTAGTAGGAGTAGTAGTAGTACTAGTTGTAATTAGGGTACCAGTAGTAGTGGTAAAAATAGTAGCAGTAGTAGTAGTAGTACAAGTAGGGGTAGTCTTAGTAGGAGTAGTAGTAGCAGTAGTAGGAGTAGCAGGAGTAGGAGTAGTAGCAGTAGTAGTTGTAGGAGTAGTTGTAGTAGTAGGAGTAGTAGTCGTAGTAGAAGGAGTATTTTCAGGCTAGTACGACTCCTACAACTACTCGTACAACTACTACTGCTCCTACACAAATTACTACAAAGACTACTACTACTCCTACTCCTCCTCCTCCTACTAAGACTACCCCTACCACTTCTACTACTCCTACTCCCCCTCCTACTACTACTGCTCCTTACTATTACTACTCCTATTCATACTGCTACTACTGCTACTTGAAGTAGTAGTTGAAAGAGGAGGAGTAGTAGTGAAGAGAGCAGCAGGAGAAGTGGTAGTAGAAATAGTAGGAGTAGGAGTAGTACGAGTAGGAGGAGTAGTAGCAGTAGTGGTAGAAGCAGTAGTAGTAGTAGTAGTAGTAGTAGGAGTAGAAGTAGGAGTAGTATTAGGAGTAGTAGGAGTAGGAAAAGTAGCGGTAGTAGTAGGAGTAGTAGCAGTAGTAGTCGTGGCAGTAGCAGTAGTATGTACATACTACTAAGACTACTACAACTACTCCTGCAACTCCTACTGCTATGAACTACACATACTACTTCTACGACTACTCCTACTCTTTTTCTTCCTGCACCACGTACTGCCACTACTACTCCTTCTAAAAGTCCTACTTCTCCTCCTAACACTACTGCTAGTATCTCTTACTACTACTATTCCTACTGCTACTACTGCATCTTAAAGTAATCGGCCGAGGAAAAGGAGAAGTAGTAAAGAGAGCAGCAGGAGTAGTAGCAACAGAAGGAGTAGAAGTAGTACTAGTAGTAATACTAGTTGCAGTAGGAGTACCAGAAGTAGAGGTAGTAGTAGTAGTAGTAGTAGTACCAGTAGTAGTAGGAGTAGTAGTAGAAGTAAAAATAGGAGTAGGAGTAAGAGTAGGAGTATTGGTAGTAGTAGTAGTAGTAGTAGTAGTAGTAGTAGTAGTAGTAGGAGTAGTCGTAGTAGTAGGATAAGAAAAAGTAGTAGTAGGATAAGAAAAAGTAGAAGTAGCTGTAGTAGGAGTACCAGTAGTAGTGGTAGAAGTAGTAGTAGTAGTAGTAGTAGTTAGGGTGTGTAGTAGGAGTGGGAGTAGTAGGAGTAGTAGCCACAGTAGTAAGAGCAGCAGGAGTAGGAGTAGTAGTAGGAGTTGGAGTAGTAGTCATCGTAGTAGGAGTAGTAGTCGTAGTAGAAGTGGTATGTACATACTACTAGGACTACTATACTACTCCCAGAACTACTCCTACTGCTACAACACAAATTACTCCTACGACTACTACTACTCCTACTCCTCCTCTTCCTACTAAGACTACTCCTACCACTGCTACTACTTCTATCCCCCCCCCTACTACTACTGCTCCTTACTTTTACAACTATTATTCCTACTCCTACTACTGCTACTAGAAGTAGTAGTTGAAGGAGGAGGAGTAGGAGTGAAGAGAGCAGCACGAGAAGTGGTAGTATAAATAGTAGGAGTAGGAGTAGTACGAGTAGGAGGAGGAGTAGCAGTAGTGGTAAGAGCAGTAGCAGTAGTAGCCGTAGGAGTAGTAGTAGCGGTAGTATTAGGAGTAGTAGGAGAAGCAAAAGCAGCAGTAGGAGTAGGAGTAGTAGTAGTAGTAGTAGTAGTAGTATATGTACTAGTAGTAGGAGTGGTAGTAATAGTAGTAGTAGTAGTAGTGGTAGTAGTAGTAGTGGTTATAGTAGTCGTAGTAGGAGTAGTAGTTGTACTAGTAATAGGAGTCGTAGTAGCAGGAGTAGAGAAAGTAGCAGTAGTTGTAGTAGGAGTACCAGTAGTAGTGGTAGCAGTAGGAGTAGTAGTAGTAGTACAAGTAGGAGTAGGAGTAGTAGGAGTAGTAGGAGCAGTAGTAGAGAAAGTAGCAGTAGTTGCAGTAGGAGTACCAGTAGTAGAGGTAGCAATAGGAGTAGGAGTAGTAGTACAAGTAGGAGTAGGAGTAGTAGGAGTAGTAGTAGCAGTAGTAGGAGTAGCACGAGTGGTGGTAGGAGGAGTAGTAGGAGTAGTAGTCATCAAGGTAGGAGTAGTAGTCGTAGTAGAAGTAGCATGTATCTACTACTACGACTACTACAACTTCTCTACAACTACTACTGCTGCTACAACACAAAATACTCCTACCGCTACTACTACTCCTACTCCTCCTCTTCCTACTAAGACTACTCCTACCACTGCTACTACTCCTATTCCCCCCCCTACTACTACTGCTGCTTACTTTTACTACTACTTTTCATGCTGCTACTACTGCTACTAGAAGTAGTAGTTGAAAGAGGAGGAGTAGGAGTAAGGGGAGCAGCAGAAGAAGTGGTAGTATAAATAGTAGGAGTAGGAGTAGTACGAGTAAGAGGAGTAGTAGCAGTAGTGGTAAGAGCAGTAGTAGTAGTAGGAGTAGGAGTAGTTGTAGTAGTAGTTATAGGCGTAGTAGTAGAAGCAATAGCAGCAGTAGGAGTAGGAGTAGTAGCAGTAGTAGTCGTAGCAGGAGTAGTTGTATGTACATACTACTAAGACTACTACAAGTACTCCTACAACTCCTACTGCTATGAACTACACATACTACTCCTACGACTATTACTACTCTCTTTCCTCCTCCGGCTCGCACTACTACTACTACTTCTACTACTACTACTACTACTTATCCTGCTAAAAGTCCTACTTCTCCTACTAACACTACTGCTAAGAACTCCTACTACTACCATTCCTACTGCTATTGCGGGGGACCATAGTTAATAGGACCTAAGGTATACATAAAAAACCTATATATTTAACACTTTTTACTCACAACATTTGGTCGTATTAACTATGGTCCCCCGTAGTACTACTGCTTCTATAAGCAATCTTTTTGAGAAGGGGAGAAGTAGGAATAAGAGCAGCAGGAGTAGTAGCAGCGGGAGGAGTAGAAGTAGTAGGAGTAGTAGTACTAGCTGTAGTAAGAGTACCAGTAGTAGTGGTAAAAGTAGGAGTAGTAGGAGTAGTAGTCGTAGTAGGAGCAGTAGTTTGCACATACTACTAAGACTACTACAACTACTCCTGCAACTCCTACTTCTACGAACTACACATACTACTCCTACGACTACTCCTACTCTTTTTCCTCCTGCCCCTTGTACTACTTCTACTACTCCTGCTAAAAGTCAGACTTCCCCTCCTAACACTACTGCTAGTAACTCTTGCTACTACTATTCTTACTGCTACTACTGCTTCTTAAAGTAATCGTTAGAAGAAGAGGAGAAGTAGTAAAGTAGGAAGCAGGAGTAGTAGCAGCAGGAGTAGTAGAAGTAGTACAAGTAGTAGTACTAGTTGTAGTAGGAGTAGTAGTAGTAGTGGTAGTAGTAGGAGTACCAGAAGTAGTGGTAGTAGTAGTAGTAGTAGTAGTAGTAGTAGTAGTAGTAGTAGTAGCAGTAGTAGTAGAAGTAAAAGTAGCAGTAGGAGGAGGAGTAGGAGTATTGGTAGTAGTAGTAGTAGAAGTTGTAGTAGTAGTAGGAGTAGGAGTAGGAGTAATCGTAGTAGTAGTAGTAGGAGTAGGAGTAGGAGTAGTTGGAAGAGTGGTAGTAGTAGTAGAAGGAGTAGTAGTAGAAGTGGTAGTCATCGTAGTAGGAGTAGTAGTCGTAGTTGTAGTAGTATGTACATACTACTGCCACTACAACAACTACTCCTACAACTTCTTCTGCTCCTACACAGATTACTACTACGACTACTACTACTCCTACTCCTCCTCTTCCTACTACGACTACTTCTACCCCTGCTACTACTCCTACTCCCCCTCCCACTACTACTGCTCCTGACTGTTACTCCTACTATTCAGACTGCTACTCCTGCTACTAGAAGTAGTCGTTGAAAGAGGAGAACAAGTAGTGAAGAGAGGAGCAGGAGAAGTAGAAGTAGGAATATTAGTAGTAGGAGTAGAACGAGTAGGAGTAGTTGAATAGTAGTCGTAGGAGTGGTAGTAGTAGGAGGAGGGGTAAAAGTAGGAGCAGTATATCAAGTAGTCCTAGTTGTAGAAAGTACCCTAGTAGGAGTAGTAGCAGTAGTAGTTGGAGTAGTAAAACAGTATTAGTAGTAGTAGTAGTAGTAGTAGTAGTAGGAGTAGGAGTAGTAGTAGTAGTAGTAACAGTACTAGTAGTAGTAGTAGTAGTAGTAGTAGTAGTAGTAGTGGCTGTAGTAGTCGTAGTAGGAGGAGTAGTAGTAGTAGTGGTAGTAGTAGTAGTAGTAGTAGTAGTAGTAGTAGTAGTAGGAGTAGAAGTAGTAGGAGTAGTAGTAGTATTACAAGTAGGAGTAGGAGTAGTAGGAGTAGTAGCCACCGTAGTAGGTGTAGCAGGAGTAGGAGTAGTAGTAGTAGTAGGAGTAGTAGTCATCGTAGTAGGAGTAGTAGTCGTAGTAGAAGTGGCATATACATACTACTAGGACTACTACAACTACTCCTACAACTACTACTACTTCTACAACGCAAATTACTCTTACGACTACTGCTACTCCTACTCCTCCTCTTCGTACTAAGACTACTCTTACCACTGCTACTACTCCTTTCCCCCCCCCTACTACTACTGCTCCTTACTTTTACTACTAGTTTTCATGCTGCTACTACTACTACTACTAGAAGTAGTAGTTGAAAGAGGACGAGTAGGAGTGAAGAGAGCAGCAGGAGAAGTTGTAGTAGAAATGGTAGGAGTAGGAGTAGTAGGAGCAGGAGGAGTAGGAGCAGTAGTGGTAGGAGCAGTAGTAGTAGTAGGAGTAGGAGTAGTAGTAGTAGTAGTAGTAGTATTTGGAGTAGTAGGAGAAGCAAAAGCAGCAGTAGGAGTAGGCGTAGTAGTAGTAGTAGTAGCAGTAGTAGTACTAGCAGTAAGAGTACTAGCAGTAGGAGTGATAGTAGCAGTAGTAGGAGTAGCAGTAGTGGTTGTAGTCGTAGTAGGAGTAGTAGTAGTAGTAGTAGTAGTAAGAGTCGTAGTAGTAGGAGTAGAAAAAGTAGGAGTAGTAGTAGAGGGAGTACCAGTAGTAGTGGTAGCAATAGTAGTAGGAGTAGTAGTACAAGTAGGAGTAGGACTACTACGACTACTACTACTCCTACTCCTCCTCTTCCTACTAAGACTACTCCTACCACTGCTACTACTCCTATTCCCCCCCCTTACTACTACGGCTCCTCTTTTAAACTACTACTATTCATACTGCTACTACTGCTACTAGAAGTAGGAGTTGAAAGAGGAGGAGTAGGAGTGAAGAGAACAGCAGGAGAAGTGGCAGTAGAAATAGTAAGAGTAGGAGTAGTACGAGTAGGAGGAGTAGTAGCAGTAGTGGTAGGAGCAGTAGTAGTAGTAGGAGTAGGAGTAGTAGTAGTAGTAGTAGTAGTAGTAGTAGTATTAGGAGTAGTAGGAGAAGAAAAAGCAGCAGTAGGAGTAGGAGTAGTAGCAGTAGTAGTCGAAGTAGGAGTAGGAGTAGGTACATACTACTAAGACTACTACAAGTACTCCTACAACTCCTACTGCTATGAACTACACATACTACTCGTACGACTACTCCTACTCTTTTTCCTCTTCCTTCTCGTACTACTACTACTACTACTCCTGCTAAAAGTCCTACTTCTCCTCCTAACACTACTGCTAGTAACTCCTACTACTACCATTCCTACTGCTACTACTGCTTCTATAAGCAATCTTTAGAAGATAAGGAGAAGTAGTAAAGAGAGCAGCAGGAGTAGTAGCAGCGGGAGGAGTAGAAGTAGTAGGAGTAATAGTACTAGTTGTAGTAGGAGTACCAGTAGTAGTGGTAAAAGTAGTAGTAGTAGTAGTAGTAGTACAAGTAGGGGTAGGAGTAGTAGGAGTTGTAATAGCAGTAGTAGGAGTAGCAGGAGTAGCAGTAGTAGCAGTAGTAGTTGTAGGAGTAGTTGTAGTAGTAGGAGTAGTAGTCGTAGTAGAAGTAGTATTTTCAGACTAGTACGACTCCTACAACTACTTCTACAACTACTACTGCTACAACACAAATTACTACTAAAACTACTACTACTCCTACTCCTCCTCCTCTTACTAAGACTACCCCTACCACTGCTACTACTCCTACTCCCCCTCCTACTCCTACTGCTCCTTACTATTACTACTACTATTCAAACTGCTACTACTGCTACTTGAAGTAGTAGTTGAAAGAGGGGGAGTAGTAGTGAAGAGAGCAGCAGGAGAAGTGGTAGTAGAAATAGTAGGAGTAGGAGTAGTACGAGTAGGAGGAGTAGTAGCAGTAGTGGTAGGAGCAGTAGTAGTAGTAGGAGTAGGAGTAGAAGTAGAAATAGTATTAGGAGTAAGGGTCTGTGACTGGTTACCTTTTTGTCAGTATACTGTAGTGCGACGGTCGGGGTCTACCGCTGTGTTCACTACCCCGACAAAGGGCCCCCTTCGCACAAGTGACTCTGTATATCACTTACACATTCGACATGAAGAAACAAATATCGCTTAGGCGTGACAAATATTACCACGGCGTTGCACATACGTGCCAAAGCCTAAAACATATAGTAGTGCTTCACACTAGAATAATATGGCAGTCACCCTGTCTACAGTAGTAGTAGACCAGTAGACGTGACCCCTCCCTTCCGTATCCGTGTTTTCAAAAGTAGTAGCCCGACAGGCGTTGCTGTTGTTGTGTTATACCCGAGTGTTTCTAATGCTGACCTGACCGGGTTCCTTTGTATAGCTCGCACGTCACACGACGAGACAGACAGTGTCATAGGGGCTCTCAAATGATGAGTAGAGGCAGGACGAGGTATTTTTATACACCAACATATTTATACAGTATTCGGCAGACGATATTCCTGTTTTTATCTATTTCCCAAAGGGGAGATAATACAGATTGCTGTAGACTAAGATGTCCCATAATAACAGAAACGGGTTTGCAAAAATTGCTCACCAAAGAAGGGATCATATTTCGGGACAGGGTGTGGTTCTGTACGTAGCTTTACATCTGCGGATGCCTGTGGGTGTATAAAACATTTTCCACTGTTCGTGAGTTTCGGAGAGTATTAGAAACAAAGGTATACTTTAGGACGGAGTGGCCTATGTGGTATATGCCTGTTACTTGCGTGGAGATTGTTAGTAGCTCCTTTTCATTTTATGTTCGAACTGTGTAAACGTTGAAGTTTTCGAAGTTTTTTTTGTTTTTTTTAAATGTTTGACGTTTACGATATCCTTTCTCCACTTCCGAAGCTTTCCCCGGATATTTTTCTCTCAAACGGTTTAGGCGTAGTATCCCTACGCGCTGTGCTTTTGACGCATGTAGAAACGAGTATAAGCAGAGAATACCAACACCATGCGTCGCAGCTGCTGGTTCTGCCAAACATGCGTTGCTACTCGCAGTTTTGAATACTACGTTCATTCGCCGACCGAGCTTGATCCATGGCAGCAGTAGCAGTAGCAGTTACTGTAGTAGTAGTAGTCGTCGTAGTAGTAGCAGTAGTAGTAGTAGTAGTAGTAGGAGGAGTAGTACGGGTAGGAGTTGGAGTAGTAGCAGTAGTAGGAGTAGTAGTAGTAGTAGTAGTAGTAGTAGGAGGAGGAGGAGGAGTAGGAGTAGCAGTAGCAGTAGGAGTAGGAGTAGGAGTAGGAGTAGGAGTAGGAGTAGTAGGAGTAGCAGTAGCAGTAGGAGTAGGAGTAGGAGTAGGAGTAGGAGTAGGAGTAGGAGTAGGAGTAGGAGTAGAAGTAGGAGTGGGAGTACTAGAAGTAGTGGGAGTAGTAGTAGTAGTAGCAGTAGTAGGAGTAGGAGTAGGAGTAGTTGTAGTAGTAGTAGTAGTAGTAGTAGTAGTACTTCCTTCTCAAGGACAAAGTTACATTCAAATCCACGGACACATACTAGGTAGTATTATGAACCTCGGCATCCAGCACCACTGTAGTACCTGCCGACATCATCGCCAACACTTGTACTTGTACAACATTTTGCGAGCGGATCACAGTTTCTTATTCATCCTGCTGTATATGTACCATGTAGGTGTTATCGTCTTGTCGACTCTGGGAGCATCCAGGGGAGTCACTGACCAGTAGTCAATAGCGAGGAAGAAATATAAAATGCGTGAACGGTTGACGGACCTTGCCAAATTAAGTATCAACCGATCGGTTGAACTCACAGCTGACGTGGGTTTTTAGTTTTTTCTAAATACCATCACGTTTTCAGAAAGTGGTGCCGATGTTACTTGCTGCCTTTCGTAACTCACGGCCTTCCTTTACAGAAGAGAGTCGTTCTTCCGAGAGTGCTTTCACGACTTCTTTCGGTTTAGAGCTCTTGCTCAAAATTTCACAGTCTTCCGTCAGTAGCCAACAAGACAACAACTCGGACTTTACCGAGCAAGTCAAAAGTACCGGGAAGCGCCAGAACCTCGTGAGCATAAGCAAAAAACGCATGGTTACTTGTATGCCACACACAGGCCACAGCACCTCAACACTACTTCCGCATCTATTTGAGTTGGCGTGGTTGGTTACCTTTGCGTGGCAGGCCGTCAGTCACTACAAACCTCTGGCCCCCACTCCTATTGTGCGACTATGCGGTCCAACAGCTCCACAGTATTGTAGCACTCGGTAGTATCGATGCGAGGCAAGCGCACGTATAATACGCCATCTGGAGTCGCCTGCTCCTAAAAGGGGACGCCGGCACGCTCAGGAGTGCGTCGTCAAATCCCCGCATGAGGCCGTTTCGGTAACATATACATGCGCCTTGGAAATGTTGTGAGGGAGTTGGCAACCGAGGTCCGTCTGTTGTGGTTGTAGAATGGTTGACGCAAATGTAGGAGAACCCTGAGTTGTTTGGCCTATTTTTGCATCATTGTGTGTTGGCCCGAAGAACATAGTTTCCAACATGGAAGCGTTACGCCCAGCCGCATCTATCTCCGACGACGACTTTCTCAGGTACATCTTCTGCCTGGAGCACATTAATCTTCTAGTGATATTTCTTCATCGGCCATGTAGTCATCGTGCTGTGCTAACTTTTTTACGCTTTTGCGAGCATTTGTGCTACGATACTCGCTCGCAACTTCGAATAGGCAAAACCACCTCGTGAGTCATTTCTCGCTGCTTTCGACTGCCGTCTGGCGCACATGCACCTGACGCAGTCACGGACCCCACCAATCGAATCACTCACTTTGTTGAGCTAGCTGCGTAGCTCCCTGTGACGACCTGTAGCTGTCGGCAAATGAAGTGCAAAAGTTCAGCTAGGGGTTGTTTTTCTCTCTCATTTTGTTCATCTTAAACTTCGGCCAATCAATGCCGGCCACTGGAGCACCTCTTGGTCGAGGTGTAGGCCTCTGTTGATAACCTGCGGGGGATCATCTAAAGAAAAACCAAGGATGCCTTGATGAATCTCTAACAAGTCACACTCGCTCACCGGCAAGTGCGAACCAGCCAAAGTTATAAACGCAGCGTGAAAAGATACAGATGTGTTTTTTTTTATCCGATAGAACATTTGGATAATAGAGCGACCGGAAACCTAGGGAACCGGAAACGCTTGGGTGCCGGCGCGGTCTTAATAGCTAGCAGGTATAGGTAGCATAGGTACACAGTTTGCTGCACCCAGACAAAATACCAGACCTTTTGGCCTACATATAGTATGAGTACGTAAACACCTGGTAATAGCTTTACGTATCATCAAGAGAACACTGAACAATGCAGCAAACATACCATTTTTTCAACAAAACAACAACGAAAACAGACGAGGTGCTTTCGGAACTTTTCTCATTTTTTGGGCATGCACGGTAAAACTTTGATACGTTACGTCGTATGCATAAATAATGTTTTCGTTAAATGATCACATCGAAAACCGAAGACGGGTACGCTGCGGACAGAACGCACGATCTTTTAGATAGAAGAAGTACAACTGCGCGAGTAATAATTACTATCGACTGATCACCGTGATAAAGTTTACTTACGTAGTCGAAATTTAACCACGATAGATAGTGTAAAAATATCAACACAAGGGATAATATAATAAATATGTGTTACATACCAAGGACACTTTCAAAGATTGCGACGAGAGAAGGGGCTCTGTAGCAGCAGGGGTTGCTGTTTTAATTTTCACTTTTAATTTTGTGTGTGGCCACTTTGCCGCAGTCGCTCCTTTGGCTACCGCAACACAGCTACCATTATTTTATAATTAGCCTTCTTTGTTCGGAGACCTTACCCCTTCGAGTAAAAAGCCGCTAAGCCCCTCCGAAATACGTACGGTTTACCTGCCCGCTCGGTCGAATCATCGCCTGGCTTCAGGTCGGCTTGATGAATGTATTCGATTATTGTTGCAAACGGTAACCCTGCGAGCACAACACGGCTATTAAGTTCTAGCAGCAAGGAGGTGTTCTACGATATTTGTCCACGCTAAAATTTCTAATTCTCCCCACTCAAGGAGCTCCATACATAACCGGGACACTGAATTTAGCGAAAAAGAAATGAAATCCTGATGAGTAATGCCGTGGCTCGAGTATACAAAAACATCATTTTTTTCACGAAACAAGATTGGAATTTCGACGCGTTTGGGTCGACCTCGTCATTCGGAAACTATTTTAGCGGACACGCGCTACATCTATCTTAGAACGCTTCAAAGTACATTTCTTGAGGAACGCCTTAGACCTTTAACTCCGCAGGGACACATCTTAGACGCTGCTTGCGTCTCTGGCATTTCAAAAAGGGGCAGAAAAAGTTTTTTTACGTCCACCAAAGCGACGCCGTTAGATTTATACTGCGTCAAAGCGGGACCCGGGGCGGATACACCACGTCTCAAAAAAAGACTTAGACCATGTCCGTTCCTCACCATGGGCTTGCCTTACTAGCTGTTTCTTCCCGGATGGATATTGTTTTCGCACTAAAACGTCACTGAGCCCGGACAGGAGTGAAAACATGGGTCTTACACACAAACTGGCGTCGTTTGATACGGTCACCGTAAAAAGTTTAACGGCGTCTGAAACCTCTTAGACATGGTGTAAAAAATGTCTTCGAGTGCTTTCTCAGCAAGGACTCGGCTTAAGCCCTGTTTCGTCCCGTACGCGCGTTGCTTTCGCAAGGCAACGTCTCTGCGATCGAAAAAGAACAAAAAGGCACACCAAAAGAAACCCGTTGAATACCAACACCGTATGCGAGCGGGGTTCGAGACCGCTAATATAATATGTCGAAAAAATGTGCGTTAGACCCCTTGCCCTGTAGGGTCGCTTGCTTTATAAGCTGTTTTATCCACTCCGTATCTGTTTTCGTCGGGGAACGTCCCTGCGCTCGAAAACGAGTTTTTCGCATGTCTTCGCACCAAGTCAACGCTGCTGTATCTTCTATTCCACTCACCGCTGCCTTCACGCACCCGCACTGTTGGTGATGTACGTTGAACTGCGCGACGGGTTGATATTCGGCTCAAGTGTGATGATACAAGCTTCGACGTTGGACGTAACGCACACTCTACACCACCAGGCTACCAATATCACACGATACAACAGTACTACCAACCTGACAAATGCAATCTCCTGTTTAACCTACTGCCTAATCGTGCCTGTCTCTGCTGTACCGGATACCCGTGTCTTATATGTGCCGGATATAGCTTGCCTTATCTCTTTTTCTTCTTGTCTATGCAACGAACGACCACTAAGGCGAATAAATGTAGTGATATTCGTCCAAGTACGTTTTTTAATGAACCAACTTCGCCGAGTAAGACGCACAAAAAGGCAGTTGAAGCAAATGACTTATAGCGCGTCTCCATAAACAAAATCGGCCTCGGCAGGCTGTACCGTGAGTGTCTTGGCCCACTTTCCGCTCGCCTTCGCCGGTACGGCTTAACACTTTCGCAGACAGATCTTATCTGTGCCCGTCGTGAGCTTTATTGGGCGGGAAATCCCAAACGGATATAAGCATGTCTACTGGGCCCGTCGTTGCTGCCGTAAAGAGACTGCAACCAGCCCCCCCTGAGGTGCCGTAGGTATGTGCCCCCGCTCGGTGGGTGTACATGTTTTTATCAGTTAGTTTTTGTCTCATTGTTTTTTTTTGTTTTGATCAGTTTGTGTTGTTGGTGATTCTTCTCGGAAGAGCTAGAGCGGACCCTTGTCACGGTCTTATGTGTGTGGATGCTTGGAGTGGACGTGCCTGTGCCAAACGTTAGAGTTGTTGCTGTCTCCTATGCTTAAAGGAGAGCAAGCCCCCCCAGGCTTGTATTTTTACGCGCGGCGTAAACCTCTGCCCGGGATTTCCTCTTGACAACCCGGAGCATACCTGGTATTAAAAAGGTGTATTTATGTTTTATAAAGGGGTTGTGCCCTGGGGAAGCGAAGTTGTTGTTGTGTTGACCTGCGAAGCTAGACTGGGGTTCCACGAGGATTGTTCTTGTTTTCGGGGCATCCTAGTGTACGCCCAGAATGGAAGGTGTGTACCTGTTGGGACCGTTGTAGCTGCCTTCCAAGCCGGAGGGATACAGCAACCTGGGACATCCAGACCTGTCCTTTTCGGCGGGACGTGGGCCTGATAGGGGGAGTCGTGTCCTATGCGGAGAATTATAGGTGTCTAAGTGCTGAAGGGACGCAGCAACCAGATCCGTCTACACTGTAGGTACGCGCGCTGCGGAGTGCCATTCTTAACCGTGCCTTCATATTCTAACCCGCATGGCGCGCTCACGCACAACCAGGAAACGCCGCACAAACTTTAGAATCTGATGCCCGTGCATCCAACCATACTCACTCACGTGCGGTTTATTGACGCTCCGTATCCAGCTGCATGCGCCAAACATGGTTACTGCCGTTCCGTGCTCTGCTTGTCGTTTCCACTTCTGTTTTTTGTCATTTGTTCACGGGAGGGTAGGAATAGAGTCTGTGACTGGTATAACGGTAGGTTTAGGTGTTGCATTGACCTTTCAACCGAGAAAGCAACGACGTCCCAGAGGAGTGTGCCTCTCGTGGTTGAAAGTTGGTACTACAGTAGAGGTGGGAACCCCCCCCCCCGAAAAGAAAACGCTTTTGGAAATCCAGAAGGATTGCTCGAAACGTCGGTTTTGAAAAACAAAACGTTTTTTTTTTGCCGGTTGAAACCTGTTTACGGGATGCCGATTGAAACCGGATAACACCCAAAACAAACACTGGAAAACGGTTTAAACCGGCAGAACCGGATAAATGTTTTGTTGATTTTCGGCAGAATGAAATCATCTCGTACTCGTTCACTGTCAATAGCCTACTTGCACAGCAGTAGTTGTAGGACTGGTGCTACTGATAGTAGAGCGTGTTGAATATGACGTACCTGGTACCCTGGTAAGTGTTTAGAACAAGCAAAGCTCGGATGACTCCTATTAATACAGACATACATCCTGCTGTACAACAGTTGTAGTTTTCAGCGACAGAAAACATTGAAATATATATATTTGATCACTGCAGTTAATTTCAGCGGTCGGGACACTTTGCATTCCTGCACAAGTTCGTCGATACTCCTTTGTACTATTATTAAAGTGTGTTGTTTGCTTCGTAATACGTTACAGTTTTGGACCGTTTCAGGAGTTACGACGACTTGCGTTTTGTATCAGCAGGGGCCGCGTCATTTACGGCCCCTCCCACAATTTATTTGTGGATTGCCATTTCTACTCCTTATACCTCCTTGCCCTCCTTCTCGTTAGTCCTACATGTTGCCTTGGTCATCGCTATCGACCTGGGCACAAAACAATCAGTTTACCATCTACATACCTGGGAGACCTTCTCCCTAGCGCCAGAAGCACGCTCTACCTCTCTGGAACACGTGCGAGCGCACGTATCGACTCGGTCGGATCGTGGCCAGACTTGAGGTTGGTCTTGTGTTTTCTATTATTTGCATAATATTGAAGGCAAGTGTTGTAATCCTACTCCATCTGACGCGGACCGTAAACGGCGATTCTTGGAACAGGCTCGTGCCTGAGCTGCTAGCCTCATCCTGACCCTATACCTCGTGAACTGTATGGTCCCGATCTATAACATGGTGTCCAGTCCGAGAATCGAACTCGGGTTTCCACAGTCAATGTACGAAGAACTTGTCATTTATACTCAAGTACAGTGTGGGCCAAAAAAACAAACCTGATAAAAGAGTTGAGACTCACTTTTGGGGTGACGCCAGAAAATTGCATTGAGATAATGTGATCCTCGGAAAATACGTCGCGAAGCCTATAACAACCGGGTACCTAGCACCTGGCACCTGGTACGTTGTTGTTTTTTGTTGTCATGTTTCGTTTCCTCTTGTTGTCGCGCTGTACTTTTATGCCATCCGGGTATCGAAAAAGAGAGATAGGCGAGTGCCTCGTGGAACGCGTTTCTTTTGCGATCGATTGAAAGACATGGTTCTGTACCTCGTGGGAGTGTTGTACTTTATGTTGTGGGAGACAACCGTGAACGTCAACGAGGTCTGCACAAATCCTCCCTATCTCGCATACGTTTTGTTTTTTTTGGTGATGGGTCTGAGCCTTGTGTGGGCATGGTTATGGTCTTGAACCGAGCCTCCTCAAGGTCTGCGACTATCCTACCTACTATCTGGCATGCGTTCTGTTTTACTGGAGATGGGTCTGCGCCTTGCGGGGACGTGGTTACGGTATCCGAGCCTCCACAGGGTATGTGCCTCTTCTACCTGTATTTGTTCAATATAGTATAGAAGGGATAGGTATGTGCCTCGTGGGAGTGGTGTTGTCTCTTCACCCGTCGTGGGAGACAGAGACGAACTTCCACGAGGTCTGTGCCTGTCCTACCTACACGGCCAGTTAGTATGCTGTCTACAATTTTACTTCGTTTATTTTGTGGGCGTATAGCTGCTGAGCCTATCCAGTTTATGCACTTGCCACCTGGAATATAATTAGTTGTCGACCCGCCTATTCATTGCAGGTGCGAGGCGCGCTTACCATCTTCCTCTGCCTCTGCTAGTTACACTGTGTTTCCCGCTTGTATCGGTGCTGATATCTGCGTATATCTCATCATGCTACTCTGCTGCTGGTTGCACTGATTTTCACGCTTTTATCGGTGCTATATTTTTAATATTTTCTATGTTCCGTCATCGCAACATGTTTCTTGCAACGACGGGCGAGCGTTGAGACAGGAACGGCCGGATGCATTATGATTTTCCTATCTCACCTTGTTGGTGAATGCATAATATATGGGTTTGTCTGAGCCTGGGAGGACCACTGTTGTCGTCTCCATCCGGCAGAGAGATAGCAGCAAGGTTTCTCTGGCAATTTGAAATGTTCTGTTGGTATGCCCCGCCGATTTCAGCATGCTGTGCGGGCAGCAGGAGGTTAGCACACTCTCGTATACCGCGTACATGTATGTGCTTACAAGCTGCAATTTTGCTGACGTCCCGTGTTCCACTGCCGTTCTCGTCCTATATCTTATCTTGACATTCGCGTATGCTTACTCTGAGTCGCTGCGAACGCGGCACCTTTTGTTTTTTGGTTTTGTGTTTGTTGTGATCGTTTCATTTATCGGATAGAGAGTGGGTGCCCAGATTGGTTGGGTCTGCGCCTATTAGGACCTCTGCGCCTATTGGGACCGTTGTTTCTGCCTCCCATGCTGAAGGGAGACGGCAACCAGGCCCGTCTAGGTCTGTGCCTTAGCCACGGGGCTTACACCTGTTTTTCGTTTGTTTTGTTTCTTCTTGTGTCTATTTGTTTTGTTTGTATGCTCGTTTGTTACTTTTGTTAGACGGGGTGAAGTATCAGAATGGTCGGTTCTGTACCTATTGGGTCCATTGTTGCTGTCGCGATGCTAAACGCAGACGGCAACCAGGCCCCTCTAGGTCCGAGCCTTTGCGACGGGGCTTGCTGCCTGTTTTAATTTAGTTCTTTGTCGTTCGTCGGTTTTGGTTGCTCCTATGTTTGATATTGTTTTTTGTTCTGCTCGCTTTAATGGATAGTTCGGTCGGTCGTTTGTTTGTGTGTTTGTTTGTTGCAAACCCGCATGCCCATGCACCCGACCGCGCTGGCTATGACCTATACTGACACCCGTGCTCCGTCGCACGTGTCCGGCAGTTTACCCGCGTCTCGTGTTCGCTGTGTGTTCGTGTCCATCGTAGTTATTTTGTTCCTTACCGCTTTGTTGTGTTCTCTTCATGTTTGGGCGGTAAGATAATCTTGCCCTGACATGTGTCTTACAGCTTGGACTCGACTGTTAGGCTGTCCAGTTCTCTTCCTCCCCTTCGCTTCGTTTTTCGTTTCCATTCTCGTTGACGGGGGGAGGGCGACGCGTTTGTCGGAAGCCTACGACGGCATGAAGTCACCGAGATCAACCAAGCGGCTCAGATATCACCCACTCGGATCAGCCTTCCCCCTGTTTCCAATAGGAATCGCTCTATGAAAAGGCTTTTGGTAGCGATCTCAGACCGTAGAATTAGGTGTTAGATTACAGAGGCCGCTACTGGCGAATAGGCTACAGCGACCGGAATCGGGTGGAGCTGACCCGCCGCGAGATGGAGTAATTGAAGAGCTGGAGCGATTATTACGAATCACACTCGGTGGACCCTCGCTTTTGCGTACGCCGTTTCCTTTCTTGTCTCCCTTTACCGTTACGCCGTTCCATCGCTTTTTCCTTCGCCGTCCTCTCTCTACCTGGCGTACGCTATACCCTCGCTTCCCGTGCGCCGTTGCTTCTCTACCTTCCTTGCCCGTGCGCAGCTCTTATGTCCCGGTGTCTTTCTTCTCCACCGCTTGCTGCACCGCTTCCTTGCTCCGACGCCGTTCGTTCTCTCGCTCCGGTGTCTTGCCCGTCCGTTGCTCGCTGCGCCACTACCTCGCTCCGACGCCGTGCGTTACCCCGTTTCGGTGTCTTGTTCGTCCGCCGCCCGTTGTGTCGTTCCCTCGCTACGACGCATAGGGGTTCTCTCCGTCCAGTGTTTTGCTCGTCCGTCGTTTGCTCGCTTGGAAGCCGTGTCCGTTCCCTGCTCTACCGCCCTGATGCCTTGATCGTACGGCCAAACGACCAGACCTTGAAGGAGTCGACCAGCTGCTATGTGGAGTTGTTGAAAACCTGAAGCGATACTGAGCGCTCGCCGAGGAGACGAAGTTCTTCTGCCCCTGTACTTCATTGTTTTGTGTCTATGAAAGGGTGTGGGTCCGTCGGGCGTGGACAGTTCGGTATAGACTAGTGGGGCGCTGGATGTATGTTGTGACTAGTCCGTGTGAATGTGCGGCTTGGGTTGCGACGAGGCGTACTCTTCCGTGCCTGGTAGTGCTTGTGGGGTTCTGGGTGTATGATGTGACTGCGTAAATGTTTGTGTGTTTAGGTTGAGAGGGAGCGTACTTTTCCGTGCCTGATGGGATGTTAATTTCGTATTTAAGTGAGGAGCAGTTCCAGACCTGACGCGATAATGAGCTTTCGCCGTGACATGAATATATCTGGTTCTGTTCGAAGATATAGGTGTTTTTGTGAGAGATTGAGTGATTTCTGCTTGTAGCCGTGAGTCGGTCTGGCGTAGATCAGTTTAGTGTTTTTGCTGTATGGGGGTTGTTTCTTCTGTGCCTCGTCATGGGCAAATGGATGTGTTGATAATGCGACCTCTTCGTTTAATTTATGTATATTTGGGAGGGCATAGCTTAGTCGGGTATGGACTTTTGACCCGTTCGGAGAAAGCATTAATGACGGTTTAAGCCTAGGTGTTAGTGCAGTGTATTTATTCACAGTTGAACACGTGTGGTAGGGAGACTATAAATCATTAAACATTGGTCAGGCAGTCAAAAGCGCAGTGGGAAGGCAAGGGTGAGTTTATTTTACCGGGGATTTCCCTGTGATGGCCCTTGCTTTATCGGTGTGTTCTTGCATATTCCCGAGGACATTATTTTTCTATAGAATCGTGCAGTTCTTTACCCTTGGTTATAGTCGAAGATTGCTATAACATATTGCTCAGTTCTTCGCATTATGCTAGGGGGGATGTTACGGTTTTGGACCGTTTCAGGAGTTACGACAACTTGCGTTTTGTTTGTATCAGCAGGGGCCGCGTCATTTACGGCCCCTCCCACAATTTGTGGATTGCCACTTACTTCTACTCCTTGTTCCTCCTTGTCCTGCTTCTCGGTGGTCCTGTTGCCTTGGTCATCGCTATCGACCTGGGCACAAAGCGTTCAGTTTTCCATCTACATACCTGGGAGACCTTCTCCCTAGCGTCAGAAGGACGCTTTACCTCTCTGGAACACGTGCGAGCGGACGTATCGACTCGGTTGGATCGTGGCCAGACTTGAGGTTGGTCTTGTGTTTTCTATTATTTGCATATCGAAGGCAAGTGCTGTAATCCTACTCCATCTGATGCGGACCGTAAACGGCGATTCTTGGAACAGGCTCGTGCCTGAGCTGCTAGCCTCATCTTGACCCTAGACCTCATGAACTGTATGCTCCCGATCCAGAACATATATTAAGAGCAGATTCATTCCTTTCGTGCACGCGGAGACTGGAAGCCAAGATCGTGCCCGCAGGGAAAACCCCTGGTTTTCCATCGCAGATACCCTTCCCAAGTAATCCAAATACGGGCCCAATACTTGAACCCAGGTATTTACTGGGCCCCCAGCCTTATTCGAGGCAGTACCATAACACAAGCCCACTTTGACGAGCTCTCTCTATATGGGCTGTAAATGTATTTTAATGCGAAACTAATGGAAACCCCGGTTCCACGAACTAGAACATGGGTCGAAGCTACGGCTCTGCAAAATCCACTCGCACGCCTCTGGATGGCGAGGCAACGAAGCCGACAAGGTACGTCAAAAAAAAGAGGAAAGGAAGGCCCAGCCCTAAAGGGCAGGAACAATCGTCAACGAAGCCCATCGGCATTCCACCCGCAACGTGGGGAGGGCAAGGAAGTGTCGATGGAGAAGCGACTGCTTTTTTGTTCTGAGCTTCAGAACAATACCTGGTAGATGTGTCCAGATTAGAATACAAATTTACGTTCAAAACAAATTAATAGGTGTCTTTTCCTCATTGTGTTTCCGAACAGTGGCATAAGCCAGAGGGTACAAAACCGACCCTAATTTCCGCCTTATACCCTAGATATGAAGTCTGAGACATAAGAAGGACGCGGCAAAAATGAATGGTGCGATCGTGGACAAAAGCTGGTTGTCAGCTTGTTTGGGATGAGATTGTGCTCATCGTGAAATTGTCAAACTGACGTTTCCAACTTTTCCAAAAGATTTGCGCGCTGACCACAAGGCTTTGCTGTAGTACTTGGATGTCAAAATAGCTATTGTGTGGGTGCCGCAAGTTCAGGTGGCGTAACTTGTTGGCGTGTTGCGTATGAGTGCTGCCAGCTAGAGGGCTAACATAGTAATCCCCCCCCCCATTGGTTCCCGTGGCGTTTACAGTTTAGGTCATGTGCAGGGGGCGTGCTGCGATATAGAGGCACTCTATTTCTTCTCGAGCTCCTCGCTTGAGGATCTCCACACCTCCCCCGAAAACTGGCTTTAGCAAAATTCAAACTGCATCCCGATGAAGGATCCCAAGTCGGAAATACACAAAAACGTCATTTTTCGAAACAAGATTGGCATTCCGACGGTATGGGGTTGTTAACTCCGTTTAGATTGCCATGTGCCTTTCGAAATGTCCAATACAGGCGTAGAGCAATAGGAGTAGCGTTCCTCCATCCAGTATCGTTCGAACTCCCTTAGTGATTAAAACAATACCGGGTATTCTTCGTGGTATGCTTAGCCGTTGGCACTGATCATCGGTTTGCACCTTTTTGGTCGGGCGAAATCAGTGTTTGGATGGGGCACGGAGTTCCTCAAACGAAGAGCCTCAGACCATTTGGGTGCTCAGTTTACCCTATCACCAGTACCTATTCTCCCCAACCGAGTAAGGGGTAGCTGCTGACAGCAGGGTGTACCTATGGTAGCACTAGACACAAGTTCTGCGGAAATGCACATGAGATGGCCAATCGGTATATCTAGGGGCCTCCACGGGTGACAACCCTCACGGATGGTGGGGCGGGCGGGCCGGTCCCGCTCGTAATATTCTCAAGACCGGCTGAATCGGGCCCGGCCCGCGAGATTTCAATCGCACAAAGCACCGGCGCTGCCCGGCAAATGCAAGCGTGAGAAATCGATAGTATGTACCAGGACTTTGAAGCTGGAAAGGATGGCCCGGCTCAGTCCGGCCCAGGCCACGAGATTGTGGGTGATCTGTGAAACATCGCTTGCGCACGAGCCGGTTGTTTAAAACCCGTGCGATAGCGCTCGGGTCCACGACGTTTATCGCACAGGTTCAATGGTTGGAACGGTTGCGGTGGGGGTATCCTATGTGACCTAATCCACCGCACCAGGGCAAACCTTTGTCATGATAACCCAGTTTTGTGTCTGGAATCAAACTTAACTGAACCCGACAAAGGAGAAGCCACTAATTTCAACAGAGGTTGCCCGGATAGTTTGCAACACTACTGCTGACAGCTCGCAACACAATGTAAGCCGTTCGTGGTGCCGCGTTTCTCATCATGGCCACCGCACACCCAGTTGGCTCTTTCAACTGCACCTCAGATACCTCACAGGTGTCGAATAACTGGACTAAACTACGAGCTCGAAAGATTGAAAACGAGCTTCATCGCCGTAGCTAGCCAGGGCGTGAGGTAGGGGAGCTCTAAATTCAGCGAGCGCTAGGCGCTAGCGTATAGAGGACCCGCGGTCAAAGGCATCCAGGTGACCTCTCGGTGAACTTCTTAGAACGCTGGACCTACCTCACGTAGACATGTGGACGTGGGCAAGCAACCTGTGGTGCGCCCTATTTCATGGCAGGCTCAGAGTGAGAGTGAGACTTGCCTAACGAACGCTATTGTGAGATCACTGGTATCCGTCATATTTTCTCGACGACCCGCCTGGATACACAGCTTCGCTTTAACGCTTGCTTACAAATATTTACTTTGTACCAAGGGGGGCAGAATTATGTCCCTCATTTGAATCGATTAACTCACCAAGGTTGCCACGCGTGTCTTCGCGGGGCTGCTTATGGTGTGATACAGCATTCCGTATACGACGCTTGCTGGCAAATATTTACTTACTCCGTACCAGAGTGGCAGAGCTATGCCCCTGGTTGATCCGATTACCTCAATTATGGATACACGCGCGTTTCGCGAGGTGTCCTTTGGCGCTATATGATACCCCGTATATATAGGGGTATCCTCACCTTTTTCCCCCCACGGCGCGCTGTAGATGGTCGCCGACGGTTGGCTCCGACGCCTTGATCGACGCCACGCACACGTGCGGCCCGTTCTTCTCCCCACGCCCCCCTTGGATACCAACGAACGCAAGTGTGCACGCACGGGAGCCCGGCCCGCCTCGGGAGTATGGCCGTCCGTGGCGGATGTCATTCGTGACCCCTTGCAGGGTCTCCTACGGCGTATTTCGTGGGATGCTCCGATATGGGATGCGGGGGGGGATGGGAACTAATTCGTGCCGGGGTTCGTGCGCCGGCATGTCGGCTTTTATCACGACATCATTCTTAAAGTGCACCCTCTTCGAGACATGTTGGTGTTGTACTTACGCGATGGAAGGGGATCTTCACGATCTTCTCCTAAGGGAATACCGGGGTCCGTCGAGTACCGGCCCGTTTGACGTCGCCCGATTTCCCGGAGCGGTGTGCCACAACCGTATCCCGTCAAGGTTCACCAGGTTTGTGGACGACGAGGAACGAGCCCTCGGCTTTAGACTTCCGTAACAAAGGGTAACGGGTGCCCAAGTTTCGGCTACTATCGCGCAGGGACAGGCAGCCATCACATAGTGGCGCGCATATATTTTGCTGGATCACGCGTCTTCAAATGCTCTTCGAGGCCTACGGTCCCCCTAAATTTGGTGTTCCCTTCCAAACAGAACGGCACTGGCGGAAGCCTCTTTAGGGTGGGTTACCTCTCAGTGGGGCGGCAACGACCAGGGACTTGGTGCGGTTTTCGTTTTGCTCTACTTTTCAGGAAGAAAACGTTGCACACATGAATTTCTACTAGGAGAGGCGGCGCTCACCCGGTTCGATCATTGCCGGCCCCGAGGTATTCGGCGCGGGTGCCTGTGGTGGTGGATGTTGATAAGACGCAACCACGTCAACGCCAAGTACTGGCGGCGATGGAGGGGCACCCCGGGCAAGTCCAAAAAAGCAGGGTGGCAGACGAGTTTGACGCGTTTGTGCTCGTTGTTTCAACGGGATCTCGTGGTTGGCAAACAGCTGCCCTAGACGATGTCTTTAATTTCCTCTGCTTCTTCGACACGCAAGGGAAAGGCGTCAAGATGGTGCATGAAGCGTCTTGCACCGATGTGGGCCACGCGGGCGACGATGCGTGCCTGACGGGGTCTTCGTGTGCTAAACGGTATGTGGCCGAGTCTATTCGAAAAGGTTTGGGTCGAAGCTGAAAATGGCGATGAAAGAAAGCGGGCAAGGAGAGGAATGGGACCCCGTCCGCCGGGTAGGAAGTCCGTGCTCGAGCCCGGTGGTAGATTCGTACGTTACCTTCGTACCTGAGGAACAGAAGCAGGTCGGGATTCAGGTCAATCAGGCGGCGCCGATGCTGGACGACACACTCATAAATCTGCTAAGCGACATGCGGTTGCGCGCTCTGGTGGCCAGCTCTCTGGCAGAGCGTATTTTGCTGACCCGAGATATCGCCTTGTATTCCATGGCGTTCCGGGCGGTCACGGCGTGCATCTCAGCCGCACAGCGGATTGGGTGGGACTAAAGGACTGGGCACCTCTTCCCCGTTGCTACGGCAGAAGGTGGCCGGGGCCATCTCTCTCTCCGTGGCCCGTATGACGGTGAACCGGTAAAGCTATCTGCGAATGGCAGACCTGCCGAAACACTTTACTATGCACTCCTTTCGAGGGGGAGGCTCGCTCAGCAAATTCCTGGCCGGGACGGCTGTGGACGAGATCATGAAAGTTGGTGGCTGGAGAGTCAGTTGGAAAGTACTACATCGGGGCTACCTCGAGTGGAGAAATGCGGGGTAGCAAGAAGAACGTGACCAGAGCTACGCGGACGCTAGCGAGCTAACTTTGTCGCCGGAGTTCAGAAAGGACTTTGCGGCGTGTGCGGGTAAGGACTGAGTTCAGGTGATAGAAGTTTGGGTGAGACTATTCTGCCCCGGAGCGGCGGTCAACTACAAAGGCAATCTGAAAGGAGGCGTAAAGAAGTATGGGCGGAACCACAGGCCGGCGCAGGAGGCCTCATCCAATCCAATACTTACATTAAATGATCCACGGTAGATAGACAGAATACTACAGTAAAATGGCGATCCAATCCATGGGTTCATATTTGGCACAAAAATTGGAACCATTGATTATATCGAAATGTCTCGGAATTTGTATCGAATCGAGGTCACTTCTTCCTTTCGCCCCCGAAACCTCGGGAGTAGAGTTGGTCGCGCCATTTCTTGAGACCATTCGGGCTTGTATACCCAGATCATTTACAGGTACTAACCCCGCGCAGAGTTTGTGATTCGCCACTTTACTCAGTGCGGGGGGAAATACCGGACGGGACCTCCTGCCTATCGCAGGAGGCCTCATCCAATCAAATACTTGCATTAAACGATCCACGGTAGAGAGACAGAACACTACAGGAAAATACCGAAATGTCGGAGAAACTCAGAAAAAATAGACTGACAACTGTCCTCGTTAAGGTCGACCCTTACCAGCATGCTCACGATTGTAGATTTTTGCTCTTCCTGTTGGTGCAGTTTCGTTTAGGGTTTGGGAGGTGTATACTGTCGCACTCTGTCTCGATGTCCTCGATCATTTGATGTAAGTACTGATTTTTATTATGAGTCCTCCTTCGTTGTCGTTCAAACAAATTGTTTGTTGTGTGCTCTTAACAGACCACTGGTCGGATACGTACTCGTCTCACCTAAACTTCCTTGCGCTTGCCTTAGTCCTGTCTCACATATGCTGCGAAATTGTTCTTAAACTCGGGCGTGATATACAATGAGATTTCGTACACTTGCCGTTTTAGGTTGGGAGTCCTTTCTGACAGGAGGTTTGATCACTGTTTATGTTGGCATTCATTTTTCGTGGATCTTGGGCTTGACGGTCTCCTTTGGCAACGATTCATGATGGAATTGGGGATTCGCCGTTTCACCTTGTAATCTGTGATGCTAGTGGCTCAGGACCTGTCATATATCGCACCGAGTGAGTGGGCCGTTTAACGTGTGCGGTGGTCCGTACTGGGCTGCGGGTATTGAGCTTTGGAAACCGTGATGCCGCAATGTTAATACGCCTGGATGACCCCTGAGACGGGTTGACCAGGCTCTTTCCTGGTAGTCTGGTTAGATGGAACGGTACGGCGTGTGTATGTGACATGATGGTACCCCACAAAGGTTAATTATAATACCAAGACCGACTCATATATTTGGTATGCGAAGCGGGTGACAATCGGGTGCGGGACGTCACATGTGCTATGCTTGGCGACAGGTACTGGCCCACGTGTGTGCGTGTTTGTTGGTGGTGTACTTGCTTCGTATGAACAGCTCTATTCCGCGATCATGACGTACGCCTCGTGTGCAGCAAGAAGGCACGTTCTTCAGACACGTCTACCAACAACCGTTGGGACGAGAGTGAACGAGAGAGGCACGTCACTAGTGCTATTGAGACAAACCAGGTGTTTATCAGTGGAATAAATCAATACTTTTCGGCTTTGTTCCCAGGTAACCATGTTTTCAGATGCATATTTAAAGCAAACCCGACGTGCTCGCTCCGCTTCGTAGATCGTATTGCGCATTCCGTACGCGATGCCCCCGCGGTACACTACATTCCACATTGATACGATATCTACTACCAAGCCATACGTAGCACTGATAATAGACATTCGCCCGAGAAACATTGCTGACGATACGATTCGCGGGCAACCCTTGTTCTGACGCCGACGGAGTCAGCAACACCAGCACATCCATCAGTCAAATCAACAACAATAGAACAGACCGACAACAGTATCCGCCAAGCATTCAAGACAGATCGCAGCACTCGCAGTACCAAAACTGACTCGTTGCTAGACGGTAATGCTGCTCGTGCTTCCATCTGGCGTAGAGGCGTTTGCCCTTATGGTAGGACCTGGCAAATACCCTGGTGGCGATATCACCGGATGAAACATCGCAACAAACACGAGGTGCTCGCTCCTATCCGCAGGACGTGATGCACCTATCGTATACGAACCTCCCCCCCCTACACTCTGTTCTGTGCGGGTACGGTATACACTACCAAGCAGCACGTAGCCCTGCTGCGAGGAATTCTCCCTCAACAAGCCACCAACGGTACCTTCCGCGGTCAGGCGTCGTTCAGAGGCGTACAGAGTCTGCCAAACCAACATGTTCGTCAGCCCTCAAATTTCGACACAAACACACGACTACAGCAGTATCCGTCAAGGTCAGTGCTGTTCACGGCAACCGTGTCGTGGAGATTGTCCAGGAGGAAGACAAGCTAGCTACTCACGCCCTCACTCGGCGTTGAAGTCTTCCCGCCCAGGGTGGGGCCCGAAACTCAAACAGGAGGCGTTCTGACCAGATGCATACGCGAGAAAAACGGTCGGTACTTGCTTCGCTCCGCATCACGTTGTGGGGGCACCGTACACAATGTCGCCCACACTCCGTTCTATGCTGATATGATATATACTACCAGGTACCAAATCATCTGTATTCCTGATAAGACCCACTCCATGGCGGTTCGATACTTGCGATACGTTCTGCGGAGAACCCTTGTTCTGGCGTAGATGCAGTCGGGAAAACCAACTCGGTTATCCCGCAGAAATCATTATAGAAGTGGACAACTATAGCAACATCCGCCAAGAATCTAGGACAGTTCACAGCAACCGTGTTGTTGAAGGTATATAGTTGGAGAACACTGATGCTACGTACGCCTCAACTCGGCATTGAGTCTGTCGGTCCCAGCGTATGACCCGACACACGTATATGCTGATCCCATACCTAGAGCAGTAGATGGTCTTCGCGCCTAAACAGGTCGAGACTTGACCGGCATACATAGATACACCCATAAATGCCAACTATTCCTGCGGACGGTGCTTGCCGCCGACTGCAATTTGTCTACCACCGCCGAAATCGAACATGTACAACCCTTGCACAGGTCCTATATTGTATGTCCTGCTGACGGGTTGACTCCAGAAGTGTTTCGGCAGTTACTGACGCAATCTACCATGTCGTCAGTCGCCCGCTTGTAGCTTACTGGGTGCTCTTGTAAACGCTGATGCTGCCGACGCCTCCGCAAGCAGTGGCAATGTCTCCCGCGCACTCGTAGTCGCACACGCCCTTCTTCTTATTTTTAGCCGGTTCGGCACTTCCGCAGTGGCATTCTGAAAAGAGGCATGACACGTTCCAACGGAGGCATCACACAAGCAGGTTGTTTAGTTAATTTTACTATAATACGTGATATTACGCTAGTTATGATAGCCGCAACGCACTAGGGAGACTGCACCAGTGAGAGTCTGATCCCGCAAGCTCACAGTCAAGGAATTTCGTGAACAATACTCCACGCCACGCACACTCGTGACGGAAGCCGGCCGCGCACCGATCAGTACCGTCCACGGATACATGCGAACTCCGGTGTGTTAACGTCGTCTATCGTTCAACCGAATATTTTGGGAGTACAGTATTCCAAGAGTAGTTATCTTAGGATAAATGCTGGGTGCGGAGAAAAAACGACAGGCTTCTAAACCTACCTGAACCCTTTGACGTGGCGAAGTACTCCCAACCCGAGCAGTTGCAGATGTCGGCGCACGCCTGAGTAGCAGATGGGCGGGCGAGTGAGGCAATGGAATCGCGCGGAATTGATGCGCCTGTATTTGGTTGCACTATCACAGGAACATCAGTACAGCGTATTTTAGTATTGATTGGGCAATCAAGTGCTCCGCGACGGAGCACCAAGCGTCGTGCGGTCACACCAACTGAATTGTCCAAGAATACATTAGTTAATCACCTGCGTCGTCATCTCGCTCCAAGTAGTCACGGGGCCATTGAGAGGTGTTTTTTTATTCTTGGGTACGTAGCAGCCAAGGTACTTGGATTTGTCTGCCTTTCCAACCTCGAGGTTCTCGCCGCGCGGGGGTTCAGTCGTCGTCGGTTTTTTGGTCGGCTTAGGAGTAGGCGCAGGGGTGGGCGCTGGAGTGGGTTTCTTGGTCGGCTTTGGAGTAGGCGCCGCGGTGGGCGCGGGGGTGGGTTTCTTGGTCGGCTTCGGAGTGGGTGCCGGGGTAGGAGCGGCACAGAAGTCCTTGCCGACGGCAATACCCCTCAGAAGGGACAGGTCGGGAACGTTTCCTTGGTCATCGGTATAACCAGCGTTTACGATGACGCTGCCACCGGGGGCTTTGTTGCACACGTCGAGCATAACTTCAAAGTTGGTGGGGGTGGACTCGAGGTCATCCGCAGAAAACGTAACCGTCTTCTTCGAGATGGATCCGGAAGGAGAAGAGTCAACCGAAACGTCGAACTCGATCGTGACGGTAGCCCCTGTTGATTCGCACGGGATGACGATGCCATCGTTGGACGAGAGGATGCTCGCCAAGGCCGCTGATGATCGTGAAGTATGGGAGTTGGACACGCATGGAGGAAGGGGAAGTTCTTCAGTTGTGCGCTCACAGTATCATTCTTGTTCCTGGTACTAGGTCACTGCAGTAATCTATCCCCATGTGGAATTGATGGTCTGTGGTTCCATTTGCATATCAATCAATAAACCACGCATCGTTGGACAAACGGACCAAGTTTACATTACTCGGAACCTATTCGATAAGTGCATGTTGAGCGATAATCCTCTATAGACCTTCTCTGAGTCTGGATACGCACGCGACATTCCTGGGGCATGATAGCATGGCTGCTCACCTCGTGCTAAGACAGCTACACGAGCATAGAACGAGAGCGTGCACTGATTTAAAATTAACCGTTGCAACCGTTTGTCGAGCCATCTCTGTTTCCAGGCGCGAGCACTTGCGTCGCAAAACAAATATTCACGGGTCAAGTTACCATGGCCGCCATGTTCGAGTGGAGTGTTTTAACGAAGGGTTATGTTCGCATAACATCGTCATTGAATCTCGTACCGAGTGCAGCAGTTACATGTCGCAAGCTTTTATACTCGAAAATGCACGAGTTCGTGGCTAAACTCTGCATCAAGCATGTACCGTAGTTGTGCGTCATCACAACTCCACACGCATTGCGGCCGAAATATCGCCCCAAGTGCGGCTGTGAAAATATTAAACAGCTTCAAATGCTCAGTAACGTCACGCCCCCCCCTAACCGGTTGAACGAGTGCATTTGCACGGGTGCACCATGGTGTGAGAACTTGTGTACCAAGTGTGTTCCAACCATTTCCAATACACCAGGTTCCAACGCCAATATGGTACAACACGTACGGGTAAAAATACCTAAAGTAAGAATAGCAATTGAATGTGGCACTATCAAGAGCCGTCACACCGAGTGGTTGTCGTCTCTTCAACAAGTACAAAGGAAAACATACTTTGTTAAGACTTTCAGTATTGATGTTGATGCTGGCTGCAACGACCGTTGATGATCCGCGGCTTACCGTTGAGAAGGTCAAATTCTGCGACTTCGAAGACGTTGGAAGGGTCGCCTCCGATTGCCAGCAGTTCAATGGGGTTAGTCCCTTGGCCTGCGGCGGGTGATCAAAGGGTTGTATTATAGGCGTCTAAGATGTTAGTAAATCGTGCGGTGCGGTGGTTCACATGACCTAAAGATCCTGTCTGACTCTGGCTGCCGATTGGGCACCATGTGGTGACCGACGCGTTCTTCACACGGCAGGGGTAGCTCCTAGCATCGCATGGGTTATTCTCGCTTGACGACCTCCCTACGAATGGCCCACTCAACTAAACGATGAACGTCAACCAACGCAAGCAGCATCAAGGCCCCTATTTAATTTATATAGTCATTTTCGAAAACGTATATTGTTTTCCCCGACAATATATCTGCCTACGAGCACGGTTCGGCAAGCTCTAACAGGGCCAACACGGAGGGGAGTTCGTCCAGTTGTCGCAGCCCAGGTTGCAGCGCGATGTGTGTGGTGTGGTGCGTTTGACATGTACCCAGAGCGACCTTCTTTGGCGGGGGTGGGTGACGCAAATGGTATTCCGAAGGTATCGTATTATTCAACAGTTTCAAGCAGCCGATTCGGTCAAAAATGTGTTTGACGAAACATTATATTTCAGCCGGAGCACCGGTTCACCGCTCCCTTTACTTCTTCGCAAGAGGTTGATACTGGTTCGATATGTACTTTGGTCGGAGGGCAGTAGCACTCGCGCGGTTGCTGAGTACACGGCTTCACGGTATCGTCAAGTTTGACACTACGGTGGAAAACTGCGATGACGACAGTACTGCACATAGAACACATCGACAAGATGCCGACTCACCTACTCCGACAGCAAACACGGTTATGCCCGCTTTCCGGGCTGCCCCTGCTGCAATTGCTGTGGCAAAGAGGCTGCTGCTTTTACCGTCGGTGATTACGATCATGAACGATGCGTCTGCAGGGTTAATGCCTAAGAGCCGGGTGCCTTCCTTAATGCCGATTGACGTGGTCGTGCCACCCTCGGCTTGGGGGTCAGCATCGACAAAGGCGTCAAAGGCCTTGGCGGAGTCAAACGTAGAGGAGGAGGCCAACGTTTTTGCGTACTGCACGTACGATGCCCTTCCTCCATTGTCGAACAAGTTTCTGTCGGCAAAGGCGGCGACGGTATCCATAGCAAAGTCCTTCTCCAGCTCGAAATCACTTGCTTTGATGCTGCCTGAACCGTCGAGAACGAGGGCGAGGTTCACCTTCAAGGGCGGGGAAAAACACGAAATTTAAGATCCGATTGTTCCTTCAGATAAGTTCATTTATATATGTACGACTATCGTTTTTGCGGTCTACATGATACCTGGTGCACACATTACACGGTCTTCATAAACAGCAAGATGCTAGTGATATTTACACCGGTTGTATATTCAGTAGTGCTGCTGCAGTCCTAGTCTACACAGTGCTAATTTCAGTGGTGATGAGAGTAGGAGCAGGGGCCCTGTATTAGTGGAAGAAAGAGTACCATTCGTAGCAGTAATTGTACAAGCAATGGCAGTTGTACTGCTGAAGTAGAAATACTGTTGTAGCAGTGATACAACAGTGGTATAGCAGTAGTTGCAGCAAAATGTAGTAATTCTTGTAGAAACATTAGTTGCGGTGGTAATACATACAGTAGTATATAGTAGTAGCATAAGTAGTAGTAGTAGTATAAGTATTGGTAGTGTTACTGTAGAATACTACAAGACTACAGGAGTACTGCTGGAGTAGTAGTAGTAAAAGTAGCAGTAGTAGTAGTAGTAGCAGTAGTATATAGTAGTAGTAGTAGTAGTAGTAGTAGTAGTAGTAGTTGTAGTAGTAGCAGCAGCAGTAGTAGTAGTAGTAGTAGTAGTAGTAGTAGTAGTAGGAGTAGTAGGAGTAGTAGTAGTAGTAGTAATAGTACTGGTAGTGTTGCTGTAGGAATATTACAATACTCCAGGGGTCCTGCTGGAGTAGTGCAGTAGGCATGCAGTAGCAGCGGTTGACTTGATCAACAGTACCGGTATGGTACCAGGGGTAGTTGGCAAAAATACAAGGTCGGTGTGAGTTGAACGATCAAATAAGTCGCCGCCACTTTGTTTCGAGTCACACACCCAAAATACGCCCACGTCCTTAGTGTGACTGGCTACTCAAGTGGTTTGACCCTCAGACGTCTCACCCGGCGTAATATCCCACCTTACAGCCCGCTCTGGCCCATCGACAAAATATCTGTTTCCCTCGATTCCTTTGTTTTCCTCGACCTCTTTGGTTCCTCTTTTTTTTCGTTTGTTCCTGTGTTATTGTTGGTTCTTTTGAAAATCACATCCCCAGCTCCGCTTATCTGGGTTACATACATGCGACTTCGGGATTATCTTCCTGGAGTGTCGAGCTCTTAGAATGGGTCGTGGACCGGTGTGCACTTGCACTTATGGGGCATCTATCTGTTGCGTTTCATTCTCCGTTGTGAGCGAGCGTAGCGGGCGAAACGGGGAAACGAAAACGTCCGCAGGCGCATACATAACATGCACGCAAATCATTCATGAATATCAGCGCGGTAAATTGCGCTTTCGTGATGAAGACATTTACCTGGTATAGTTTCCGTCCTTGCCTCGATACTAGCTAATACCATCGTTTCGGGATCGATTGTGAGTATTCAATATGCAGTGTTATTGATGTTGCACAGCTCATTCCTATGTTTGTGGTAGACATTATTCGGCCGGCTGGTCTGGAACCTATTTTGAATAAACTAATACTACGTGAGTCGTCCTACGAAAACCTGAACCTCTTGTCGATGTATGATGCCGTTTTTCACTGTTGATGGGCGTGCGTATGACGTCAAACATGGGATATCGGAGGGGATATTACAGGCGGCATTCATTATTGACGGATGTACGTTCGGGCGTTCAGCATAAACCAGCTCGCACGCAAAACGTTTGTACCAGTTGAAAAGGTAGTTGGATACAAAGCGCGCGGCAGACCCGCCTGCAAGCAGCTACTACAGGCCGAGCTTAAGGCTACGCCCACTCGCTCACCGTGTGGGACGCTACGGACGTCTGCCCCTCTAGGGTGAACGCCAAGGTGGCATCTTCGCATGGACACGACGAAAGATCCATGGCGGTGAGCTGAACACATGATGAACCCATGACGTTGGTCACGGTGAGCGCGCTCAGCACACTCACTAGCTTTATCTTGGGCATCGCCATTGCGATTCACGGTAGTAGTCCTGTTTGTTACATAAGGGAATCGGCCGTGTTTACTTAATTGTTCGGAAAGGTTGGCTGTGCATTTATGTGAGCTTTGTTGACAAGAGTAGAAAATCGTCTGACATGTTTTGCGCACCATCGGTACATTATTGGCCTATATGCACATGCGACACACGACGGTTTCAATGTATTCCTTGTGGACCCAGAAGGCAAATAAAATAAAAATTCCTTGTGGACCCAAAACATATAATGTGCCAAAACCACTACCTGTGCACCGTCAGTCTTCCCATTCTATCGTGACGGACTGTCTCTCCTGTCATCAAGATTTCATCGAGCTTCAACACGACCGCGACGAACTCAGTGAGTAATTCGTCCGCAGCAAGGGCACCTTAGACAAGACCAGGGAGACAAACACATCTCACCCGGCTCTGCGGTCCAGTCATTTACACAGTAAAGCTGGAACGACTGTATCGTTCTATAACAGGCAATAGCTAATCCTCCTGCATATAACGCTCACCCCTCACGTTAGTGAGCTCAACACTTTCCACTGCATATGCTCCGGAGAGCTCCTTCATGGCAATGAGTTTTACAACAAATACACAGGGTGTAACGTACCGGTATGTATCAAGGGCAGAAAGTACGATCTCTTACACAACACGTAGAACCGTCAACATGTCCGTTTGGCTTACCTGGGAGTAAAGAGGATGGAGGCTGGCCAGAGGTGGAAGACGAGAAGATAGAGAAGTGAGAGAGTAGGGGCATGGGTTGTCGACAAGAAGATGCGCCCGCTCAGCTCGTTTACGGAAAAACATTTTGCCAGGGTGTCCGTCTGAGCAACATTAACGAAGAGCAAGCGTTCTGAGGCGAGCGTTGAGGGGTATGGGCACACCGCGGTCCGATAGAGGGATCGACAAATTGAAAACGTCCACGACAACGGTCGTTTCACGTTGACGGCCGGCCCAAGCGTAGTGCCGCTGTGGTTCTCAGTGGATTCATTCGTCGATTCACCTGGGCAATAAGACTCATTGTATACATTGGACAGGGAACGGCAGTCGATTCATCAAATTGAATCTTATAATCATCCGGATCGAAACAAACTCATTCACAGTTGCAATGTTTCGAGTCTTTATTCAGAACGCTGTTTATCGGCCAGGGTCCGCTCGCTTCATTCGCTCCGTTTGACTACACATCAAGCAGAGCCGGCTCATTCAACGAACTCGATTCAGCGGTTCTGCCGAGCCCGATCCAACATTTCATTACGTTTCCATGGTTTAAAGATGGTTAGTTTAAGGGTCGATGACTGGTTACCCTCTTGACTAGTGTTAAGGTCAAGGATACATCACTGTTCCACTACAGCGTTTCCGGGGCCCTGTCGCGCGAGTGGCTCTGTACCGCACTCTAACATCGGACTTGAAAATACAAATATTGGCTTAGCGTGAAAAATGATCCCACGGCGGCGCATGTCGCAAGTTGTATACCTATTATTTGGGTACTGACTGCATATATTTATGGTAGCCACCCTGCTTAGTAGATCTAGGCGTGACCCCTCCCTACTGTATCATTTGTTCCATACCAGTAGCCCGATAGACGTCGCTGTTGTTGTGTTGAAGTACCTAATACCAACCCAAGTAGGTGCCCTTGACGTAACACGCACCATTTTGGACCAGAGAGCACCAAAGAGTTCTTCAAGGTTGAAAGGATGTACGTACTGTCAGGGACTTGTTTAATTTCAAGTATATATACGAATAAGCATCATTATGTTCTTTATTTCTCGACGGGGAGATATCTGGCCGGGTTTGTCTGGCTTGCGACCTGGCGCCAAACACGGGATATTTTACATTTTTTACCTAGCTTTACTCCTGCAGATGCACACGCGTGTGCAAAGTTTTTATTTCCACTGCTCGTGAGCCTATGAGAGCATGATAGGTACGTACGCAAAAACAGCACTTGGAACAAACCAAAAGGCAGCGATTGGGAGGCGATGTGTTTTCGAGCCTGCCTCAGTATCGGATCCTCAAAATTCGAACAATTCGAGAACATATCCATACTTTCGACCGTTTTATTCAACCGCTAACCTCGGCCTCCGCCTCTTTGCTTCTCTGATATCTACCATCCAGGCGACGGCCCGTGCGCCGAGAGGGACCGGCTAGAAAAAGGCGTGAGGGTTGGATCGTGGGCAGCAGCTTAGACCTCTAATTTTGGAGATTTACATGGTTTCTGTCGACTTGGAGATTTACATTCTCCTGTTAAAAAACAAGAAACGTTGAGTTCAATAAGTTGAACCCACGTACATTGTGGAGGCTTTCGTACTAAAATCAACAAGTGCGGTGATATCAACCCAATTATCTGCATCAGGTATCCGTACAAAGGATCCGGTTCCATCTTGGAGTATTTCATATATCAAAATATAATTAGGAACTTGAGATCGAAGGATCGGAAAGGAACAAGTAAGGACGGTCATATCGAAGCGGAGTTTGTCACCGTGCAAGTAAAATACGCCGAGCGTGTGTCGTGCACGGGTGCGTGCGTTGAAGTTCGGACTCATCGCCTGCCTCAGAGCATATTATATGGTCGATGCCGCAATGCCCAACCGTTTTCTTCCTAGATTGTGATCTGCTGCTGCCGACTACGATTGCTCTAGTGCTGCTGGTGCTGGGTCGTTTACCCATATTACGAATAGGAATGCCGGCGAATGATTTCCTCGGGTCTCGATCGGATGGATCTCTTGTGTTTGGTATTGATCCGCACGAGATTCATGCCGGATATTTGAATCGATAACTCGATATCGGAAGACCCGGAAGGCAACCAATGTGCGCCTTTCTCAACATTCTTGGAATAACGTGCGGCGGTGAAGCTATCACCGTCCTGCACGCGTATCGTACACAAGTGCTCGCGGTACAGCATTGGCACACCCCTTGCCACAACGGATCGGGCTTGTTTTGTGTCCGATGCCGTATTCGTGAATAGTTGGAATCCTATCTGTGATCTGCCGCTGTCGGCTGTATCGGCACAAAGTTCTGCTGATGTTGTACCGCCATCGGCTATTTTCCCTACTGCCGTCCGAAAGGTTGCGACGTTGATATTTTAGGCGAAGTCCGAAAAAACGCGCCGAGCTCGATTCCAGCTCAATTTAGCTTGCAATTCCATCTCGATCTCGCTTTCGAGTCTGACGAGCATTTAACCTGCAGTAAGGTTCGTGTTGAAATTGATAGTTTGATAAAACAATAACGGCGATATCGCTTCAAAACAAAAAAAACATCATCCAAACAAATTGAGAGATATCACGCATCCCAACGAAGGAATCCGCGAGCACTCACACTCGGAAACATTATACATCGCGCGCGCACCATATACCGCAGAAGTAATAGACCAATACACAACGCCGATGTCTCCTTCAACAACCATAAGTTGCGATGGCATATACTCTGCATTCTTTTGGTTTGCTATTTCTGCCCGCCTGTCATTATAGTTTACGGTACAGGTATGCACGTATCCTCGTCCCAGACGTCGACTTCAACACACCTCGCAGTTATGTTCCAGCAATCACCCACTGCAAAAAATAACTGCAATGATGATATGTGACCGCAGAAACTCTCAACTCGTCGACCCTTTCACCGCTTCCCAGAGCATGTGTGTCGACTGCTGGCACACACGCCCAGCATTGTAACTAATACTACTGCAGCTGATTTTGCCTGTCTTCGCTGCTGCTCTCCTGTCGATATGTTGTGCTGCTGCTGTCTTCCCTACACCACTTGGCCGGTAGTATATCGGTACACAACAACAGCTAACTGGATGTTTCATTTTGTATAATATGCACTCATCTACTTCTCAGACGTCGACTTTCCAACCCTTGGCAGAATAGTTCCCACTATCACTCACGACTGAAAATAACTATGATAATTATATGCCCCCATGGCATATCCCTCATATCCTTCACCCATTCTCCGAGCATATGTGCCGGCTGCCGGCACTCATGCCAAGCCTTGCACCTATTGCAGCTGTTTCTGGTGGCTTCGCTGCTGCTCTTCTGATGATATCACGTGCTGTCTTCGCTATAGCATTTTGCCAGCCTTATATCGGTACACAACAACAGCTGACTGGATGCTTCATTTTGTGTTTACTCGATATATGCCAGTTATTGTGATTCAAGTCCAAATGTCGTAAATCAAAAATAGATTCCGGCATGATTGCTCAGACATGTTTTCGTTTTTTTATAGCTTTAATAGAATACCCAGATTCATGCAATGACTGGACTGGAATACTGAGTGATCTCCGAGGTTCGAAGCCTTTTTATCGACCCGAGAGAGATCTTTTCGTTCACTCGTTCAGCCACATGGCCCACCCTACTCGATCTGTCACATATTTTGTCTCGAGAGTTTGTTCCGATGGAAGTTTCCATTGGGGTCATTGTTTTCCCATGGACGTTCAAAGTGTTACATGGATGTATATTTACTTGCCTTTCACCCCATAGAGGTAATGTTTACCAGGTACTTGTTTCATGGGAGTACCCCGGTATATATTACACCCACGGTAGAAAGCAGAGTTTTCATGTGAGTCGGTTTCTTTCATGAAAGTTGCGCAAGCTTCCAAATGATCTGCCTCCATGTGATGCTCCACCTAGTTTCCTACTGCCCCGTTCCCGATTGGTACCTCCACCCCGCAGTGGGTGGTCCATATTGGGTAGCCTAGTCCCACCCACAAACATACAGAAATGACTTAGCCCTCCGCATGCGCCACCACGGGCCAACCAATGACATTGATCCCAGCAACCATAGATATGTATGTGCTTCCAACGAAACCAACAAATATGGAAGTGAGGTTTACTTCCGTGGAAGTAACATCTTTACCTCCATGGAAGTAACTTACCAGGGTATCTATAGGTGGACATTCATCCAAGAAATAACCGTACGTGGAAGCAAACCTACTTGCATGGAAGCCCACCCACTTCCATGGGACTCTAATCCTGCGCCACGCATAAATTTTGAGATATTCTTTCCTTTTCCTAGATGCAGGCAAAAGAGACGGGAGGGAGGCTGGTAGGTCTGCCACACGTTTTTGGACTCTTACTTGGACCACCCAGCACAACCTTATGGTGCACCAGGGAGAAATTCGATGGAGGTTGGCGGAGTGAGAGGACGTGTATAGACACAAGCCAGCATACGATGCTCCTCGGTGTGTTCTCCACCCACTATAACCTATGAAAACAACAATGAAACAACGAAATACAGACTTTGTGCGAGGCATGCGATACAGCAGGGTATCGAATGCAACGCGCGGTAACCAGGAGCTAGAGGGTCCTGGCCTCGCGCTCATGACAACAGAACCAAACCAGAGTAGGAGGTGCATCGCTTTCTCCCGTGTGTGCAAGTTGTGTCTCGGATTGAGCATCCTGTAGCGAATCTTAGTGTGAGGTTACAAGATCTAGGGTCGTAAAGCAACTCAGGCATGGGCTGTCGGTTGAGCGCTAGCGACTGGGACATATCAACAACAATCAAGACATGAACAGCTACATATGATATCAAGTGGTGGCACACCTCAACGTACATCATCAGCAGTGTGGGTGCGTGCATGCACCGGTAAAATAAAGTATGCACAACAAGAGCGTTAGCTTGGAAGGTGAAAAACTGCCCGTCGCCCCTTCGGAGCCCAGCGACGTTGCCTCACGCGAACCATACATGTAAGAGACAAAAACGCATCTAAGATATGCCTCAGCTATGAAAAAGGTCTGCGATATCTCCCAAGAAATCCCTTAGCTACTAGGGTCGAATAGCCGTGATGTACTCGCAGGGTCACCGTTTGCAACATGAGTCGGATACAATCATCTAGCCAACGTGAAGCCAGGCGATGACCCGACCGAGTGGACAGCTACGTTCTACGTATTATAGAGGAGAGCGAACGTCTGACGGAAGGGTAAAGGTTCCCCAAAAATGGAATGCGGAAATGGTAGCTATTTGCTTTGTTCAAACGGATCGCTGCGATGGACAAGGTAGGGAATGTGGCAGACGTGGCTACACACAACTTGAAGACTGGCGTAAATCACGCGACCCCTGCCATGACGAAACACTGTTTTCGATGTGTAACCCGTATGCCCCCCAACACCCGCCCCTTTACTACCCACCTTGTTAATACATCATGTTGGCCGCTTGGTGAAACTGACCTGCCAACGCTGCATTGGCTTAACGAAACCAGGCCGAAGTCTCAGAGCTAATACTAGCTTGTTTAAGAAGGTGTCAAGCCTGTTGTTGCCATCACCCCACGGGAGCCACCGACAGTATCCTTCAAAATTCCCTATAGAAAAAGCAGCACGCTTGACGATAGTAGAACTTCACTCAGCTTGTAAATATATGTGACAGCGAGGACGCTGAAATCACAGTCCCGGGTGGGGGAGCTGTTTGCCGAAATGACCAGCGACATAGATGGAATAACAAGATCGATCGGCAGGCGGGCCAACTATATATGGAACACTCTATGCCTTTACAATTTTGGGCGTCGATTGCAAACATCGTAAAAAAAACTAATTGATGGCCTCTTCTACGTTTCGGTTGAGTGGCGCCGGTTGCGTGCTATACATAGTCCCTGTGAGATGGCTTGCCACAGACGGGATATACCACTGTGGCAAAGTGTGGGGTGGTACCAGTTGCCACTATCGTGCCAGCATTGTTGGCTGCCCATACAGAGGAACCATTAGTGTACCCGGTAACCCTCGAGAGGGGATCTGTACCCATGATTAGGCGTAGATAAAATGTATCACTCACAGCTCAGGGGTGTCCGTGAAAATGTTAAAACGACACACCACACCCCCGGAGGTCAGAATGAAAAACCGTTGCAACCGTTGTCATTACGTGATGAAATAAGAAAAAGTGAAAAAAGCAAAACAAGCATGTTTCCTGGTTTCATTTCTCACTCAGTTCTAGTAACCCCCCCTCTCTGTCGAAAACATAAAATGTGACGCGTCACATTTTGCTTCCCGGGCGTCCTTGTACAGCTTGCCAAACAGAGGTTTTCATCACAATAACCCCAATAAGAACTCTGCGACATCCCTGTAGTAATATCACTCTGCGCCGAAACATACCCCAAGCATTAAATAACCCTTGTTTTCCCGCAGCATTCTACACGAAGAACAGAAAACGAAGACACGAACGAACTCAAATATCACAATCAGCTGCTGTTGTGCACGTTTGTTTGCCGCCAGGTGAAAACCCAACCGGGGAATACACGACATTTCGTATCGCTCTGAAACGCATTAAAATGCGACGAAACAAAAACAGACTAAACAAAGGGGTCTCAGAATGCTCCCGACATGCAATTTGGGCATATCTTTGGATTTTTCCTTGTGGACTCCGTGCCCTCGCCCATCTACTAAGCGCCGTCGTTTAGGTGGGATTGAAAAATTACAAAAGAAAGATCGAAGAGAAACAATGCGCTGGGGAGGGCGAAGAGAAACCATTTGTAGAAAAATCGAATGCGGACGAAAAGCTAGTATCGACCCAGCCGTGTTTCATTGGCAGCGTTGAAGTACTGATACATTCTCCTGGAAGACTTGGGATAATCAACCCTGAGTTTCTTATCCCGCCAGGATTCGCTCCTTCTTGTGAGGTTGCGCGCAACGTAGGAGGGAGGTGAGATTTCTCCGCCGTGCCGGTTTCCCTGCGTAGTAGAGAAGCTGCAACTCTGTTGAATGAATTCTCTCAGAAATTATCACGACAAATTTGAAACATCCATACACGTCTAAATTCAACCTGCCCGTAGAGGCCAAGCGAAATAAATTCTGTCTCCAAGGGAGAGGGAATTGTTCGACCATTATTGCTTTTTCGTGTTTTAGACTGCATCGATAAGGACACGGTGAAAACCGTTGAAACCCGGCACTACGCTCAACATTTGCTTATAACTCTGGGACCTATGCACAGAAAGGGGCGTATCAACGTCAGACGATAATTCAGACCCACATATAATAAGTGATTTTCATCATTATTCTCCCAAAATATAGTAATAATACCGTGCATAACCGCGGATGGCGCCTGAACATTGGTGCACACTCAACGTATTTGCTGCTCCTGGAAAGGCTACGTGCAGCCTTTGGTTTGGCTAGAATTTAATTTGCTTTGGAAGTATATACTGTACGCACACTACCTGAGTTCCACAGCTTCGAAATACTCCACATCAATCGGGGATATATGTATGTGGGTGTGTAAATTAGGTATGTCACAGCAATTTCAGACAGTCCCTTATTTCCGCTGACGAGGCGCACAATATCGTGGGAGCTGAAGTTCTCTTAATGTGAAAACCCATGGTATGCGCGTTCTCAATGTGACACTGAGCTCATATTTTAGTTTCGATGATTCCACTGAAGTCACAGCTGACTTTTTGAAACATTTCAATTCATGTAAACTGGGAACTCGCACACTCGGGATACGCAATAATACTCGACCAGTACAAGGTTCCGTATTTTGCCGGCATACATACTCAGGGAAGGAGAAGCAGTGCAAATACCACCAGTCGTGCTCGGCTAGGGTTACACCTCAAATATTTGAAGGCCTTCGCGAGACGAGCACGACTTTGAGAACCACATACAAGGTCACTCCAAGGGACGGCTTCACGGCCAACATTCAGTACACGATGAAACCATGAATATAGAGAACGATGCTCGCATGGCTCGGCTAGTCAGAGCTTTGGGGCATATAAACGCTACGCCCATCATATTATGCATCTCGCCTGGGAGATGTGTGTTTCGGTCGAAGATGCGATGCCGTGAATCATGATGTAAGGTCAATGCCGAAAGTGTTCGAGACATACTTGAGGGGAAGGGCAACTGCTGAAAATTGGAGCCACGTTTGGCGCGGTAGTGAAAATATAGAGTTGAATACTACACTAAGGATAGTAAACCAGCACATCATATGTCAGGTCGAGGACTTCGTTTAAACACATATCTCCAAGCTGTGTAAGGTACTTCACGCCCAAGCACTACGTGTCGGCATTTTCAACCCCCATGCGTCAATGAACCCTGTAGTAGTGGACTGTTGTTTTCAACACTGTTGAAAAGGGTCGTTTTGATTCCGGAATATCTCCCATATATATTTGCTTGTCCTAAAGAATGACCGAAATGACAACCACGTAAAGTATTGATTACAATACCTCGTGTTTCCAAGCACTTCGTGCAATCGTGAGGTGTATTCAAGCCACTAGAAATACGCGATCGCTCAAAACCAAACATTTCATGCCGCGTCGGTTTCTCCGCAACCACCGGTGTCACCCGGTGGTCTAGTAAAGCGACTACACCTCGCGACTACTATGGCGTTGAGGTCATGATTGCGAGTCCACCCTAGAGACTGTATTCAATCCTTGTCGGCCAAACCGATGTCAACTACGTGTGTCCCCGCCCATTCAGAGTCGAATCGATAGGGGGAAATTTGACTAGCTCTTTCCTAGACAAACACATCACGTCTTGTCCAGGGAAGGGGGGAGGATTGCCCGCTATGTTATCACGGGTTCGAGCAGCGAAAAGGAGAGAGCTGGGGAAGCAGACCGACTGCAAATCTCTGCAATGGCATCCTACGTTCGTTCTTGAGTTCACTTCGAGACTTTGCCAAACGTAATTCCCTCCCCCGAGGCGCCGTAAATATCACATATTATATGCTATGAAGGATCATCATTTTTTCTTCACCAATTTTGCTTGCAATACCCCTCTTGTGCTCATACACCGTATGTATGAGGTTATTATACAGCAATTGACTGAAGTTCACATTACTTACCAGCTATGACATACCAGGTATGAGGTATTCACTTTCGCATCCTTCAGAGGAGACCATGACATCACTATCCTTGTGACAGCAGTAATAGTTATTCGGAGATTTGGTACGGAGATTTGCTCCAAACCCACGTATAACATCTGACGATCTGCTGACGACCGCGTTTGAAAGAGTTGACAAGAATCATACCGCAACTTTTATTTTTATAGTGTTCTTATGCTTAACCCTCTTAGGACCCCAGTCCCGTTTTGGGGACAAACTACCTATAATTAGAGTACTTTGTCCCCACATATGGGAGTGCGGTTCTAAAGGGTGTATTTAAGCCCAATTCGCACAACTGTCGAGGAAATATGAATCGAGAGTCGGTTGGGAACCGAACATGGTACATGCGTGTATGTGGATGCCATGCTCTGGTAGTTTCGTGGCTTTGAAGAACTACCACTCGTAGTGTACGTTGTCATACTTGACATGGCGGTATAAACAGATAGCTGCACAACGGCAAATAGTTCTGCGTGGCTGTTGATGAAATACCGACGTAAGTCGCGAACTGAAACATTGTTCAGATGGTATTAAGCACACTCATGAATCACCATAAACTCCAAACCAAAACGTACCATTCCAATCGCGATAGAAATATTATACATACCACTACGCCACTTGAAATTTCTATTGACGACTTCTTCATAATCATACGTACAAGCTCGTCTTGTTTACTCCCCAAGGGGTGATACCACTATAGATTAATAAGTAGTGCGAACTCTTCAACTGCCGACGTGCAATGCCCTTCAATGGTACAGTAAAACTCTCGACAATCTATATATCGCCTAAAAGTTTGAAATGTGTGCCAGGTTCTCCAATATGTCTCCCTTGAACAATGAGGGGCGACGTGAGGGCCACGCTCTCGACCCAACGATCGCATAAGTATGTCTTGCGTCGGCGACACAATTTGTCACAGACTTATACCTTTTTCTTTTTTTTTTGCTCATCCCATGTTTTATCTTCGCACATCTTCTTCTCTCTCTCCTTCCAACTCGTAGCTCAGATCCGGGTCGCATATCCGGCTCTTCTACCCTCTTCCCTCTACGGTACGTGCCTTCATTTTTATCGCAAGAAGATTCCAGCATTTTCTTCCCTCGTCGACTCGCATCGAATTGTGCCTACCCACGCTGCAAGGCGCTCTCAGCAATTGAATCCTTTTGACTTATATTTTTGCAAATAAAGTCAAATGTCCGACCCACCTGGGGTTCGATTCCAGGACTCAAACACAAGTATAATTCGAGGTTAACCACTTGAATCACCGGGGCCAACCTATACTGGTATAGGTGTATCTTAAAGCATGACCGTGGTCTCTCGTATTTTGAAACTACTGTTGTGGTGGTCATATATATATATATATATATATATATATATATATATATATAAATATATATATGTTAGCCTGTGCACAGGTAGTGGTTGACGACAACCAGCATCCTTCGAATGGGAGGGAAGGGCAATGCCCCTTGGCTCACTTCGTATCGTTCGTCCGGCCTGCCGTCAAGCCTAGAGCCATGAGCAGTCTGGCATCTTCTGAACGCTACTCAGACGACGAACCTGCTACAGACTTGAGCCCAACATGAGCCGGTTCTCATATACTTAATATCTATGAGGGTGGCTTCACCGCGGAAGAATGATGCCCGCCGCTGCTCTGTTTGTTCCCGTAAATGTTCGAAACATATCGATCGCAGCTATGGAGGACGATATGGAATAGGACCAACAGTACAGCTAAAAAACGACCAGGTATACATTTACCTATTTGTATTTACGATATTTGGTCCTATTTACTATGGCCCCCCTTGATAGTGTATGGAGAGGTCAAATATTAAACGAATATGGGCAGTGCCACTGGGTGGTGAACACGTCAGAGCGGAAACGGCTGGTGTAGGACTGTGCTGCTGCTTCTTATTATGGCAGGACGCTAGATTATATAAAGCAGGTGGAACTCAGAACCAACGAGGTGTTCATACACCTGGTACCCGTTTTTACCACCTATTTATCAAGATGCTTCGTTTTTCGTGGGAAATAAGTTTTTGTGGGGCCGTGTGAGAGCCATCCCACAGTAGGGGTGCACCAGAAGTTCCTGAGCCCCAAACATTAGGAGCTCAATATCTCACCCGATAAAATACTTGGAAGAAATTCGTTCGTGCCCCCCGACCGGCACTTGTACGCGCTAGTCCTAAAACGAATATTCGAGTAAAATTTCATCCTCACTGGTAGTTCCTCACTTGAGGAGCTCAATTTGTCAGAATCCTTTGTCCCACAAAGTGCAACCCCTACCGTTGGGTGACTCGTGACAAAACCGTTGCCCGCTGTGACTGATGTACAACGTAGGTAAGGTTGCACTACGTACATTAGGGTTGCATGCTCCAGGTTTTGTACTTTATTCCAGTTGGACATACGGAAACAACGTTAGCCACTGCGAGTGCCATTATTTCCAGCAGTTCTGTGGACTTTGAGTATCTCGGCTCAATATACCGCAAGGAGAGGCGGAAACTGCACTACTTAGACTACTACTGTATATCTACGTCTGATCTTCTGTACTCCTCTGTATTGCAACTGGTGTAAAAGCTGCGTATATGATGGCAGCACCGTGTTTAGTATAGTGGTAGCACATTACGACGTTCGCGAGAAAAGTGAAAAGTTTTCAAACCGTCACATGAAAGCCTTCATCAATCAAAGAAACTCCCTCAGACGGCGCCCCGCGCTCTTCCAGGACAAATTAAAAGCATTGACATCCTTCTTCGCCATTCCCACGTGAAACGTTCTGGCGATTAGATTGGTGTTTACGGCCACACCGATCGCTCTTAGATAGGCAGGCGGGCAGGCCCTCTCAAAGTGTCATGGAGGCAGACGGATTCCGTTCAGGATTTCTATTTGATATTTCCATGGAAGTACGTTCAATCCCATGGAAGCGTAAAAAGTAGTAACAATCGGTTCGACTCATGTGAACGCTTGAAGGCCGCTTCTAGTGGGCGTGGTTGCGGAAGCTTTGTTTCTTCAACGTTAGTGAAAGCTTTCGCGTTCCCCAAGAGTAAACGTTATAATGTACTCCCGTGTACGGAGAATTCACTTCAATGGAAATGATATAACTTTATGGTAGGAAAGCAATTTGCATGGGAGGGACACGACTTTCGTGGGGAAACCACCCCTCGCTGGGAGGGTTGTTCGTTTCTTTGATATGTCTAAACAGCTGATGCCCCTCAAACATCTTATTAATGCTTCTCAATGTTTTTATGCGCGTTGACGCGGTGGGGTTCCGCCTTCGGCTGAAGCCTCATACGGCACGGAGACAACAGACATCATACGGGCTGTTTGAATAGCCACCACACCGGTATCCCTCGCCTAAAGGCGACGGGACGACTCCCATCACGGTCAGGTTCGCAAGCGTTCGTGGGGCAGTTGAAGGACGACCGCGGGGTGGGCAGGGGTCTCCGTGGCGTTTCATGGCTAGTCGTTAAACCATTCACAAAGCACTCTTATCCAAACGGCACGACGTCCCTACTCCTCATGAAGACATCTCCGATGTTTGAGGACTCTCTAGGTATATCACAGGCGTGTGGCTACCGTGTACTATCCGGTGCTGGCTGTAAATGGTTACCCAGCTAGTACACCACACGGATAGCAAACGCCTATGTTGATTTCATTTTCTTGAGGTCAGATCTCATGACCTGTAAGCTGACGATTCGCAACATATGTTCTATGATGTGCCATAGACGATGCCCTGGTACGTACGCTTACACTGTTCTTGTTATGTTTCTCATCCTTACATGATACTATACCCAAGGGGAATTTCCCTGAGTCAAGGTGACTCCCGTCTTGAATCCGCGCATACACGGTGTTTTACACTAGTACATACCGGCATATAATTTAGCACCGATACGAGAGGATATAACCGCTACAATTAATGGTAACGTAAATATCTAGACGGACCTGGATTCCGTCTCCCCGAGCATAGCAGGCGGAGGCGCATGTCTAAGAAGACACATACCCCTCTAGTGTGGGCGTACACCTGCATACGTTCGCGAAAAACACACGGCCTGTGGGACGTCGTTATTGTCTCGCTTCAAAGACGGAGACAAGATACTTATATATGAACCAGTCACAGGCCTCCCTGAGCTGTTTGTTAAGAAAGGAAAATAAACGTCATTCTGAATAATGACGCGTGACACAAGACGGCAGCGGCACACGAGACAGAAGAAAAAATGCTTAACGCATGCACTCGGATACGAGGCGCAAGTAGGATAGGTCGCCGCCCGTGAGGGCAGTTGGGTGCGCGGGCATTGGGTTTTTACGGCGTTATCTGCACTCGTGTGAGCGGGTCTTGTGGGTTAGAACATGTGCGCACAGGTCGGAATTTCGCTCCACATGTGCACATACTTAGATGTATTTGGTTCGTGTGTGCCTAAAAACTAATTGGATACAACGACGACTGTTACCATAGGCACCGACCGTCAATGAAGTACGCGTGCCATCGAAAGGCACAGGCCTACAGGTCCCAGGATGATGTCTTCGTCGGTCATAGATGACAGAAAGAACGGTCCCAATAGGCGCAAACCTTTTACTATGGGCCTGCATCAGCATTCGCTGAAAACATGTACCGACGTCGTGGAACCCTAGCCTCGATCCACGCAGGTCAACACTAAAATAGTACGCTTCTTCTAGGCACAATCCGTTCATAAGGCAAAAGAAACCAACCTATATTTACCGGTACGCAAAACGATTTTCCGGACAGAGGTGCATGGCCCGTTGAACGGGACCACCCTAAGGGGAACTGGGGAACGTAGTTTTTCAGCCTAGGAGACAACAAGAAATTTAGCAATCATCACAGGTCCATCCACTATGAGCGACAACAAATGTACGACAGTGTCAGGAAATAATCCTGTCTCTCCGAAACAGTTCACCGACAAACAAGCAGTCGAACACAAACACGACAATCAAATATACAGGAAATGATGAAAAGGTGAACACCTCCGGGAAAGGCACAGACCTAGCGGAGCCAGATATCCCTCTTCCGTTATTACGGGGGACCGCAGTAAATAGAACCTACGGTACACACAAAACAAACTATGATTACCTATTTTTACTAACAATATTCGGTCCTATTTAATATGGTCCCCCACAATAATAGTGGGGAGAAGGCAACAACTGCCGCAGCAGAGACGAACCCACCCTTGGTGGGCTTGAATTTAAATACAACCACGACAGGCACATATCGTGTTTCCACGAGAACGATAACGCCCTCACAACCCACTAAACAGGCGAAAAAAAGTAATCCGAGAACAAAAAAGTAAACAAATACCGATATCGATTTTTGTCTCTACGAGTATGTGTATGGTGTTGTTACGTCCGCTGTTATTCTCTGTGTTTGACGTGTTATTCCTCGCCCTCGGTTCTGTTGTTGTTTAGTTGGTTTTGGTTTGTTTGGGTGTTCGCATGTTCGTTTACTTCTTTGGAGAGCCGATGTAGGTACCCATGACAGATGAACTTGGGCGTACCGGGACCGTTGTGCCTGTCTCCAATACCGTCGACCAAGTTCCTGCACGATTATGCCTTGCTATGGGGCGTGTGCCTGTTCGAATGTCCCCTATATATGCATTGAATAGTGTTAAACAAGTACTGGCAGTAGTGAAGAAACGTAGGCAATACTGAAAGTGAAACTATTTCAAAGATAGCATCAGGTAGCCGCAGTATCTGACACTACCACACAACCACTCTAAAAAATGTGCCAGTTTTACAACTCAACTAAATATGCGTTACACACCACACACCAATCTCTTGTAATCATTTTTAATTAAAATGCGATTATTTCTGCCCACCGAACTTTATCCCCTCAAATCGAACATACCAGGTACGTAAGAGCTCTTGACATATAAAGGGTATGATCCATCGAAGAATACCTCCATTTGATCTCTGCTTCAGGCTTTCGGGAGAAGAGATCACAACAGAAAAACGTGATCTCACGCCCGGCGATAACAGCGATCCAAAGCCACGTGCCGTGACCGCTGCACGTGGCGTACGTCTACTTCACCGAACGCGCAGGGACACAGGTGGCAACGTTGAGAACAGTCGAATCAACCTCAAGTCTGGCGATGACCCGATCGAGTCGAGAATGGCGCCCGTACGTGTCCCATAGCGGTAGAGCGCTCGTCTGGCCTTCGAGAGAACTTCACACAGGTATATATACCAGGTATATATATGCAGGTCGAGAGCAAGCACCGAGTGAAGCGCGAAGGGGTGACAAAAGCGTTGATCCACAAAATAAGGAGGTGACGTGACTAACGCAGCCCCCATTGTTTAAAAACGCCGGCATCGTCGTAACTACTGAACGGGTCTTGATCCGTAACATCCCCCCAAGCATGATGCAAATATCGAAGCAATATACTACAGACATCCATATGGCGGAGGGTCACACCAGCAAGTTGTTGTCGATATAGCGTACTCAGGGGTATTGGTCTCGCAAATCGTAAATAGGACCCCCGCTGAAACCCTTCCTGGTTCCTAAACCTATCTGGAGCAGGGTCAAGGTCTCGCGGGGTGAGAGAGGCGCACGAGGTTTGACTGAGACGGGGGCTGGGCCGATTGCAAACAGCGGGTTGAAGACATGCCAGTCTGCAATGAAGGCATCCAGCCCCAACGGGGTCAAACTATGTAGCACCTCTTTCCCCTCTGGATCTCTCACTTCATTATCGCAATGACTGTACTAAAGGGGAGCGTAGTTCTTCCGCAGCTAACGAGGTAGTCGAACGGCTAAGTCCTTATCGCTTCTAACCGCAACTTGAAACCGGACCCCCGGAAATGGAATACAGTCTTTGTCAGGCAGTGAATGCCTCGGATTAGGAGTCGGACGCGGATATGCTTAATGTGTGGAGCGCGGATGCAGTTCGGGTGAGTCGCTGTTGACCTCACATCGTTACATGTGCGCTTATGCTTGTCCACACTACCTGCGCGACTCCCCCAAGGGCTTGTGTAGAGGCCGTGTTGGAGCTTCCTCTGTCAGTGATGTCCGCTGCTCTCTGACTTGCGCACCAACACGACGCTCTCCCTCTTGACATCCACATAGTCCAGCGGAAGGTTCGAGATAATGTCGTTGGCACGGGACTCCACAACAAAACCAGATATCGGAGCACATATTACTTTGTACCAAATGGACGTTTAGTCCGGAATAGTTCATTTTTTCGTTCGGCCGCGGGTCTTTTTTCGTTATTTCTGCTGCGGGGCCCGCAGGGGGGCCGCGTGGTTAGCACGGTGCAAGTGCTCGCTCAGGCCGGTTTCCGTCGCCCATTCTCTAGATGGTCAAAGTCACGTGACCCAGCAAGCAACTCAGGGGATGGGGTCCCACTTCCGAAAAGCCATCCAGAGGCTTAAGCTACAACCCGGATCTTCGTATTTTCAGCTGCAAAGATTTTGTTTTTCTCGCTTTTTGCTGCAACTGCAACTACAGCACACAGCAGTGCTGCTCGAGTTCGCAACAGCAACAACAGGCGTATAAGTGCTGCTCTAGTCGAGTGTTGCTCCAGGGCCGCTGGGTGTTGCTACTGCTGCTGTTGCTGCTGGGTGGTCGTGGGCCCGTGACTGCCTGGCCACGCCGTGCTCGTGTTTGTCTCGTGTTCGTTGGGCTTGAGCGCTCGAATGATCGTGGTCCCGGGTCCTTGTTTTTGCGGTGCAATTGGCTTGACACCTACTTGTGCTCGTGCGCTCGAGTTCTGCTCGAGCAGTACGCAGCAGTACATGAACAGCAACAACAGGCGTACGAGTGCTGCTCGAATCGAGTGTCGCTCGAGTGCTGCTCGAATCGAGTGTTGCTCGAGTGCTGCTGAGTACTGCTGCTGCTGCCGCTGCTGAGTGCTCGTGTGCTCGTGACTGCTTGGCCACAAGACATGAGAACACGCTGTATCCACCTCGTACATGGAATAATTTGTTTAGTCAAGCAATCGAGTGATCGTGGTGACGTGTCGTTTTTGTTGCGGTGCACTAGGCTTGACACCTACTCATGCTCGTGCGCTCGAGTCCTGCTCGAGCAGTACGCAGCAGTACAAGAACAGCAACAACAAGCGTACGCGTGCTGCTCGAATCGAGTGTTGCTCGAGTGCTGCTGAATGTTGCTGCTGCTGCTGCTGAGTGCTCGTGTGCTCTGCTTCGCCACAAGACGTGAGAACACGCTGTATCCACCACGTCGCCAACGCGTCGGCCGGTGGCCCGTCCCTCACTACCGAGACATACCATACACGTTGCGAGACACCATGTTCCGCTGTATGGCCTAACGACGCTGTGGCCTTGCACTAAAAGGGCGGTCGACGGAGAGAAAGTATGTGCCGGTGCAGGCCTCGAGGCCGGTTCCAACGCGTCGGCCCTTGGCCCGTCCCTCACTAGCGATACCTACCATCAATGCCGCGGTACACAATGAATTACGTATGGTATTAGTGTTTTTCTTTTTGAATATATCGGTGCGAATAACCTTTTGTCGGATCTTCGCACCACGTAGAGCGTTGCGTGTTGTATTGTAGACGAGTGTTTACTGCCTTTTGTACAATGTACCCGTGTCACGCGGTTTGCTTAATATTCTGCTAACACTCCTGTTGTTGCTGCCGCTACTGCTCCTACCCACAGTAGCGGTATAGCTGCTATTACTACTGCTGTTGCGGGCACAGGTTGCTGTTCCTTGCTGCTGCCCTTATTTTGTTTTGGCCCGTGCCACGCGGTTGCTTATCTTGCTGCTCTCGTTGTTGCTATTAATAATCATGCTGAAATAAGTGAGAAGTACCCAGTATTTGCAGATTCTCCGGATCATACAGACATCCCGCAGATGATACAGATCCTCCAAATCGTACAGATCGTATCCCGGTTAATATGTACAGATCATTTAGATCACACAGATTTCACTCATGTAGATCATACAGATCCTGCAGATTATACAGATCCTGCAGATTATACAGATCCTACAGATCAATGACACCCACCAATAAACATGTTATGTGCAGATCATGCAGATCGTACAATCCCTATCTCGCTAAAGATGTATAGATCGGCAGATCGGACAGATGCCATCCCGGTCAAACTGTACTGATTGTACTGCTCACACATATTCTACTCGGGTACACATCTAGGAAAACTATAATCAGACAGATCCCTCCCGGTTAAACATTAACATGTTTTTTAGATCAACCAGATCCCACCTGGCATACAAGTGGAACTGATACGGAACATACCTGTCTCTCCAGGCAAACTACCAGTTGGAGGGTGTAGATAATCGATCATGCAGATCCTCCACATCATGCATACATTGCATTCAGATCATCCCACCCGGCACGCAAGTGCAATCATAAAGACCAAGCAGATAGATATCACCGCCAAGGAAAAGAGTGATACATCTACAATATACAGACCCTGCAGATCGTACAGATCGTTTGGATCATGCGGACCCACCCACGCAAAGCTCTTCATCAGTTAGTTAATGACGGCACACGTATGTTCGACTAGGGCTAGGGTTAGGTTCATGCACATCGTGCAGACCCGACCCCGTAGAGGTGTTCAGATCATCAAGGATCACCTATCCTACATCGATGATACAGATCCCACCCAGGTGATAAATTCCTGGATGATGCACACCCCTTCAATTTCGGTTCTACGCTTTTCTTTAGGGCGATACAGTAATCCATGTCTCCTACCAGGTATGCGCCCAGACATGCGAGAGCGTCGAAGACTAGACTACTACTTTTCGCTTTTAGAAAAATATCAGTAGCCCATGACTCAGTTTTCTCCGAGATCACTTTTACTCAAAACAGAGGTGCGAGGGTTTTACCTGCGTCTCCCTTTTCAACTTGCGACACACAACGGATTTGATGCCACCCACATTCCAAAGAGGAACCTTGTACTTTGTAAAATATCGAATAGAGCACTCGTTCCATATATGTTGAAGAATTGGTTCTTAATTTGCCTCGGAGCGAAGCGTCGCCTGTTTGAACTTGAGTCTGCTTCATATCAGACTCTAATACGAAAGCCACAAGCGAGAGGAACTGGGCGCTTCCGCCTCAGCTCGGAAGGAGTTAGTCAGATGACAAAAAGGGCACGCGCGCCCAGTGTGCCACAGGCGACTGAGCGGCCGACGAACACGTGAGCAGCGTGCCGGTTCGTAACTCCAGAGTGGACACAGCAATACCGGCCTAATCTTACTTTAAACATCTGGTCCAAACCACGAATGCCGGGGTTACAGCAGCAGCAACGGGCTGTGCATTAGGAGGGTACACGTCTGACAATGGCGAGGTGGTTTGCACGAAGCAGGGTAGGCATCCAAGTTACGCAGTTTTATGATCTGGTACACCAAGGCGGGGGCCTCGGTCTACTGTGGTGCCAGTTCCGATTGACAGGTACGTACTTCAAGAACTATGACCGTACGAGATATATGCGAATGCATGTACGTAGCGGAAGCAGCAAGCGGCTCGGAGCACCAAAGGGCAGCATAGAACATCAGTACCGAGACATACCGAACAACAGCAGACGTGTTAGTGGTAAATAATGGCGTGCTGGTGGGGGTGTGGGCTTCCAGAGCGGCCGGGGTGCTGCCTCACTCGACACAAGAACGAGCGCTTGGACTCGGCTACACTAGGATATTATCAGGGAAAATGAAGAGCATATATATGTGGGTATACCTGGCCACTGCTATTTTGTCGGCAGTGGACAACTAGTTATCATCGGCAAGGCGATATACAATTTAGGTAATCGGGAGGATATTGGTATCGTGCAATGTACCACTGCTGTATCAACCACACGATGAAATCTATATTTTCTATCAAACAGGCGGGGTGGGTATTGTCCGTACAGGATAGCACGATGGCGATCTTCCATCGCAGGCTGTACAATTCTGTGGAAGTAATATTGCGAAGCATAAAACGTCACACACCAATGTGGACTATGCACGCAAGGCTTCTGACAGGAGATATGTGGCTGGTGGAGTAATATGTGCGCTGGTACCTGCGTAGCGTTGTCTGCTTGTACGCAGGCGCTGGTACCTGCGTAGCGTTGTCTGCTTGTACGCAGATGCCTGGAGCTTGTGGCTAACCGGACGACTGAGATGTCCAACACGTAGGGTTGAAAGAACAGCATGCTGTATTTTTCCTCGAACCGTTGCACACTGGATCGTTATGTTTAAACGCAGCCGTATGAAGAAAGTGTCGTGATGCCAATATCTGGTATTGTTTCTGGAGATTTTGAAGAAATTAGTTTGTGATATACGAGTACGTGGGACTTTGTCTTTTGCATACAGACTTTCTTAATATAAACCTGGTATCTGTGTAGAAATTTCAAACTTAGAGAAGTACGACTACGCATATATATGCGAATCTCGTAGCTCCTAGGGAATGAAAATAATCTGATGGGGGGTACCCACGCGTGGACTACGGTTCTTGCATAAGTTGGGGATGCCGATGCTCTTCATAAAACGTGTCCGACACTTTGGCCATTGGTCAATTGCGTACCGGAGAAACACGTACGGGTTTACCTATCGTAATTTGGAAATACGCTGCTCTATTTTGTGGCCATGTATGTTTTATCCTTGCAGAGTGCATCGCAAGGGGGCTGCGATGATTCGAGTCGAGTTGTTCTGTACTGTATCAGATTCGTTTTTTGTTAGGTTCCAATGGAGCACACAACAGGGGGGCCGATGGTATGGGGCAGTGTGAAGACAGTGCTATTGATTCGGTTGGGTTTTTTGTCCAGCTTGATATTCTATATTGCTTTTTTTGGTATCATAGTCAACATGTTATCAAATAGTTTTTAATATCGATACTAACATCGAGATAGAGATTTAGTACCTGTATCGTGATAACCGTATGAAAGTATTTGGAAATGGGAATTGCGATTACCGTTGTATTTTGACAAACACAAAACTTTGTTTATCCGTGGTCAATAGTACGGAGAAAGTTGGGATGTGTTGTTATGCCTGGAATTTTGTGATTGCCTTTAGGGGCGAAGCGCAGAATATGTCCGTGTTACGCACTGCTTATAATAGGCATAATTAGCAACACTCTATACTCGGATTAAAACGCAGTTTAGATAGTAATGCGCTTCTCGAAATGACCCGTAAAGGCGTGCGATGATTGGATTAACGCTCTGTGATCAAAATATTTCAGACCGACCGGGCTTCTTGACCTAATATTATTCGAACATCACCGATGGTTTACAACCGTATTCGAATTGCCTTGCCGTTGTGACTGTTTGTTGGCCTGCATAGTTTTCGTTGCAAAGAGTCAGGTTTCGGCTCGGGAATGGAGCTCCTTGAGCGAATCGTCTCCGGGATATTGGGTGCGATCTCAACCCGAGCACCAGTCCCTGTTCTACTAAATAAAGTGGAAGGTAGCTGTTGGAATCAGGGTGCATCTATGGTGGCACTGGTACAGTGAGAGACGTGCGGTGACATTATGTGGCGACTACGGCTTCAACTCGCCATAGTGACTAGACACAAGTTATTATGTGGAAATGTACATGAGACGTGCCGTCAATATTTCAGGGGTCTTCGCGGGTACTCGCACGGGTGAGGGGGGCGGCCGGCCCATCCAGACCCGGCCCGTGAGGTTCCAATCGCAAAAAGCCCTGGCCTCGCCCGGTCAAAGCGAGTTTGAGAGAACGGCGGCCTGTATGAGTACGAAGTTAGAAAGACTAGCCCAGCCCGGTCCGGCCCGAGCCACGAGGTGCTGAGGAATCCGTGAGACACCGCTTGCGCACGTGCCGGGTTCACACACCTGTGCTATAACGTTTGAGGTAACGGCATGTCGCACCAGTCGAGTGGTGTTGGGTTGAGGATGTCATATGTGTCCCAGTTTAACATTCCAGGGCGGAAATGTGTCCTGAGTATTGACGGCCAAAGTTGACCTCAGGAGTCCAACCTAACTGAACCCGCCAGGTGAGAAGCAATTATTCTCAAACGAAATAGGCTGGAACATCTGCAGCACAAGTATTGACAACCCGCAGCACAGCGCAGGTCGTTCGTGGTGCCTCGTTATACAACAAAGCCACCGCACACCAGCCCATTTTATTCAACTGCACGTACAACACGACACAGCCATAAAAAAAACTGGCAAAAACAACGAGCTCGTAGATTTTTTAAATAGCGCTCAGTCGAGGTTGCTGACCCGCACATGAGGTATTACATATATACTTCGACCGAGCGCAGAACACCAGCCTATTGAAGACATGTAGTAAAATCCATCCTAGGGACCTCTCCGTATAACTCTCAGTACGCGAGGCCTACGTCATGTAGACCTGTAAACGTGGGCATGCCGCGTGTGGTGCAAACTAAAACATGGTAGCTTTAGAGTGAGCGTGGGAACTTCCTCATTAATGTTATTGAAATATGAATCTTATTCATCAGTGTACAAAATGCATAAAGAACTGTCATTAGTTGCAGGTGGCGTTATCATTGGGTGCATGCTTGAAGTAGGCGCCAGGTGCTCGTTCCGCTAATCAATGCCAGATGCGAACATCCTAGACGGTGGCCCCCTTTAACACGTCGTTCTAGACTGGCACGGTATGCCCTACAACGCCAAATGTAGACCTGATAATAATATTACCATGCCGACAAGCTGCTATTGGCACGTTCTGCGAACGGGCCTCGTTCCGGTACCGACATAGTTAGCCAAACCAAAACACTTATCAGTACAATCAAGAAAATGAATACACAACTACTGCAGTATCCTCTAAGGGGTTACCCCACTTCGGACCAACCATAATGCCCACATTGAGGGACACTGACGTTGACGACGCCTCAAGTGGGCATTGAGTCCTTCGTTCCCAGGGTAGACCTCGAAAGCGTTCCAGTTGGTGTTATCATCAGAAATACTCCCGGATCATACGCGAGTCGCTCGTTCCGCTCTGCATCAACTAATGCACGTATCGTACATGAGCCCCTCCCCGTAACACCTCGTTGTATACTGATACCATACACGCTGGCATAGCCTTGATGAGGCGCATTCCCCGCCGCAACGCTGCTGACGATACCTTTCTCAGACAGGCCTTGATTAGAGATAGAAGGACCCCGCAAAACCAACAGCGATCGTAAGAAAAACCAAAAGCATCAAGTACACACCTACAGCAGTATCCACACAGTATTGATCGCAATTTACGGCAACCGTGTCAACATTGTCTAAGTTGGGATACTCTGATGCCGACCACGTCTCCACTCGAAAATGAGTCCATCACCCTCTGGATAGGGCCCGAAGCATTTTTGGGTGACGTTATGATCGGATAGACACATGGAGCAAACGCACGGTGTTCGCTCAGCTCCGCATCTCACAATACGCAAATGGTTTACCAAGCCCCCAGTAGCAATATGTTCCATTCTGAAACGATATAAGCCTGCAAACATTATAGAGCCCCGATATATCGAATTCCGCGCCGACGCGCTGCTGACGATATATATTTGTAGACAGGCTTTGTTCCGAAGCGGATTGGGTCAGCGAAGCCAATGCGTATACGAGTTGACTCCGTACTATACGACCACAACCAAAACTTCGTCCGTCAAGGGTTCTGAAAAGTTCGCAGCAACCGCGTCGTCGAAACTACAGACATAGAGGTGATGCGACCTATGCCTCCACCTTCCATTCATTCCTTCGCCCGAAGCGTATGACGCGAACAGCATCCATGTATATCTCATACCAACAGCAGTAGACTATCTGCCCACCTCAATGAGTTAAGCCTTGGCTGCCAATCACAGACGTAGTAGGTCACAATGATGGCGAACTCGGCGGTGCCAATTCCTGCTGCCGATGGTCTATGCCATCGACTGCACTTTCTCTACCACGGCAGATATCCACCACAAAGAGGACACGCATTGCTCGAATATTTGGTGTACTGCCGGAGTGTTTAACCTAGAGAAGTGATCACAGTTACTTGCGCAGTCTGCCATGTTGTTCGCAGTCACTCGAATCGTCCTCTTTGCTTTTGTAGACGCTGATGCTGCCGACGCCTCCGCACGCAGTGGTACTGTCTCCGGCGCACTCGTAATCGCACACGCCCTTCTTCTTTTTCTTCTTAGGCTCGGCACTACCGCAGTGGCATTCTGGAGACGAGGTCACGTTGGAACGGAGCCATAGCAGAAGTAGTTATTTTTCAGTCCGATTAGGAACGGAGACGACAGACACACCTGCAGCTACTTGAATCGAGATGGCTTCAATCGACCGGGGGACCTGCCGCTGTACTCTTCTGCAACAATACTTCGAATTGCTTGTGAATTGCATGGACACTATTTTGAGCCACGCTTAATCAAGACTATAGTCGGCCATGAGGCAACTACTTCCGTGGAACAATGTTTACAATTTTGTTTTCGTATTTTCGCCTAGACTACAGCACAAGCAAAGTTTAGAGCAGTTTAGTATTGAAGTCAATATATACCCTGGTGTATGATTTACAATTCACTGAAAACTAACCATCGGCTACAAACTTTACCTGAACCGTTAGCCGTTGCGAAGTACTCCCAGCCCAAGCAAAAGCAGCTCTCGGCGCAAGCCTGAGTGACAGATGCGTGAGCAAGAGAGGCAACGGAGTCATTCGTTGCTGATGCGCCTGTGGTTGTATGCATTTTAACTGAAACACAGAACAGCCCGTATTGGTTCAGCGCTCAATCTCGCCTCAACAATGAACCAAAGCGTCGGATTGCCACTCATACTGATAGGCTAAGGCCCCACTTGTTTCTCACCTGCGTCGTCATGTCGCTCCAAGTAGTCACGGGGCCATTTAGCGGTGATGTTTTAGCCGAGGGTACATAGCAGCCGAGGTAGTCGGCATCCGTTGCCTCCCCAACGACGAGGTTCTCGCTGCGCTTGGGTCCGTCCTTGGGTTTTTTGGTCGGCTTCGGAGTAGGCGCCGGGGTGGGCGCTGGGGCGGGTTTCTTCGTCGGCTTGGCAGTAGGCGCTGTGGTGGGCGCTGGGGTGGGAGCCGGAGTAGGGGCGGCACAGAAGTCACTACCGACGACCGTGTTGGTCAGAAGGGACAGATCGGGAGCGTTTCCCTGGTCGTCGGTATAGTCCGCGGATACGATGATGCTGCCACCCGGGGCTTTGTTGCACACGTCCAGCATAATCTCGACGTCTGTGGGGTTAGACTCAAGGTCAGTCACGGAAAAGGTGACCGTCTTTTTGGTGATGGATCCAGAAGACGTGGAGTCGACCGGCACGCTGAAGTCGATTGTGACCGTGGCTCCCGTTGATTCGCACGGAATGACGATGCCCCCGTTGGACGAGAGGATGTTTTCCAAGGCCGCTGATAGTTGTGCAGTACGGGAGTTGGTACAGGAATGGAAGGAGACAAAGTGATTCGGTTGTGTGCCCCTCTATGATGATGCAATGTTACGAGTTTACCTAATCACCATGCGGGCTTGTTGATCTAAGGATACATTCATACGAAAAAAATCTCAAGCCACGTAAGTTTATTCACCACACACCGTAGAAAACACAAACCATGTGCACAGCAGTACCGGTAGCACCGGTAGCGTTTCCGGAATCATATGTGACGACGATCCTCTCGAGGCCTGCTACAGGCCTTGACTTCTACGCGACACTCCTGCAGCATTATGGGATGGCTGCTCATACACTACTTAGACAATCACATGTGTATAAGTCGAGCGGAAGCACTGCTCAACGGCTAGTATCAGCAACCGCTCGTCGAGCCTTTACTGTTTCCAGGCCCGAAACCTTGCGTGTTCAGGAAACCGTTATACGCGTCGTGGGTTACAATGCTGCTCTTTCTCGGGTCATTTGCTTATCTAAGCGTTACATCCGGGTAAAGTCGTGACTGATGCTTGCACCGAGTGAGGCAATTGCATGTCGTCAGCAGCGGGTTTGGAAAATCTACGAAGTCGTGGCTAAAACACGCACCAAGGAGAGGGAGCACGTACCGTACGATCGAGACATCAGACCTCTACCAAACATAGATGTGTTCGGGTCGCACACAGTGCGGTGGTCGAAATCTGGAATTGCTTCAAAAGCTAGTACAGTCATGTGCTGCGCCCACAAAAGCAAACCATGCGCGTGTGTGCAAGGCTCGTATAGGAAGATGAGTACACGTGCGTTTAACCAGTACCATGTGACAGGTGTGGAGCCAATACCAGTACCAACGACACCACGCGCACAATGGGAGAGACCTAAGCACAGCAGTGTGAGGTAGCTCTATTAAACCAACTTTGATCGAAAAAATATCAAACATTTATTATGTGGAGCTGAAAGCCCTTGTTTCGCCGACTCTCAAAACCGATGCCGTTACTGCAGTAGTACTTTCCGACCCGGGGCTTACCGTTGAGCAGGTCGAAGTCTGCGACTTCGAAGACGTTGGCTTGGTCGCCTCCGATTGCTAAAAGTTCAGCAGCGTTAGTTCCGCTGCCTGCGACGGGTGATCCAAGGGGCGCATTGCAGGTGTTCACGGTATCATCAGCCTAACGTGCGGTGCGACTGCCACCACAATCTCTAGGTTGTGTGGGCGCTGACACTGCAACTGAGCAATCATGCACATGTCTTCAATGACGCGTGCTTCATACGGAAGGGGTAGGCACCAGATGGACAAGGCTCCTTCTTCTTTGAATGAAGACCTCTCTACGAGTAGATCATGCAAGAAACGACAAAATGTACACCAACTATATATATAATATATATATATAATATACTGGTATATATTCATGAGTGTTAAATGTTTGTTTTGTTCCGAAAATCTTCTGTGTACGGGCGCGTTCTGGCAAAATTCTAACGGGGCCGACTCGGGTACGCCGTCTGCTCGCGGTCGTTTAGGTTTGAGCCTGATCTTAGTAGTCTATCGCGCTTCGCACGCCCTCTGGGTGGTTTTGTTTAATCGGATTGGATAACACAAATTTAATGGTATCCCGATTGTATCTAGCAGTTTCTCGCCTATAATGAGCCCATTAAGTCACCAGCTTGTTGGGCCGAAGAGGGGTACCTACGTAGTAGCACGGTTTACTGCCGTGTCTTTAGTCTAGCAAGATGATGAACTTGTTCGATGCGTTCTGCGTTCAAAGAGGCTTCCGCTTGTTCGGTTACTAGTTAGTGTATAACGGCATCACCATGTAGTACGCGGGCGCGGAAAACAATGTTCGCGACTATTCTACACACAGAGCATATCGACAGCTACGACCATGTGATGTCGACCCACCTACGCCCACAGCAAACACGATTATTCCTTCAGCCCTGGCTGCGTCTGCTGCTTTTTTGGTGGCCGAGGTGCTGCTGCTTTTTCCGTCGGTGGTCACGATCATGAACGACGCGCTTGCAGGATTAGCCCCTAGGAGCCGGGTGCCTTCCGCAATGCCGATAGACGTGGTCGTGCCTCCTTTAACTTGTTTGTCAGCACCGACGAAGTCGTTAAAGTCTTGGGCGGAGTCAAACGTAGCAGAGGACGCCAAAACCATTGCGTACTGAACGTAAGATGCCATCCCTCCGTTGTCGAACAAGTTTCTGTCGGCAAAGGCAGCCACGGCGTCCATAGCGAAGCCTTGTTCCAGCGCAAACTCATCTGATTTGACGCTGCCCGATCCGTCAAGAACGACAGCGAGGTTCACCTTCGAGGGCAAAAGCAAACGAATACCAGGTACATTTTAATGTGATCGCTATCATCGTAGTAAGTTGATGGGTAGTTCCGTGTATGTACCTATCTCATTTAAGTGTGGGTTCCGCTACACATAGTGTACACGGTCTGCTTACCCTGCAATACTGCCGTAGTGGTGTTTGCAGTGGCTGTACATGTAATGGTCTACGTACTGAATATACAGGAAAACAGGCTTTGACCAAGAACACAGCAAACTTCATACGGACCACTCCATATCAAGGTATACCTCTGTTTACTACTGGGTACCTGGTATATATTTAATAGTCTGGTGGAGTACTGCTCTAAATCCTCCATGCCCAACAGCAGTCAGTACCACTATTAATTTTTTTTTTGATAATACGTACGTACCAGGTTCCTGGCCATATCTTAGTTAGAATAGTAATGTTTTGTGTTTATCATTAATGTGATACCACAAGAATACTAATATGCTGCTATTTACCAGGTAACTGCTATGCCCCTGCCACGACACGAACCATTATCTGCAAATGAATAGTACCAGGTATGATATTTAATATGGGATGCTACTAATACGTGCAGGACAAGTACCATGTATGTGTATACTACTACGACGGGTATATTACAGTATGGGCCCGCCAACAAGACACATCTAACCTGGGCAAGCCTGAGGTTCTTACTGGGACGCCATGTTAAAACAACCTTGAGCATATTATACTGTTATATAGGATTTAGTGTATAGTGCGCTACTGAGCCGTTTCCCTTCGCCCAATGTTTCTAGCATTCTCCAAAAAGTGAGCATTCCGTTCTTATTGGGCACTTACTTTCTTGTTATTGGGGCTATATATATACTGTCAAGGTACCAAAGCTATCACTGCAGTTCTGCGATGTGAACACTGTTTTCGTTCCATGTGGTACTTCTATTCCTACTACTACTCCTACTACTACTACTACTACTACTACTACTCCTACTATACTACTACTACTACTACTGCTGCTGCTACTACTACTACTACTACTACTACCACTACTACTACTATTAGTACTACTACTACTACTACTACTACTACTACTACTTCTACTACTACTACTACTAATACTACTACTACTACTGCCACTACTACTACTACTACTACTACTACTACTGCTACTACTACTACTATTAATACTACTACTACTACTACTACTACTACTACTACTACTACTACTACTACTACTACTACTACTATACTACTACTGCTACTACTCCAACGAGCAGGCATCTACCCTTCTCCCTAGGTGTCTTTTCAGACAAAACGTCTCGAACACCCCCTTTACTTTACGATCCGGTGTCAAGTACAGCAGTAGTTCATACATGCAGAGCTTTGCGGGACATACACGCCACCTATTACGCGTACTGCGAACGAATATATCGTCATATCTGCCGTTGTTTTGCTGCATTAACTATCGGTTTTGTTTCATCTACGTTTCGGTAATTATATACTTGTTCACGCATATAATATATACACCATACAAGTATGACTGTAAGCTCACCTCTGCCGCTGCATACATCTCATTACATAAAAAATATTTGTGCACCGGTATATACATTGGCTACAGCTGTCTAAGAAATAGGTGCATACAGCAGTGGTCCCTATATTTTTATTAGGTGGTCCCTATAAAGTGCCGCTTGTAAGGCTGGCTGCCCACTATAGCGCATGTGAGATCTGTAGGCACATACGGAATCAACCAGTCAGTGTGGCGGTGTACGGAGCAGCGCCGGTTGCCGCTGCGAGCAAATTTCCGTATTTGTTTCTGGCGCATACAGGCTTTACAGAGGGACCAGTACGGCACAGTTTCCTTAGCGTTCACGGGGATTCTGCATTGGCCCACGCCGCCCCCTGTCCGTGATGAAGTTCCGATACCATACAGTAGTACCTTTCAGCGGCTCCGTCGGCAAACTCACTATTTGTAATGTTGAAAAGTCGAGGCCCCCTACTTAGTGGTCGTACCCAATAACCTCGTACATCTGCGTCAACAGTCTCGATGCTTTCGCTTTGAGGTGCATTGAAACCTAATGATCTCATGACCAGCAGATTCGGAATCAACAATTAAAAATACAGGACGCCTATACAATCTGTTCCTAGGACCTCTAATTGGTCGACTCTCTATTCGACCGGACGCCCTCTGAGCAATGATCGAGCACGTCATAAAAAAACACTACTGTATATCCATGCCTGGGCGAAATATTTAGACCCACTGTACCTCATGTTCTCGAGTCGTAAGTACCTACCTGAAGAATAACTGTAGTAGTAGTGCTAGAACTGTACGAGTAGAATATACCAGCTCCGTGTTAATACTTGTAGTTATGATATTAATAGTAGTGATGGTACTGGAGTAGCATTAATAGTAGTAGGAGCAGCATTCATGGTAGTGCTGTAATAGTATAGCAGTAAACGTAGCAAATATGAGCCGGCTGGTTTACTATAGAAACAACGACACATCAATCGTGTATTTCCCAACCGAAACGCCTGGTAATAAATTAATAGTTGAAGAAAATTGTGAAGACCTGCTACTGGCCGGGACGCAGAACAGTATGCGGTGCCAGCCCTAGTAGTCCAGTTCCTTAGCACAACGAAAGGCCCATGTCACCGTGTGCTACTTTCCATGCAGGTAAGTATCACACCAAATTCACGACATCCAAGGAGATCTTGTAGGCGGCATATGTTCGTGTCGGGTACGCTCTCGGGCGTTCACCTTGAACAAACTCGAACGAAAAACGATCTTGGGACTGGAAAAAACACTGTCCAAGGAGTACGATGGACATCGCCTGTAAGTAATTGTTGCTGGCCAAAGACAAGGCTACGCCTACTCGCTCACCGTATGGGCCGCCACCGTTGTCTCTCCTTCTAGAGTGAACGTCAAGGTAGCATCCCCGCACGGACACGATGAGAGCATTGTGCTGTTGAGCTGAACGCATGACGATTGGCCCATGACACTGGTCACGGTGAGCACGCCCAGCATACCCACCAGCTTGATCTTGGACATCGCCATCGCGATTTACAGCAGTAGTAGTCCTGTTCGTCGTCGGAGGAAACGAAGGGTGTTTATGTCGTAGATAGGTGTAGTCAGTTGACCGTCCATGTATGTGAGCTCTGTTTGCAAGAGCAGATATCCAACTCGGAATATTTCGTGCACCATCGATAGGATAGTGGCCCGAAAGAATATACGACACGCGACAGCAGTTTCGTTTATTACATGTGGACCCCTCGTACCCGAAAAATCTGATATGTTCAATAGAATACCGAACCTGCGCACTTTCGTTGAGCTAATTCACGAGCTACGAGTATATCTCTCCCTATTATCAAGTCTTCTTCAACCCTCAAGCAGACTGCGATGAAAGCGGTGCGCCTGTTTGTCCGCAACAACGGTGTCTGAGGTATAACCTAAAAACGCAAAACCAGACCCGACTCTGCAATTCTTTAATATCCATCCCGCTGTCGAAACGCCGGTTGTTTTTCCACGGGCAGTGGCAGACCCTACTGATTGCAGCTCGATTCAAACGATGCCGGACTCAATTGTTATCTATAGACGTCTTCCGTAGAGTTCCACTTGGAGCTCCAGCGCTCTCTCGCTAAAGTAACTCCCACGCCCTACGCACAGCAATGAGGCTAACAAAAAGGTTTCATGGTGTATGGTAACTCGTATGTATCAAGAGCAGAAGTTCGGACCTCCTACAAAAAACACGAGAGGTCCCAATTTTCTCTTGGGCTTACCTGGGTGATAAATGAGAGGAGGCTGGCCAGGAGTGGCAGAGAAGAAGACAGAGAAGTGAAAGAGTAGGGGCGTAGTGGGTCCCCTGTTAGATGCGCTCGCTCAGCTCGTCCACGGAACAACTGTTTTCCCAGTCGGTTAACTGAGAAAGTTTAGAGAAGTTTAGGTTTGGTAAGAGTCGGACGTTAGGGGGTATAAGCGTATCGTTTGCCGACGGAAGGATAGATGTACTGGACAAGTCCACGACAGTCTTCTCACGTTCATGCCTGTATCGAACGTTGTAGGATTTAGTATGTATGTGCCGGTGAATCGCTACCGATTACCTCGATCATATAGCTACGTGGTACCATTCATTCTGTGTGTTGGACCGTTATCCGCATCCGATTCATCCGATTCAATCGCACGATACATCGTCACTGGAATCAAAACAGGATAGTTGCAAACACATTTGATATTTACGTGCAACGCCTTTACTGGTGTATTCCCTTCACTCTATGGGTCTCACTCGAAACTATGTAGAGACAATCGCACAATGCTATCGACTTCATAATCGATGTAACTCAGTTGCGTTATATTTTGCATACGTTCATAAATCTAGAACGAGTGTATTACGTGAAGCTTTCGCAGAGTTAATTATGGACTATTTGATCAGTCAACTCAAAGCTGACCTATTTCATTATGTTATTAAATAATTTTACCCGCTGTTCGACCTTCTCCCTCGTTCGATCCCATTCAAATTGATTCTGCGGCGTTGCCGAACTCGATCCAAGCCTTTAATTACATTTGCGTGTTAACTTACTGTAGTTCGGGTTGACATTGTTTCACGCTTTTGACTATTAATAGTATATAGTCACGAGGATATAATTATCTTCACTACATACAGCGTTTGAGGGGCCTCTTCCGCAAAACAACATATTTAGTGTAAAAGCACTGACATATTTCGTAAACTCGAACCCGCTTCGTTGTTGACAGTTACTGTACTCTCGACCTTCCATGACTTTATTATGCCGAAACCGAGATTCTCCTAGTTATAGGATTCCAACAATCTCCCTCCCGGAACTTTGAAGAGCATAGGTTATGAGAAACACATTTGTGTGGGGTACCCGATCGGTCCGACGCCTTCTTTATCACACCACGTACCTTTTACTGGCGTCCGACGCCCCATATCTCTGGTGCTCAGACGAGATTGAAAAATAGACGTTTCTCAGGCTAGGGGTACTTTTCAACTCAGAGTTGGACGGGAATGCTAAGTAAGTCTTTTTAAGCGTAGGCGAGAATTCCTGGGGAGGGGCCTCTAGTTCGATGGCCCGCGGTCGACGCGCAATGAAAATACCAAACAGCAGCCCCGGAACGGGGAAACTTCTTGCAGCGGAGCTACTTGGTTTTGTAACGCAAACACAGCAACGCCCACCTACTCTTTAAGTCTTGCAGACTCAAGGGCCGCAAGATCTACCAGAAACCAAAACGAACAAGCTATACATACATACGCTGGTCGGGAGATTGTCTGAGCATTAGAGCCGGAGATATTATGCATGCCGTCGTGCAATGGCGCTGTTATACCTTCAGTAGTATCGCTGTATGAAGCAATTTTTTTTTTTACTATTTACTTATTGCGGGGGACCACAGTTAGTTAATAGAACCAAATACTCTTAAACAAAATGGTCAAATATATAGGTACGGGGAACCAAAATCAATCAAACCAAATACTGTTAGTAAAAAATATTAAAATATACTGTTTTTATGTATTATACGATAGGTACTATTAACCATTATCCCCCGTAATAGTTCCAACAAATCCGGCCATGAAGCCACTCGGGCTAGTGGCTATGTGCCACGCTTAAAGGTTGGGCTTGAACACATGTCGGTCCAGTGTAGTACATAATGTAATGGTGACCGATTTCTGAAAGCCTACAACAGTACACGCTTCAGACTACGACTAAAAAGGGTAGTCGCCTACAGCTTGCCTATTAATAGTAGACCTAGACGCGCCCCCCCCTACATCCCGTAACATTCGCATTATACGAGTAGTCCAACAGACACTTAGTACTAGTGAAACCTAAGCTAATAGCGTTGTCGGTACAAAAAACAAACAACTAGCTGTCAACGGGTGTCCGGAAATGGGAACCGAAAGTTGACCACACGTCGACCCCGAAATCAGGTTTGTATCTGAACATACCCCCATTCCATGTGGCGAGAGTGCTCTAAGGCTTAGTTTCGGTGAGGGATTTCTTAATATTATTGGAGCAGCCAGACGAAGGGATGCCGTACGTCCACGGTCAACCTTTCACATACATATTGTCGAGGATGGCATATCGACACTCTCGATATATACTAATAGTTGCACTCAGTCCACTACCTTTCAATATACACTGGTGTCCAGCCTCGGTCTATCCTTAGGTACTGGAATTGAAGTCGTATACTCCGTACGCTACTTCATAACTTAATTTGTACCAGGTATACTACTCTAGAACCTACACACCCCGTAGAACGCACGTTTGCAGTAATTGCACCAAGCTTGCGAGGACGAGTTTTCAGGAAAACCTACCGTGACACATAACGTATAATGCTGACGATAGACACCAGCGGAAATAATTCGTTTCATTATGTTACAAACGTTTCATATTTGTGTGTGTGATATCGTTCGTCGATCGCCGAACAAAACATTAACGCTCTTTGTTGTAGTAATATGCGCGGCCGGAAAGTGTTATTGCGTTAAAGGTCGGAAGCCCACTGCGCGAAACGTGAGGTTAAGATGTCAGCTGAATTCTTACACCATATCGTCACATACGCTAAGGGGCTAACGAACATGCTCAAGGTATCTCTAACGTAAAGTTACTGCGGGATTTGTTGCTCGTCTGCCAATGCAGGTGTAACGCACAACGTTTCGTCCGGGAACGGGGTTGTCAGCTAAAAGTGAGTAGCTCCAGGCTGTGGTGTTAGCAGAAATTCTAGTTGTTTTCACACATCAAACGTTACCCAGAGAACACACATACGCAATAATTTCCTCTCACAAAGTTACTATGTTGGTGCGTACGCACACCTAGGTGTAGCGTACTACGCATAACAAAAATATTGTGTGAAGAACACTCACAAAAGTACAGGGGGTACGGATGTAAGCATAAATGCATCTTTACGTGCGAGTACATAACTCTTGCACACTACCTAATTGTGCAACCGGGAGACCGCGGACGGACGCATACCCAGAGAAAAAGAGGGGTTGGTATGGCCTCTCTCACTGGTTTGAAATTGGCCGACCTCAGTTGAAAGATAGACATAGCAGTAGGCAAAACCAGGTACACTCTGGCTAATTCGAGCAAAGATCAGTTTCGATGGCAGTCTGACCAAACGGAGGGCTCCCGGCGTGTGATTTATACCACTTGTTTTTTAGTCTGCAACAGATGTTGGCCCCAAAAGTGGGCAGGAATGAGTTGGTTTAGCAGTCTGGGAGAAGGGGTCTTTTCAGATGTTTTTTACTTGAAAAAAAATGTGTAGCGTGGTCTGCACTTCGAAATCGTCGTCCGCATCATCTGAGAATTTTCCTGGTTCGATGCAAACTCGGCGTAGCCTCGTTTTTGGCGAGTTTTGGCCCGTTTCGGCTGCGGTTTGGGGGCAGGGTTAGGGTTAGGGTTAGAGTCAGGGGTTAGGTTGGGTCTTCGCCCGTGCCTTGATCCCAACAGGAACCAAAACATCTGAACAGCCTACCAACCTAAAGATCTCTTCTCCCAGATTGTTAAAGGTCCTCGCAGGAATACGTGACTTCTCTAGCCCCCTTTCCTCGACCAGGTTCGAACAAGTGGCATTCAATATTTGGCATGCCCGCCATTGGTTGTCTTCGTTTTTTGCCCAATCAAACGTTTCTTCTTCTTTTAAGTGCAATGATTTCACTCCCTGATTTCTTCAACCGCAGTGCTTTTGTACTCAATTGTTTGCTTTACCTGTTGTTAGCTTCGAAACCTATTCAAGCCATGTTCGAAGCCTGCTGCTTTATCTCACACGTTTTCATGCGCTTCCGAGACGCTGCTTCAGACCTGGTATGAAGTTGTTAATACTGAACTTCTCAAATCGGGCTTTATACAAGGCACGTCACGGTATTTTTGTCGGGACGGTATAACGGCGGTAACGGCGAGACGGGACGGTAAAACCGCCGTCAAAGTGGTACGGCCGCCCCATCCGGCCGACAAATTCGCTGAAAGTCGTCGCTTACCGTCCCGCCCCGACGATACATTGTCTGCTCTTAGAAAAACCGCCTCATCCCGCCGTGACACCATTTTTGTTTCACCGACCCGTCCCGCCAATAAAATATCTCTTGTTGGAGATACCCGCGTCCTGACTCGGTGATATTACCATCCCGTCCCGTCCTCGAAAACTGCACCGTTGACACATACATACAGCAGTTCCCTCCCGGCGACACAAGGTTACTCTTCCCGTGCAAGATGCATTCAAACTCGTGGTCGTCTGTTCCCAGCCATTCCCACCACGAATCACCAAATAAATTACGAAACTTCAAGTTTTACGAAAATTCAGTAGTAGCTCCTACATAAATAAATGTCATCCTAAAATGTGCACGAACCCCATGCTTTGAACGATGTATATGACAGGCGAATAAGTACGTAGTTTGCAAAGTAGTCGAGTACAAACTGTTTAAGCAGTTGAACTCACAGTCACAGCGAGTGACGTATTTCCCCATATATATTGTAAATTCTATCAGGTACATATGAAATGAAATTGGATTTTCATTTTATTTTTTTGAGTAGAAGCTGTGCTGGTGTTTTGCTGCTGTGATGTACGACTTGCATTTCATTACCCATTTAACTGAAAGTACAACCAATAACAAAGTAAGTACGAAAAAACTGAAAAATACTATCAAGGTCAGGGGCGTCCGTGAAAAGGAGAAAACGACACATCACACACCACAGCCAGCCGTCGGAATGGAAAACCTCTGCAACCGTTATGATCACATGAAGAGGTACCAGGTAGGAGAAAAAAAAAGAAATAAATGTTGCGAAGTTTCGTTTTTTTCCGTCGGTTCTACAGTAGTAAGTAGTATTAATAGCAGCCCCCCCCTCCTTCTTGTCTAGCAAAGAAAAAACTGTGGCCGTTCCCTTGTTTTCCCCTGGCGCCTTGGCAAGTACGTCAGTAAGTACTACAATACATGTGCTGGTTTATTTTATTAATATTTCATTTTCAAGCCGGCTTCCCCGGTGGCTTGGTAGGTGGTCCGCGTGCCTATCAACATCAATTTCGTGCGTTCAAGTCTCACCGAGTGCATGCCTTAGGGTTTTTCTTGCAAAAACAATATTGATCAGGGGAAAGCGCGAGAGCTTGAGTTAGCTACATTTGATGAACATCGACGAGCAATGGGAATGCCGAACCCTATGCGCAACAAAAAATAAAGGCACGTACCGGGGGGGAGAAGGGTGGACACCTGTGACCACGGCTTGTCCAGAAGGTCGTTGAGGGTAAAAACCTCCCTTGAGGAAGGCTGGAAAGTAAAAGTTATGTTAAAACCAGTATATAAAAAATGAATCTTCATGCTTTATACTTCCGGCATGGACGCCTTGGATGCCTATCCCACGGGCGGGGTCGATTGACCAGCAGAGACACTATATATATCATCACCACCGCCGCCGCCATCACCTCCTTCACCACCTGACACACCTCCTCCACACTTGTCAACTACCAGCAACACAGCGCGAGCACAACCATCTGGACAGCGATAAGCTGGCACCACAACAGCAGTGCGTGGGGGAGATCAACAACTAATTTCGAAATGGTCCGCGTGTACAGTTTTTGTTTATATCTACCCCACTCAGCAGCCGCAACAGCAGCGGCAGTAAAAGTCTGTCGAGCGTCATAAATGTTTAGCTCTTTGACCTACAGCCCACACCTCACACCGAAAACATACGTGACAGCAAAAATAGTTCCCACGGTCCGTCTACCCAGGGGGAATAAGTAGAAGGTATATACTACAGTAGTACCAGACATGTAGGGATTGTCCTTCACGAGCTGTCCAGTCCCACGCTCTCCGCAGTATAAAAACAAACTGGGCGAGAGACAAAGAGCCCGGCCCATTGAAATTCCGCTTTCATCTACAGCCATATCTCCGGGTTCGTCTGACGTAGTAGGAGAGGTAGTGGTAGTAGTAGTAGTAGTAGTAGTAGTAGTAGCAGTAATAGTAGTAGTAGCCGTAGTAGTTGCTGTAAGAGTAGTAGCAGAAGTAGTAGTAGTAGTAGTAGTAGTAGTAGTGGCACTAGTTGTAGTAGTAGTAGTAGTAGTAGTAGTAGTAGTAGTAGTAGTAGTGGCACTAGTTGTAGTAGTAGTAGTAGTAGTAGTAGTAGGAGTAGTAGTAGTAGTAGTAGTAATAGTACTAGTAGGTGTAGAAGTTAGTAGGAGGAGGTTGAGGAGTGGGACTAGTAGCAGTAGTCGTAGGAGTAGTAGTAGTAGTAGTAGTAGTAGTAGTAGTAGTAGTAGTAGCAGTAGTACAAGTAGGAGTAGTAGTAGTAGGAGTAGTCGAAGTAGTAGTATGAGAGGTAGTAGTACTAGTAGTAGCAGTAGTAGAAGTAGTAGTAGTAGCAGGCGTAGGAGTAGTCTTAATAGTATTTCTAGTTGTAGTAGTATGTACCCTAGTAGGAGCAGTAGCAGCATTAGTAGGACTAGTGGTAATAGTAGTAGAAGTAGTAGTAGTAGTAGTAGTAGTAGTAGCAGTAGTAGTAGTAGTGGTAATAACAGTACCAGTAGTGGTAGTAGTAGTGGTAGTAGTAGTAGTAGTAGTAGTAGTAGTAGTAGTAGTAGTAGTAGTAGTAGAAGTAGTAGTGGTAGTAGTAGCAGTGGTAGTATGTACCCTAGTAGGAATAGTAGCAGCAGTAGAGGTAGTAGAAGTAGTAGTAGTGGTAGAAGTAGTAGGAGTAGTAGTAGCAGTAGTAGTAGTAGTAGTACTACTACTACTAGTAGTACTACTACTACTAGTAGTAGTAGGAGTAGGAGCAGGAGTAGTAGGAGTAGTCGTAGTAGTAATATGAGTAGTAGTAGTAGGAGTATGAGTAGAAGTAGTAGGAGTAGTAGTAGTAGAAGTAGTAGTAGTAGTAGGAGTGGTAGTAGGAGTAGCAGTAGGAGTAGTAGGAGCAGCAGTAGTAGTAGTAGTAGTAGTAGTAGTAGTAGTAGTAGTAGTAGTACTAGTAGGAGTAGAAGTTAGTAGGAGGAGGTTGAGGAGTGGGACTAGTAGCAGTAGTCGTAGTACTAGTAGTAGTAGTAGTAGTAGAAGTAGGAGTAGTAGTAGTAGTAGTAGTAGTAGTAGTAGTAGTAGTAGTACTAGTAGGAGTAGAAGTTAGTAGGAGGAGGTTGAGGAGTGGGACTAGTAGCAGTAGTCGTAGGAGTAGTAGTAGTAGTAGTAGTAGTACAAGTAGGAGTAGTAGTAGTAGTAGTCGAACTAGTAGTATGAGAGGTAGTAGTACTAGTAGTAGCAGTAGTAGAAGTAGTAGTAGTAGCAGGCGTAGGAGTAGTCTTAATAGTATTTCTAGTTGTAGTAGTATGTACCCTAGCAGGAGCAGTAGCAGCATTAGTAGGACTAGTGGTAATAGTAGTAGAAGTAGTAGTAGTAGTAGTAGTAGTGGTAATGACAATACCAGCAGTGGTAGTAGTAGTCGTAGTAGTAGTAGTAGTAGTATTTGTAGAAGTAGTACTGGTAGTAGTAGCAGTGGTAGTATGTACCCTAGTAGGAATAGTAGCAGCAGTAGTAGTAGTAGGAGTAGTAGTAGTGGTAGTAGTAGTAGTAGTAGTAGTAGTAGTAGTAGTAGTAGTAGTAGTAGTAGTAGTAGTAGTAGTAGTACTACTAGTAGTAGTACTACTACCAATAGTAGTAGGAGCAGGAGTAGTAGCAGTAGTAGTAGTAGTAGTAGCAGTAGTAGTAGTAGTAGTAGTTGTAGTAGTAGTAGTACTAGTAGGGGTAGAAGTTAGTAGGAGGAGTTTGAGGAGTGGGACTATTAGCAGTAGTCGTAGTAGCAGTAGTAGTAGTAGTAGTCGTAGAAGTAGGAGTAGTAGTAGTAGTAGTAGTAGTAGTAGTAGTAGTAGTAGTAGTAGTAGTAGTCCTAGTAGGAGTAGAAGTTAGTAGGAGGAGGTTAAGGAGTTGGACTAGTAGCAGTAGTCGTAGTAGTAGTAGGAGTAGTAGTAGTAGTAGTAGTAGTAGTAGTACAAGTAGGAGTAGTAGTAGTAGTAGTCGAATTAGTAGTATGAGAGGTAGGAGTACTAGTAATAGCAGTAGTAGAAGTAGTAGTAGTAGCAGTCGTAGGAGTAGTCTTAACAGTATTTCTAGTTGTAGTAGTATGTACCCTAGTAGCAGAAGTAGCAGCATTAGTAGCACTAGTTTTTGAGTAGTAGAAGTAGTAGTAGTAGTAGTAGTGGTAGTAACCGTACCAGTAGTGGTAGTAGTAGTGGCAGTAGTAGTAGTAGTAGTAGTAGTAGTAGTAGTAGTAGTAGAAGTAGTAGTGGTAGTAGTAGCAGTAGTAGTATGTACCCTAGTAGGAATAGTAGCAGCAGTAGTAGGAGTACGAGTAGTAGTAGTGGTAGTAAGAGTAGTAGTACTAGTAGTAGTACTAGTAGTACTACTACTACTACTACTAGTAGTAGTAGTAGTAGGAGCAGGAGTAGTATGAGAGGTCGGAGTAGTAATATATATGAGTAGGAGTAGCAGTAGCAGTAGGAGTAGTAGTAGGAGTAGGAGGAGGAGGAGGAGTAGCAGTAGTTGTGCTAGTAGCAGTAGTAGAAGTTGAAGTATTAGTAGTAGGAGTAGTCGGAGTAGTAATGTGAGTAGTAGTAGGAGTAGAAGTAGTAAGAGTAGTTGTAGGAAAAGGAGTAGTAGTGGCTGTAATCGTAGTAGTAGTAGTAGTAGGAGTGGTAGGAGTAGGAGTGGTATATTGAGCAGTCCTAGTTGTAGTACGTACCCTAGTGGAAGTAGTAGCAGTAGCTATTGTAGTAGTAGTAGTAGCAGCAGCAGTGGTAGTAGTAGTAGTAGTAGTACTAGTAGTAGTAGTAGTAGTAGTAGTAGTACTAGTAGTAGTAGTGGTAGTAGTAGAAGTAGTAGTAGTAGAAGTAGTAGTAGTAGTAGTAGTAGTAGTAGTAGTAGTAGTAGTAGTAGTGGTAGGATTAGTAGTAGTAGGAGCAGGAGTAGTAAGAGTAGTAGTGGCCGTAATAGTAGTAGAAGTAGTCGTAGTAGGAGGAGTGGTAGGAGTAGGAGTGGTATATTGAGTAGTCTTAGTTTTAGTATGTACCCTAGTAGGTCTAGTAGCAGTAGTAGTTGGAGTAGTAGTAGTAGTGGCAGTAGGAGTAGTAGGCGCAGCAGTAGTAGCAGTAGTAGTAGTAGTGGTAGTAGTAGTAGTAGTAGTAGTAGTAGTAGTAGGAGTGGTAATGACAGTACCAGTAGTGGTAGTAGTAGTGGTAGTAGTAGTAGTAGTAGTAGTAGTAGTAGTAGTAGAAGTAGTAGCGGTAGTAGTAGCAGTGGTAGTATGTACCCTAGTAGGAATAGTAGCAGCAGTAGTAGTAGTAGGAGTAGTAGTAGTGGTAGTAGTAGTGATAGTAGTAGTAGTAGTAGTAGTAGTAGTAGTAGTAGTAGTAGTAGTAGTACTACTAGTAGTGGTACTACTACCAATAGTATTAGGAGCAGAAGTAGTAGTAGTAGTAGTAGTAGTAGTAGTAGTAGGAGGAGTAGTAGTAGTAGTAGTTGTAGTAGTAGTAGTCCTAGTAGGGGTAGAAGTTAGTAGGAGGAGGTTGAGGAGTGGGACTATTAGCAGTAGTCGTAGTAGTAGTAGTAGTAGTAGTAGTAGTAGTAGTAGTAGTAGAAGTAGGAGTAGTAGTAGTAGTAGTAGTAGTAGTAGTAGTAGTACTAGTAGGAGTAGAAGTTAGTAGGAGGAGGTTGAGGAGTTGGACTAGTAGCAGTAGTCTTTGTAGTAGTAGGAGTAGTAGTAGTAGTAGTAGTAGTAGTAGTAGTACAAGTAGGAGTAGTAGTAGTAGTAGTCGAATTAGTAGTATGAGAGGTAGGAGTACTAGTAATAGCAGTAGTAGAAGTAGTAGTAGTAGCAGTCGTAGGAGTAGTCTTAACAGTATTTCTAGTTGTAGTAGTATGTACCCTAGTAGCAGAAGTAGCAGCATTAGTAGCACTAGTGTTTGAGTAGTAGAAGTAGTAGTAGTAGTAGTAGTAGTGGTAGTAACCGTACCAGTAGTGGTAGTAGTAGTGGCAGTAGTAGTAGTAGTAGTAGTAGTAGTAGTAGAAGTAGTAGTGGTAGTAGTAGCAGTAGTAGTATGTACCCTAGTAGGAATAGTAGCAGCAGTAGTAGGAGTACGAGTAGTAGTAGTGGTAGTAGTAGTAGTAGTACTAGTAGTAGTACTAGTAGTACTACTACTACTACTACTAGTAGTAGTAGTAGTAGGAGCAGGAGTAGTATGAGAGGTCGGAGTAGTAATATATATGAGTAGGAGTAGCAGTGGCAGTAGGAGTAGTAGTAGGAGTAGGAGGAGGAGGAGGAGTAGCAGTAGTTGTGCTAGTAGCAGTAGTAGAAGTTGAAGTATTAGTAGTAGGAGTAGTCGGAGTAGTAATGTGAGTAGTAGTAGGAGTAGAAGTAGTAAGAGTAGTTGTAGGAAAAGGAGTAGTAGTGGCTGTAATCGTAGTAGTAGTAGTAGTAGGAGTGGTAGGAGTAGGAGTGGTATATTGAGCAGTCCTAGTTGTAGTACGTACCCTAGTGGAAGTAGTAGCAGTAGCTATTGTAGTAGTAGTAGTAGCAGCAGCAGTGGTAGTAGTAGTAGTAGTAGTACTAGTAGTAGTAGTAGTAGTAGTAGTGGTAGTAGTACTAGTAGTAGTAGTGGTAGTAGTAGAAGTAGTAGTAGTAGAAGTAGTAGTAGTAGTAGTAGTAGTAGTAGTAGTAGTGGTAGGATTAGTAGTAGTAGGAGCAGGAGTAGTAAGAGTAGTAGTGGCCGTAATAGTAGTAGAAGTAGTCGTAGTAGGAGGAGTGGTAGGAGTAGGAGTGGTATATTGAGTAGTCTTAGTTTTAGTATGTACCCTAGTAGGTCTAGTAGCAGTAGTAGTTGGAGTAGTAGTAGTAGTGGCAGTAGGAGTAGTAGGCGCAGCAGTAGTAGCAGTAGTAGTAGTAGTGGTAGTAGTAGTAGTAGTAGTAGTAGTAGTAGTAGGAGTGGTAATGACAGTACCAGTAGTGGTAGTAGTAGTGGTAGTAGTAGTAGTAGTAGTAGTAGTAGTAGTAGTAGTAGAAGTAGTAGCGGTAGTAGTAGCAGTGGTAGTATGTACCCTAGTAGGAATAGTAGCAGCAGTAGTAGTAGTAGGAGTAGTAGTAGTGGTAGTAGTAGTGATAGTAGTAGTAGTAGTAGTAGTAGTAGTAGTAGTAGTAGTAGTAGTAGAAGTACTACTAGTAGTAGTACTACTACCAATAGTATTAGGAGCAGAAGTAGTAGTAGTAGTAGTAGTAGTAGTAGTAGTAGTAGTAGGAGGAGTAGTAGTAGTAGTAGTTGTAGTAGTAGTAGTCCTAGTAGGGGTAGAAGTTAGTAGGAGGAGGTTGAGGAGTGGGACTATTAGCAGTAGTCGTAGTAGTAGTAGTAGTAGTAGTAGTAGTAGTAGTAGTAGTAGTAGTAGGAGTAGAAGTAGGAGTAGTAGTAGTAGTAGTAGTAGTAGTAGTAGTAGTACTAGTAGGAGTAGAAGTTAGTAGGAGGAGGTTGAGGAGTTGGACTAGTAGCAGTAGTCGTAGTAGTAGTAGGAGTAGTAGTAGTAGTAGTAGTAGTAGTACAAGTAGGAGTAGTAGTAGTAGTAGTCGAATTAGTAGTATGAGAGGTAGGAGTACTAGTAATAGCAGTAGTAGAAGTAGTAGTAGTAGCAGTCGTAGGAGTAGTCTTAACAGTATTTCTAGTTGTAGTAGTATGTACCCTAGTAGCAGAAGTAGCAGCATTAGTAGCACTAGTTTTTGAGTAGTAGAAGTAGTAGTAGTAGTAGTAGTGGTAGTAACCGTACCAGTAGTGGTAGTAGTAGTGGAAGTAGTAGTAGTAGTAGTAGTAGTAGTAGTAGTAGTAGAAGTAGTAGTGGTAGTAGTAGCAGTAGTAGTATGTACCCTAGTAGGAATAGTAGCAGCAGTAGTAGGAGTACGAGTAGTAGTAGTGGTAGCAGTAGTAGTAGTACTAGTAGTAGTACTAGTAGTACTACTACTACTACTACTAGTAGTAGTAGTAGTAGGAGCAGGAGTAGTATGAGAGGTCAGAGTAGTAATATATATGAGTAGGAGTAGCAGTAGCAGTAGGAGTAGTAGTAGGAGTAGGAGGAGGAGGAGGAGTAGCAGTAGTTGTGCTAGTAGCAGTAGTAGAAGTTGAAGTATTAGTAGTAGGAGTAGTCGGAGTAGTAATGTGAGTAGTAGTAGGAGTAGAAGTAGTAAGAGTAGTGGTAGGAAAAGGAGTAGTAGTGGCTGTAATCGTAGTAGTAGTAGTAGTAGGAGTGGTAGGAGTAGGAGTGGTATATTGAGCAGTCCTAGTTGTAGTACGTACCCTAGTGGAAGTAGTAGCAGTAGCTATTGTAGTAGTAGTAGTAGCAGCAGCAGTGGTAGTAGTAGTAGTAGTAGTACTAGTAGTAGTAGTAGTAGTAGTAGTGGTAGTAGTACTAGTAGTAGTAGTGGTAGTAGTAGAAGTAGTAGTAGTAGAAGTAGTAGTAGTAGTAGTAGTAGTAGTAGTAGGAGTGGTAGGATTAGTAGTAGTAGGAGCAGGAGTAGTAAGAGTAGTAGTGGCCGTAATAGTAGTAGAAGTAGTCGTAGTAGGAGGAGTGGTAGGAGTAGGAGTGGTATATTGAGTAGTCTTAGTTTTAGTATGTACCCTAGTAGGTCTAGTAGCAGTAGTAGTTGGAGTAGTAGTAGTAGTGGCAGTAGGAGTAGTAGGCGCAGCAGTAGTAGCAGTAGTAGTAGTAGTGGTAGTAGTAGTAGTAGTAGTAGTAGTAGTAGTAGTAGGAGTGGTAATGACAGTACCAGTAGTGGTAGTAGTAGTGGTAGTAGTAGTAGTAGTAGTAGTAGTAGTAGTAGTAGTAGAAGTAGTAGCGGTAGTAGTAGCAGTGGTAGTATGTACCCTAGTAGGAATAGTAGCAGCAGTAGTAGTAGTAGGAGTAGTAGTAGTGGTAGTAGTAGTGATAGTAGTAGTAGTAGTAGTAGTAGTAGTAGTAGTAGTAGTAGAAGTACTACTAGTAGTAGTACTACTACCAATAGTATTAGGAGCAGAAGTAGTAGTAGTAGTAGTAGTAGTAGTAGTAGTAGTAGGAGGAGTAGTAGTAGTAGTAGTTGTAGTAGTAGTAGTCCTAGTAGGGGTAGAAGTTAGTAGGAGGAGGTTGAGGAGTGGGACTATTAGCAGTAGTCGTAGTAGTAGTAGTAGTAGTAGTAGTAGTAGTAGGAGTAGAAGTAGGAGTAGTAGTAGTAGTAGTAGTAGTAGTAGTAGTAGTACTAGTAGGAGTAGAAGTTAGTAGGAGGAGGTTGAGGAGTTGGACTAGTAGCAGTAGTCGTAGTAGTAGTAGGAGTAGTAGTAGTAGTAGTAGTAGTAGTAGTAGTACAAGTAGGAGTAGTAGTAGTAGTAGTCGAATTAGTAGTATGAGAGGTAGGAGTACTAGTAATAGCAGTAGTAGAAGTAGTAGTAGTAGCAGTCGTAGGAGTAGTCTTAACAGTATTTCTAGTTGTAGTAGTATGTACCCTAGTAGCAGAAGTAGCAGCATTAGTAGCACTAGTTTTTGAGTAGTAGAAGTAGTAGTAGTAGTAGTAGTGGTAGTAACCGTACCAGGAGTGGTAGTAGTAGTGGCAGTAGTAGTAGTAGTAGTAGTAGTAGTAGTAGAAGTAGTAGTGGTAGTAGTAGCAGTAGTAGTATGTACCCTAGTAGGAATAGTAGCAGCAGTAGTAGGAGTACGAGTAGTAGTAGTGGTAGTAGTAGTAGTAGTACTAGTAGTAGTACTAGTAGTACTACTACTACTACTACTAGTAGTAGTAGTAGTAGGAGCAGGAGTAGTATGAGAGGTCGGAGTAGTAATATATATGAGTAGGAGTAGCAGTAGCAGTAGGAGTAGTAGTAGGAGTAGGAGGAGGAGGAGGAGTAGCAGTAGTTGTGCTAGTAGCAGTAGTAGAAGTTGAAGTATTAGTAGTAGGAGTAGTCGGAGTAGTAATGTGAGTAGTAGTAGCAGTAGAAGTAGTAAGAGTAGTTGTAGGAAAAGGAGTAGTAGTGGCTGTAATCGTAGTAGTAGTAGTAGTAGGAGTGGTAGGAGTAGGAGTGGTATATTGAGCAGTCCTAGTTGTAGTACGTACCCTAGTGGAAGTAGTAGCAGTAGCTATTGTAGTAGTAGTAGTAGCAGCAGCAGTGGTAGTAGTAGTAGTAGTAGTAGTACTAGTAGTAGTAGTAGTAGTAGTAGTAGTAGTAGGACTAGTAGTAGTAGTGGTAGTAGTAGAAGTAGTAGTAGTAGAAGTAGTAGTAGTAGGAGTAGTAGTAGTAGTAGTAGTAGTAGTAGTGGTAGGATTAGTAGTAGTAGGAGCAGGAGTAGTAAGAGTAGTAGTGGCCGTAATAGTAGTAGAAGTAGTCGTAGTAGGAGGAGTGGTAGGAGTAGGAGTGGTATATTGAGTAGTCTTAGTTTTAGTATGTACCCTAGTAGGTCTAGTAGCAGTAGTAGTTGGAGTAGTAGTAGTAGTGGCAGTAGGAGTAGTAGGCGCAGCAGTAGTAGCAGTAGTAGTAGTAGTGGTAGTAGTAGTAGTAGTAGTAGTAGTAGTAGTAGTAGTACAAGTAGCAGGAGTGGTAGTATTATGGGAGGAGTAGTAGGAGTATTTACACTGGTAGAAATAGTAGCAGGAGCAGTAGCAGTAGTAGTAGTAGTAGTAGTGGTAGTAGTGGTAGTAGGAGTGGAAGTAGTAGCAGTAATAGTAGGAGTGGTAGGAGTAGTAATAGTAGTAGGAGTGGTAGGAGTAGGAGCGGTATATTGAGTAGTTCTATTTGTAGTATTTACCCTATTAGGAGTAGTAGCAGTAGTTGTTGTAGTAGTGGTAGTAGTAGCAGCAGCGGTAGTAGTAGTAGTATCACTAGTAGTACTAGTAGTAGTAGTAGTGGTAGAAGTAGTAGTAGTAGCAGTAGTAGTAGTAGTAGTAGTAGTAGTAGTAGTAGTAGTAGTAGTAGTAGTAGTGGTGGTAGGAGCAGGAGTAGTAGGAGTAGTCGGAGTAGTAATTTGAGTAGTAGTAGTAGTAGAAGTAGTGGTAGTAGTAGTGGAAGTAGTAGTAGTAGCAGTAGTAGTAGTAATAGTAGTAGGGGTAGTAGTAGCAGTAGTAGTAGTAGTAGGAGCAGGAGTACTGGGAGTAGTCGGAGTAGTAATATGAGTAGTAGTAGGAGTAGAATTAGTGGTAGTAGTAGTGGTAGGAGTAGTAGTGGTAGTAGGAGTAGTAGTAGTAGGAGTGGTAGGAGTAGGAGTAGTATTTAGAGTAGTCCTAGTTGTAGTATGTATCCTATTAATAGTAGAAGTAGTAGCAAAAGTAGTTGAAGT
>JARUPZ010000004.1:1880000-1907500 GCA_031213475.1 Nereocystis luetkeana | reverse complement strand
GAGTAGGAGTAGTATTGGCCGTAATAGTAGTAGTAGAAGTAGGAGTAGTAGTGGTAGTAGTAAGAGGAGGAGTAGTTATAGTTGTTCTAGTAGCAGTAGTTGCAGTTGGAGTATTAGTAGTTGTAGTAGTCGGAGTAGTAATGTGGGTAGTAGTAGGAGTAGAAGTAGTAGGAGTAGTTGTAGGAGTAGGAGTAGTAGTGGCCGTAATAGTAGTAGTATAAGTAGCAGGAGTGGTAGGAGTAGGAGTGGTATATTGAGTAGTCCTAGTTGTAGTATGTACCCTAGTAGGAGTAGTAGCAGTAGTTGTTGTTTTAGTAGGAGTAGTAGTAGCAGCCTCAGTAGTAGTAGTAGTAGTACTAGTAGCAGTAGTGGTAGTAGTAGTAGTAGTAGTAGTAGTAGTAGTAGGAGTAGTAGTAGTAGAAGGAGGAGCAGTAGGAGTACTAGTTTTAGTAGTACAAGTAGCAGGAGTAGTGGTAGTATGGAATTAGTAGTAGGAATATTTACACTGGTAGAAATAGTAGCTGCAGCAGGAGTAGTAGTAGTTGGAGTAGTAGGAGTAGTGGTAGTAGGAGTGGTAGTAGTAGCAGTAGTAGTAGGAGTAGTTGTGGGAGTAGAAGCAGTAGGAGCAGGAGTAGTAGGAGTAGTCGGAGTTGTAAAATGAGTAGAAGTAGAAGTAGAAGTAGTAGTAGTGGTATTAGTAGTAGTAGTAGTAGTAGGAGTAGTAGTAGTAGTAGTAGTAGTAGTAGTAGTAGTAATAGTAGCAGTAGTAGTAGTGGCAGTGGTAGCAAAAGTAGTAGGAGGAGTGAGAGGAGTAGGAGTAGTATTTAAAGTAGCCCTAGTAAAGGAATGTATCTAAATAGGAGCAGTAGTAGTAGTAGTAGTGGTAGTAGTAGAAGAAGGAGAAAAAGTATTAGTTTTAGTAGTACAAGTAGCAGGAGTGGTGGTAGTATGGAAGTAGGAGTAGGAGTATTTACACTGGTAGAAATAGTAGCAGCAGCAGTAGTTGCAGTAGTAGTAGTAGTAGTAGTAGTAGTAGTAGTAGTAGTGGTAGTAAGAGTGGTAGTAGTAGCAGTAGTAGTAAGAGTAGTTTTAGGAGTAGTAGCAGTAGGAGCAGGAGAAGTAGGAGTAGTCGACGTTGTAATATGAGTAGAAGTAGAAGTAGAAGTAGTAGGAGTAGTAGTAGGAGTAGGAGTAGTATTGGCCGTAATAGTAGTAGTAGAAGTAGGAGTAGTAGTGGTAGTAGTAAGAGGAGGAGGAGTAGTTATAGTTGTTCTAGTAGCAGTAGTAGAAGTTGGAGTTTTAGTAGTAGTAGTAGTCGGAGTAGTAATGTGGGTAGTAGTAGGAGTAGAAGTAGTAGGAGTAGTTGTAGGAGTAGGAGTAGTAGTGGCCGTAATAGCAGCAGTAGGAGTATTAGTAGCAGGAGTGGTAGGAGTAGGAGTGCTATATTGAGTAGTCCTAGTTGTAGTATGTACCCTAGTAGGAGTAGTAGCAGTAGTTGTTGTTGGAGTAGGAGTAGTAGCAGCAGAAGTAGTAGTAGTAGTAGTAGTACTAGTAGCAGTAGTGGTAGTAGTAGTAGTAGTAGGAGGAGTAGTAGTAGTAGTAGTAGTAGTATTAGTAGTAGTAGTAGTAGTAAGAGTAGCAGTAGTAGTAGTGGCAGTGGTAGCAAAAGTAGTAGTAGGAGTGAGAGGAGTAGAAGTGTTTATTAAGTAGCCCTAGTTAACGTATGTACCTAAATAGGAGCAGTAGTAGGAGTGGAAGGAGTACGAGCGGTATATTGAGTAGTCTAAGTTGTAGTATGTACCGTAGTAGGAGGAGTAGCAGTAGTATTTGTAGTAGTAGTAGTAGTAGCAGCAGCAGCAGTAGTAGTAGTAGTAGTAGTAGTAGTAGTAGTAGTAGTAGCAGTAGTACTGGTAGTAGTAGTAGTAGAAGTAGGAGTAGGAGGAGTTGTAGTAGTAGTAGTAGCAGTAGAAGTAGGAGTAGTAGTAGTAGGAGCAGCAGTAGTAGGAGTAGTCGGAGTAGTAATATGAGTAGTAGTAGGAGTAGGAGTAGTAGTAGTATTAGTAGTAGGAGTAGTAGTGGCCGTAATAGTAGCACTAGGAGTAGGAGTAGTAGGAGTGGTAGGGGTAGGAGTGGTATATTGAGTAGTTCTAGTTGTAGTTTTTCCCTAGTAGGAGTAGTAGCAGTAGTTGTTGTAGTAGTAGTAGTAGTGGTAGTAGTAGTAGTAGTAGTAGTAGTAGTAGTAGTAGTAGTAGTAGAAGAAGGAGGAGTAGTAGAAGTAGGAGTTGAAAGAGGGGGAGTGTTAATGAAGAGAGCAGCAGAAGAAGTAGTAGTCGGAACAGTAGTTGTAGGAGTAGTACAACTAGGAGCAGTAGCAGTAGTGGTTGTTATAGGAGTAGAAGAAGATAAAGTAGTAAGAGTAGTTGTAGTAGAAGAAGTAGTAGTAGTAGTCTTTGTTGTTTTTGGAGTAGTAGTAGTGGTGGTAGTATTAGTAGTAGTAGTAGTAGTAGTAGGAGTAGTAGGAGTAGTAGTAGTAGGAGTAGGAGTAGTTGCAGTATTAGTAGCAGTAGGAGTAGCAGTAGTCATATTTGGAGTATTTGTAGAAGTTGGAGTAGGAGTAGTAGTAGGAGAAGTAGTAGTAGGAGTAGTTAGATTAGTAAGAGGAGTAGAAGTTGGAGTGGCAGTAGTAGTAGTAGTAGTAGTAGAAGTAGTAGGAGTAGTAGTAGCAGTAGTAGTAGTAGCAGTAGTAGTAGGAGCAGTGGTAGCAAAAGTAGTAGTAGGACTGAGAGGAGTAGGAGTTGTATTTTATTTGCCCTAGTTAAAGTATGTACCTAAATAGGAGCAGTTGTAGTAGTAGTAGTAGTAGAAGGAGGAGTAGTAGTAGTACTAGTTTTACTAGTACAAGTAGCAGGAGTGGTGGTAGTATGGTAGTAGTAGTAGGAGTATTTACACTGGTAGAAAGAGTAGCAGCAGCAGTAGTAGTAGTAGTTGTAGTAGTAGTGGTAGTAGTAGGAGTGGTAGTAGTAGCAGTAGTAGTAGGAGTAGTAGTGGGAGTAGTAGCAGTAGGAGCAGGGGTAGTAGGAGTAGTCGGAGTTGTAATATGAGTAGGAGTAGAAGTAGAAGTAGTAGGAGTAGTAGTAGGAGTAGTATGAGTAATATTGGCCGTAATAGTAGTACTAGAAGTAGGAGTAGTAGTGGTATTAGTAGGAGGAGGAGGAGTAGTAATAGTTGTACTAGTAGCAGTAGTAGAGTTTGGAGTATTAGTAGTAGTAGTCGGAGTATAAATGTGGGTAGGAGTAGGAGTAGAAGTAGTAGGAGTAGCTGTAGGAGTAGGAGTAGTAGTGGCCGTAATAGTAGTAGTATTAGTATCAGGAGTGGTAGGAGTAGGAGTGGTATATTGAGTAGTCCTCGTTGTAGTATTTACAGTAGTAGGAGTAGTAGCAGTAGTTGTGGTAGGAGTAGTAGTAGTAGTAGCAGCAGCAGGAGTAGTAGTAGTAGTACTAGTAGTACTAGTGGTAGTAGTCTTAGTAGTAGCAGTAGTAGTAGTAGTAGTAGTAGTAGTAGTAGTACTAGTAGTAGTAGTACTAGTAGTAGTAGTACTAGTAGTAGTAGGAGTAGTAGTAGTAGTAGTAGTAGCGGCAGTGGTAGCAAAAGTAGTAGTAGAAGTAGGAGTAGTAGTGGTAGTAGTAGAAGGAGGAGGAGTAGTAGTAGTCGTGCTAGTAGGAGTAGTAGAAGTTGGAGTATTAGTAGTAGGAGTAGTCGGAGTAGTAATGTGAGTAGGAGTAGGAGTAGAAGTAGTAGGAGTAGTTGTAGCAGTAGGAGTAGTAGTGGCCGTAAGAGTAGTAGTATAAGTAGTAGGAGTAGTGGGAGTAGTCAGAGTAGTAATATGAGTAGTAGAAGGAGTAGAAGTAGTGGTAGTTGTAGTGGTAGGAGTAGTAGTGGTAGTAGCAGTAGTAATCGTAGGAGTGGTAGGAGTAGGAGTAGTATTTAGAGTAGTCCTAGTTGTAGGATGTATCCTAGTAGAAGTAGTAGCAGTAGTAGTTGAATTAGTAGGAGTAGGAGTAGTAGTAGTAGTAGGAGTAGTAGGAGTAGGAGCAGGCGTAGTAGGAGTAGTCGGAGTAGTTATATGAGGGGTAGTAGGAGTAGTACTAGTAGCAGTAGGAGTGGCCGGAATAGTAGTAGTAGTAGTAGTAGTAGTAGGAGTGGTAGGACTAGGAGCGGTATATTGAGTAGTCCTAGTTGTAGTATTTACAGTAGTAGGAGTAGTAGCAGTAGTTGTGGTAGGAGTAGTAGTAGTAGTAGCAGCAGCAGTAGTAGTAGTAGTAGTAGTACTAGTAGTACTAGTGGTAGTAGTCTTAGTAGTAGCAGTAGTAGTTGAATTAGTAGGAGTAGGAGTAGTAGTAGTAGTAGGAGTAGTAGGAGTAGGAGCAGGCGTAGTAGGAGTAGTCGGAGTAGTTATATGAGGAGTAGTAGGAGTAGTACTAGAAGCAGTAGGAGTGGCCGGAATAGTAGTAGTAGTAGTAGTAGTAGGAGTGGTAGGAGTAGGAGCGGTATATTGAGTAGTCCTAGTTGTAGTATTTACAGTAGTAGGAGTAGTAGCAGTAGTTGTGGTAGGAGTAGTAGTAGTAGTAGCAGCAGCAGTAGTAGTAGTAGTAGTAGTACTAGTAGTACTAGTGGTAGTAGTCTTAGTAGTAGCAGTAGTAGTAGTAGTAGTAGTAGTACTAGTAGTAGTAGGAGTAGTAGCAGCAGTAGTAGTAGCGGCAGTGGTAGCAAAAGTAGTAGTAGAAGTAGGAGTAGCAGTGGTAGTAGTAGTAGGAGGAGTAGTAGTAGTCGTGCTAGTAGGAGTAGTAGAAGTTGGCGTATTAGTAGTAGGAGTAGTCGGGGTAGTAATATGAGTAGGAGTAGGAGTAGAAGTAGTAGGAGTAGTTGTAGCAGTAGGAGTAGTAGTGGCCGTAAGAGTAGTAGTATAAGTAGTAGGAGTAGTGGGAGTAGTCAGAGTAGTAATATGAGTAGTAGAAGGAGTAGAAGTAGTGGTAGTAGTAGTGGTAGGAGTAGTAGTGGTAGTAGCAGTAGTAATAGTAGGAGTGGTAGGAGTAGGAGTAGTATTTAGAGTAGTCCTAGTTGTAGGATGTATCCTAGTAGAAGTAGTAGCAGTAGTAGTTGAATTAGTAGGAGTAGGAGTAGTAGTAGTAGTAGGAGTAGTAGGAGTAGGAGCAGGAGTAGTAGGAGTAGTCGGAGTAGTTATATGAGGAGTAGTAGGAGTAGTACTAGTAGCAGTAGGAGTGGCCGGAATAGTAGCAGTAGTAGTAGTAGTAGGAGTAGTAGTAGTAGTAGTAGTAGGAGTGGTAGGAGTAGGAGCGGTATATTGAGTAGTCTTAGTTGTAGTATGTACCCTAGTACGAGGAGTAGCAGCAGTAGTTGTAGGAGTAGTAGTAGTAGTAGTAGCAGCAGCAGTAGTAGTAGTAGTAGTAGTACTGGTAGTAGTAGTAGTAGTAGTAGTAGAAGTAGGAGTAGGAGGAGTTGTAGTATTAGTAGTAGTAGCAGTAGTAGTAGGAGTAGGAGTAGTAGGAGAAGGAGTAGGAGGAGTAGTCGAAGTAGTAATATGAGGAGTAGGAGGAGTAGGAGTAGTAGGAGTAGTAGTAGTAGGAGTAGGTATGGCCGTAATAGTAGCAGTAGGAGTAGTAGGAGTAGGATTGGTTGGAGTACGAGTGGTATATTGAGTAGTTCTAGTTGTAGTATGTACCCTAGTGGGAGTAGTAGCAGTAGTTGTTGTAGTAGTAGTAGTAGTAGCAGCAGCAGTAGTAGTAGTAGGAGTAGTAGTAGTAGTAGTAGTAGAAGGAGGAGTAGTAGAAGTAGGAGTTGAAAAAGGGGGAGTGTTAGTGAAGAGAGCAGCAGAAGAAATAGTAGTCGAAATAGTAGTTGTAGGAGTAGTACAACTAGGAGCAGTAGCAGTAGTGGTTCTTATAGGAGTAGAAGAAGATAAAGTAAGAACAGTAGTTGTAGGTGTGGTAGTAGTAGAAGAAGTAGTAGTAGTAGTTGTGGTTGTTGTTGGAGTAGTAGTAGTGGTAGTAGCAGTAGTACTAGTAGTAGTAGTAGTAGGAGTAGTAGTAGTAGTAGTAGTAGTAGTAGTAGTAGTAGTAGTAGGAGTAGTAGTAGGAGTAGTTGCAGTAGTAGTGGTTGGAGTACGAGTGGTATATTGAGTAGTTCTAGTTGTAGTATGTACCCTAGTGGGAGTAGTAGCAGTAGTTGTTGTAGTAGTAGTAGTAGTAGTAGTAGTAGCAGCAGTAGTAGTAGTAGGAGTAGTAGTAGTAGTAGTAGTAGAAGGAGGAGTAGTAGAAGTAGGAGTTGAAAGAGGGGGAGTGTTAGTGAAGAGGGCAGCAGAAAAGGTAGTAGTCGGAATAGTAGTTGTAGGAGTAGTACAACTAGGAGCAGTAGCAGTAGTGGTTCTTAAAAGAGTAGAAGAAGATAAAGTAGTAAGAGTAGTTGTAGGTGTGGTAGTAGTAGAAGAAGTAGTAGTAGTAGGTGTGGTTATTGTTGGAGTAGTAGTAGTGGTAGTAGCAGTAGTACTAGTAGTAGTAGTAGTAGTAGGAGTAGTAGTAGTAGTAATAGTAGTAGTAGTAGTAGTAGTAGTAGTAGTAGTAGTAGTAGGAGGAGGAGTAGTAGTAGGAGTAGTTGCAGTAGTAGTAGCAGTAGGAGTAGCAGTAGTAATAGTTGGAGTATTAGTAGGGGTAGGAGTAGTAGTAGTAGTAGTAGTAGTAGTAGTAGTAGTAGTAGTAGAAGGAGGAGTAGTAGTAGTACTAGTTTTAGTTCTACAAGTAGTAGGAGTGGTGGTAGTATGGTAGGAGTAGTAGGAGTATTTACACTGGTAGAAATAGGAGCAGCAGCAGTAGTAGTAGTAGTAGTAGTAGTAGTAGTAGTAGTGGTAGTAGGAGTGGTAGGAGTAGCAGTAGTAGTAGGAGTAGTAGTGGGAGTAGTAGCAGCAGGAGCAGGAGTAGTAGCAGTAGTCAGAGTTGTAATATGAGTAGGACTAGAAGTAGAAGTAGTAGGAGTAGTAGCAGTAGGAGGAGTAGTATTATCCGCAATAGTAGTAGTAGAAGTAGGAGTAGTATTGGTAGTAGTAGGAGGAGGAGGAGGAGTAATAGTTGTGCTAGTAGCAGTGAAAGAAGTTGGAGTATTAGTAGTAGTAGTAGTCGGAGTAGTAATGTGGGTAGTAGTAGGAGTAGAAGTAGTAGGAGTAGTTTGGGAGTAGGAGTAGTAGTGGCCGTATTAGTAGTAGGATTAGTAGCAGGAGTGGTAGGTACAGGAGTAGGAGTGGTATATTGAGTAGTCATAGTTGTAGTATGTACCGCAGTAGGAGTGGGAGCAGTAGTTGTTGTAGGAGTCGTAGTAGTAGCAGCAGCAGTAGAAGAAGTAGTAGTACTAGTACTAGTAGTAGTAGTGGTTATAGTAGTAGTAGTAGTAGTAGTAGTAGTAGTAGTTGTAGTAGTAGTAGTAGGAGTAGTAGTAGGAGTAGGAGTAGTAATGGCAGTAGTGGTAGTGGCAGTGGTAGCAAAAGTAGTAGTAGGAGTGAGAGGACTAAGAGTAGTATTTTCTAGTAGCCCTAGTTAAAGTATGTACCTAAATAGGAGCAGTAGTAGTAGTAGTAGTAGTAGTAGTAGAAGTGGTAGGAGTAGTAGTCCTAGTTTGAGTAGTACAAGTAGCAGGAGTGGTAGTAGTATGGTAGTAGTAATAGGAGTTTTTACACTGGTAGAAATAGTAGCAGCAGCAGTAGTAGTCGTTGTAGTTGTAGTAGTAGTAGTGGTAGTAGGAGTGGTAGTAGTAGCAGTAGCAGTAGGAGCAGTAGTAGTAGGAGTAGTCAGAGTTGAAATATGAGTAGGAGTAGGAGTAGAAATAGAATGAATAGTAGTAGGAGTAACAGTAGTATTGGCCGTAAAAGTAGTTGTAGAAGTAGGAGAAGTAGTGGTAGTAGTAGGAGGAGGAGGAGTAGTAGTAGTTGTGCTAGTAGCAGTAGTAGTAGTTGGAGTATTAGTAGTAGGAGTAGTCGGAGTAGTAATGTGAGTAGTAGTAGGAGTAGAAGTAGTAGGAGTAGTTGTAGTAGTAGGAGTAGGAGTAGGAGCAGTAGGAGCAGGAGTAGGAGGAGTAGTCGGAGTAGTAATATGAGGAGTAGTAGGAGTAGGAGTAGTAGTAAGAGTAGTAGGAGTAGGAGTGGTAGGAGTGGAAGTGCTGTATTGAGTAGTTCTAGTTGTAGTTTATACCCTAGTGTGAGTAGGAGCAGTAGTTGTTGTAGTAGTAGTAGTAGTAGTAGCAGTAGTAGTAGTAGGAGTATTAGTAGTAGTGGAAGGAGGAGTAGTAGAAGTAGGAGTTGAAAGAGGGGAGTGTTAGTGAAGAGAGCAGCAGAAGAAGTAGTAGTCGGAACAGTAGTTGTAGGAGTAGTACAACTAGGAGCAGTAGCAGTAGTGGTTGTTATACGAGTAGAAGAAGATAACGTAGTAAGAGTAGTTGTAGGTGTAGTAGTAGTAGAGGAAGTAGTAGGAGTAGTTGCAGTTGTAGTAGCAGTAGGAGTAGCAGTAGTCATAGTTGGAGTATTAGTAGGGGTAGGAGTAGGAGTAGTAGTAGGAGTAGGAGTAGTAGTAGTAGGAGTAGTAGTAGTAGTAGTAGTAGTAGTAGTAGTAGTAGTAGTAGAAGTAGTAGTAGGAGCAGTGGTAGCAAAAGTAGTAGTAGGAGTGAGAGGAGTAGGAGTAGTTTTTGAAGTAGCCCTAGTTAAAGTATTTACCTAAATAGGAGTAGTAGTAGTAGTAGAAGGAGGAGTAGTAGAAGTAGGAGTTGAAAGAGGGGAGTGTTAGTGAAGAGAGCAGCAAAAGAAGTAGTAGTCGGAACAGTAGTTGTAGGAGTAGTACAACTAGGAGCAGTAGCAGTAGTGGTTGTTATACGAGTAGAAGAAGATAACGTAGTAAGAGTAGTTGTAGGTGTAGTAGTAGTAGAAGAAGTAGTAGGAGTAGTTGTGGTTGTTGTTGGAGTAGTAGTAGTGGTAGTAGCAGTAGTAGTAGTAGTAGTAGTAGTAGTAGTAGTAGTAGTAAGAGTAGTAATAGGAGTAGTTGCAGTTGTAGTAGCAGTAGGAGTAGCAGTAGTCATAGTTGGAGTATTAGTAGGGGTAGGAGTAGGAGTAGTAGTAGGAGTAGGAGTAGTAGTAGTAGTACTAGTAGTAGTAGTAGTAGTAGCAGTAGTAGTAGGAGCAGTGGTAGCAAAAGTAGTAGTAGGAGTGAGAGGAGTAGGAGTAGTTTTTTTAGTAGCCCTAGTTAAAGTATGTACCTTAATAGGAGTAGGAGTAGTAGTAGTAGTAGTAGTAGTAGAAGTAGTAGTAGTAGTAGTAGTAGTAGTAGTAGTAGTACTAGTAGAAGAAGGCGTAGTAGGAGTACTAGTTTTAGTTCTACAAGTAGCAGGAGTTGTGGTAGTATGGTAGGAGTAGTAGGAGTATTTACACTGGTAGAAATAGGAGCAGCAGCAGTAGTAGTAGTAGTAGTAGTGGTAGAAGGAGTGGTAGTAGAAGCAGTAGTAGTAGGAGTAGCAGTGGGGGTAGTAGCAGCAGCAGCAGGAGTAGTAGCAGTAGTCAGAGTTGTAATATGAGTAGGAGTAGGAGTAGAAGTAGTAGGAGTAGTAGTAGTAGTAGCAGGAGTAGTAGTAGTGGTAGTAGTAGTAGTCCTAGTTTTAGTTGTACAAGTAGCAGGAGTGGTAGTAGTATGGTAGTAGGAGTAGGAGTATTTACACTGGTAGAAATAGTAGCAGCAGCAGTAGTAGTAGTAGTAGTAGAAGTAGTGGTAGTAGGAGTGGTAGTAGAAGCAGTAGTTGTAGGAGTAGTAGTGGGAGTAGTAGCAGTAGGAGCAGGAGTAGTAGGAGTAGTCGGAGTTGTAATATGAGTAGGAGTAGGAGTAGAAGTAGTAGGAGTAGTAGTAGTAGTAGTAGTAGTAGTAGTAGTAGTAGTAGTAGTAGTAGTAGCAGTAGTAGTAGGAGCAGTGGTAGCAAAAGTAGTAGTAGGAATGAGAGGAGTAGTAGTAGTTTTTAAAGTAGCCCTAGTTAACGTATGTACCTAAATAGGAGTAGTAGTAGTAGTAGTAGTAGTAGTACTAGTAGAAGGAGGCGTAGTAGGAGTACTAGGTTTAGTTCTACAAGTAGCAGGAGTTGTGGTAGTATGGTAGGAGTAGTAGGAGTATTTACACTGGTAGAAATAGGAGCAGCAGCAGTAGTAGTAGTAGTAGTAGTAGTAGTAGTGGTAGTAGGAGTGGTAGGAGTAGCAGTAGTAGTAGGAGTAGTAGTGGGTGTAGTATCAGCAGGAGCAGGAGTAGTAGCAGTAATCAGAGTTGTAATATTAGTAGGAGTAGTAGTAGTAGTAGCAGGAGTAGTAGTAGTGGTAGTAGTAGTAGTCCTAGTTTTAGTAGTACAAGTAGCAGGAGTGGTAGTAGTATGGTAGTAGGAGTAGGAGTATTTACACTGGTAGAAATAGTAGCAGCAGCAGTAGTAGTAGTAGTAGTAGTAGTGGTAGTAGGAGTGGTAGTAGAAGCAGTAGTAGTAGGAGTAGTAGTGGGAGTAGTAGCAGTAGGAGCAGGAGTAGTAGAAGTTGTCGGAGTTGTAATATGAGTAGGAGTAGGAGTAGAAGTAGTAGGAAAAGTAGTAGGAGTAGAAGTAGTATTGGCCGTAAAAGTAGTAGTAGAAGTAGGAGAAGTAGTGGTAGTAGTAGTAGGAGAAGGAGTAGTAGTAGCTGGACGAGTAGCAGTAGTAGAAGTTGGAGTATTAGTAGTAGGAGTAGTCGGAGTAGTAATGTGAGTAGGAGTAGGAGTAGAAGTAGTAGGAGTAGTTGTAGCAGTAGGAGTAGGTGTGGCCGTAGTAGTAGTAGTATTAGTAGTAGGAGTGGTAGGAGTAGGAGCGGTATATTGAGTAGTCCTAGTTGTAGTATGTACCCTAGTAGGAGTAGTAGCAGTAGTTGTTGTAGTAGGAGTAGTAGTAGCAACAGGAGTAGTAGTAATAGTAGTAGTAGTACTAGAAGTAGAAGTGGTAGTAGTAGTGGCAGTAGTAGTAGTAGTAGTAGTAGTAATAGTCGTAGTATCAGTAGTAGTAGTAGTAGTAGTAATAGTAGTAGTAGTAGTAGTCGTAGTAGTAGGAGCAGGAGTAGTAGGAGTAGTCGGAGTAGAAATTTGAGTAGTAGTAGGGGTAGAAGTAGTGGTAGTAGTATTGGAAGTAGTAGTAGTAGTAAAAGTAGTAGCAGTAGTAGGAGTAGTAGGAGCAGGAGTAGTAGGAGTAGTCGGAGTAGTAATATGAGTAGGAGTAGGAGTAGAAGTAGTGGTAGTAGTAGTGGTAGGGGTAGTAGTAGTAGTAGTAGTAGCAGTAGTAGTAGTAGTAGTAGTAGTAGTAGTAGTAGTAGTAGGAGTAGTAGGAGCAGGAGTAGTAGGAGTAGTCGGAGTTGAAATTTGAGTAGTAGTAGGGGTAGAAGTAGTGGTAGTAGTATTGGAAGTAGTAGTAGGAGTAGTAAAAGTAGTAGGAGTAGTAGGAGTAGTAGGAGTAGTAGTAGTTTGTAGTAGTAGGAGCAGGAGTAGTAGGAGTAGTCGGAGTAGTAATATGAGTAGGAGTAGGAGTAGAAGTAGTGGTAGTAGTAGTGGTAGGGGTAGTAGTAGTAGCAGCAGGAGTAGTAGAAGTAGTAGTAGTAGTAGTAGTTGTAGTAGCAGTATTAGTATCAGTAGTAGGAGTAGTAGTAGTAGGAGCAGGAGTAGTAGGATTTGTCGGAATAGTAATATGAGTAGTAGTAGGAGTAGGAGTAGTAGGAGTAGTAGTAGTAGTAGGAGTAGTAGTGGCCGAAATAGGAGCAGTAGGAGTAGTAGTAGTAGGAGTGGTAGGAGTAAGAGTGGTATATTGAGTAGTCCTAGTTGTAGTATGTACCCTAGTAGGCGTAGTAGCAGTAGTTGATGTAGTAGGAGTAGTACCAGCAGCATTAGTAGTAGTAGTAGTAGTACTAGTAGAAGGAGGAGTAGTTGAAGCAGGAGTTGAAAGAGGGGGAGTGTTAGTGAAGAGAGCAGCAGAAGAAGTAGTAGTCGGAAGAGTAGTTGTAGGAGGAGTACAAGTAGGAGCTGTAGCAGGAGTGGTTGTTGTAGAAGTAGAAGAAGATAATGTAGTAAGAGTAGTTGTAGGTGTAGTAGTAGTAAAAGAAATTGTATTAGTAGTTGTAGTTGTTGTAGGAGTAGTAGTAGTGGTAGTAGTAGTAGTAGTAGTAGTAGTAGTAGTAGTAGTAGTAGTCGGAGTAGTAATGTTAGTAGTAGTAGGAGTAGAAGTAGTATGAGTAGTTGTAGGAGTAGCAGTAGTCATAGTTGGAGTATTAGTAGGAGGAGTAGTAGGAGTAGTAGTAGGAGTAGGAGTAGGAGGAGTAGTTGGATTAGTAAGAGGAGTAGAAGTAGGAGTGGCAGTAGTAGTAGTAGTAGTAGTAGTAGTAGTGGTAGTAGTAGCAGTGGTAGTGGTAGCAGTGGTAGCAAAAGTAGTAGTAGGAGTGAGAGGAGTAGGAGTAGTAGTAGTATGTACGTAACAAGGAGCAGCAGTAGTCGTAGTAGTAGCAGTAGTAGTAGTAGTCGTAGTAGTAGTAGTGGTAGTTGTACTACTTGTTGTAGTAGTACAAGTAGCAGGAGTGGTAGTAGTATGGTAGTAGTAGTAGGAGTATTTACACTGGTAGAAATAGTAGCAGCAGCAGGAGTAGGAGTAGTAGTAGTGGTAGTAGCAGTGGTAGTAGTAGCAGTAGGAGTAGTAGTAGTAGTGGTGGGAGTAGTAGCAGTTGGAGCAGGAGTAGTAGTAGTAGTCGGAGTTGTAATATGAGTAGGAGTAGTAGTAGTAGTAGTAGTGGTAGTAGTAGGAGTAGTAGTGGCCGTAAAAGTAGCAGTAGAAGTAGGAGAAGTAGTGGAAGTAGTAGTAGGAGGAGGAGTAGGAGGAGTTGTGCTAGTAGCCGTGGTAGAAGTTGGAGTATTAGCAGTAGCAGTAGTCGGAGTTGTAATGTGAGTAGTAGTAGGAGTAGAAGTAGTAAGAGTAAGTGTAGGAGTAGGAGTAGTAGTGGCCGTAATAGTAGTAGCACTAGTAGTAGGAGTGATAGGAGTAGGAGTGGTATATTGAGTAGTAGCAGTAGTTGTAGTAGTAGTAGTAGTAGTAGTAGTAGTAGCAGTAGCACTGGTAGTAGTAGTACTAGTAGTAGTACTAGTAGTAGTAGTGGTAGTAGTAGTAGTAGTAGTAGTAGTAGTAGTAGTAGTAGTAGTATTAGTAGGAGTAGTAGTAGTAGTAGTAGTAGGAGTAGCAGGAGCAAGAGTAGTAGGAGTAGTCGGAGTAGTAATTTGGGTAGTAGTGAAGTAGAAGTAGTGGTAGTAGTAGTGGAAGTAGTAGTAGTAGTAGTAGTAGTAGGAGTAGTAGCAGTAAGAGTAGTAGTGGTAGGACCAGGAGTAGTAGAAGTAGTCGGAGTAGCAATATGAGTAGGAGTAGGAGTAAGAGTAATAGGAGTAGTAGTAGTAGTAGTAGTAGTAGTAGTAGTAGTAGTAGTAAGAGTAGTAGTAGTAGTGGTAGTAGTAGTACTAGTTCTAGGAGTAGAAGTAGGAGGAGTGGTAATTGTATGGTAGTAGTAAGAGTAGTAGTGGGAGTAGTAGCAGTAGGAGCCGGAAAAGTAGGATTAGTCGGAGTTGTAATATGAGGAGTAGTAGGAGTAGAAGTAGTAGGAGTAGTAGTAGTCGTAGTAGGAGTAGTAGTGGCCGTTAAAATAGTTGTAGAAGTAGGAGTAGTAGTGGTAGTAGTAGGAAGAGGAGGAGTAGTAGGAGTTGTGCTAGTAGCAGTAGTAGAAGTTGGAGTATTAGTAGTAGTAGTAGTCGGAGTAGTAATGTGAGTAGTAGTAGGTATAGAAATAATAGGAGTAGTTGTAGGTGTAGGAACAGTAGTGGCCGTAATAGTAGTAGTATTAATAGCAGGAGTGGTAGGAGTATGAGTGGTATATTGAGTAGTCCTAGTTGTAGTATGTACCCTAGTAGGAGTAGTAGCAGTAGTTGTTGTAGGAGTAGTAGTAGTAGTAGTAGTAGCAGTAGCACTGGTAGTAGTAGTACTAGTAGTAGTACTAGTAGTAGTAGTGGTAGTAGTAGTAGTAGTAGTAGTAGTATTAGTAGGAGTAGTAGTAGTAGTAGTAGTAGGAGTAGCAGGAGCAAGAGTAGTAGGAGTAGTCGGAGTAGTAATTTGGGTAGTAGTGAAGTAGAAGTAGTGGTAGTAGTAGTGGAAGTAGTAGTAGTAGTAGTAGTAGTAGTAGTAGGAGTAGTAGCATTAAGAGTAGTAGTGGTAGGACCAGGAGTAGTAGAAGTAGTCGGAGTAGCAATATGAGTAGGAGTAGGAGTAAGAGTAATAGGAGTAGTAGTAGTAGTAGTAGTAGTAGTAGTAGTAGTAAGAGTAGTAGTAGTAGTGGTAGTAGTAGTACTAGTTCTAGGAGTAGGAGTAGTAGGAGTAGTAGTAGTGGTAGTAGTAGGAGCAGGAGTAGTAGGAGTAGTCGGAGTAGTAATATGAGTAGGAGTAGGAGTAGAAGTAGTGGTAGTAGTAGTGGTAGGGGTAGTAGTAGTAGCAGCAGGAGTAGTAGAAGTAGTAGTAGTAGTAGTAGTAGTTGTAGTAGCAGTAGTAGTAGCAGTAGTAGGAGTAGTAGTAGTAGGAGCAGGAGTAGTAGGATTTGTCGGAATAGTAATATGAGTAGTAGTAGGAGTAGGAGTAGTAGGAGTAGTAGTAGTAGTAGGAGTAGTAGTGGCCGAAATAGGAGCAGTAGGAGTAGTAGTAGTAGGAGTGGTAGGAGTAAGAGTGGTATATTGAGTAGTCCTAGTTGTAGTATGTACCCTAGTAGGCGTAGTAGCAGTAGTTGATGTAGTAGTAGTAGTACCAGCAGCATTAGTAGTAGTAGTAGTAGTACTAGTAGAAGGAGGAGTAGTTGAAGCAGGAGTTGAAAGAGGGGGAGTGTTAGTGAAGAGAGCAGCAGAAGAAGTAGTAGTCGGAAGAGTAGTTGTAGGAGGAGTACAAGTAGGAGCTGTAGCAGGAGTGGTTGTTGTAGAAGTAGAAGAAGATAATGTAGTAAGAGTAGTTGTAGGTGTAGTAGTAGTAAAAGAAATTGTATTAGTAGTTGTAGTTGTTGTAGGAGTAGTAGTAGTGGTAGTAGTAGTAGTAGTAGTAGTAGTAGTAGTAGTAGTAGTAGTAGTCGGAGTAGTAATGTTAGTAGTAGTAGGAGTAGAAGTAGTAGGAGTAGTTGTAGGAGTAGCAGTAGTCATAGTTGGAGTATTAGTAGGAGGAGTAGTAGGAGTAGTAGTAGGAGTAGGAGTAGGAGGAGTAGTTGGATTAGTAAGAGGAGTAGAAGTAGGAGTGGCAGTAGTAGTAGTAGTAGTAGTAGTAGTAGTGGTAGTAGTAGCAGTGGTAGTGGTAGCAGTGGTAGCAAAAGTAGTAGTAGGAGTGAGAGGAGTAGGAGTAGTAGTAGTATGTACGTAACAAGGAGCAGCAGTAGTAGTAGTAGTAGCAGTAGTAGTAGTAGTCGTAGTAGTAGTAGTGGTAGTTGTACTACTTGTTGTAGTAGTACAAGTAGCAGGAGTGGTAGTAGTATGGTAGTAGTAGTAGGAGTATTTACACTGGTAGAAATAGTAGCAGCAGCAGGAGTAGGAGTAGTAGTAGTGGTAGTAGCAGTGGTAGTAGTAGCAGTAGGAGTAGTAGTAGTAGTGGTGGGAGTAGTAGCAGTTGGAGCAGGAGTAGTAGTAGTAGTCGGAGTTGTAATATGAGTAGGAGTAGTAGTAGTAGTAGTAGTGGTAGTAATAGGAGTAGTAGTGGCCGTAAAAGTAGCAGTAGAAGTAGGAGAAGTAGTGGAAGTAGTAGTAGGAGGAGGAGTAGGAGGAGTTGTGCTAGTAGCCGTGGTAGAAGTTGGAGTATTAGCAGTAGCAGTAGTCGGAGTTGTAATGTGAGTAGTAGTAGGAGTAGAAGTAGTAAGAGTAAGTGTAGGAGTAGGAGTAGTAGTGGCCGTAATAGTAGTAGCACTAGTAGTAGGAGTGATAGGAGTAGGAGTGGTATATTGAGTAGTAGCAGTAGTTGTAGTAGTAGTAGTAGTAGTAGTAGTAGTAGTAGCAGTAGCACTGGTAGTAGTAGTACTAGTAGTAGTACTAGTAGTAGTAGTGGTAGTATTAGTAGGAGTAGTAGTAGTAGTAGTAGTAGTAGTATTAGTAGGAGTAGTAGTCGTATTAGTAGTAGGAGTAGCAGGAGCAAGAGTAGTAGGAGTAGTCGGAGTAGTAATTTGGGTAGTAGTGAAGTAGAAGTAGTGGTGGTAGTAGTGGAAGTAGTAGTAGTAGTAGTAGTAGTAGGAGTAGTAGCAGTAAGAGTAGTAGAGGTAGGACCAGGAGTAGTAGAAGTAGTCGGAGTAGCAATATGAGTAGGAGTAGGAGTAAGAGTAATAGGAGTAGTAGTAGTAGTAGTAGTAGTAGTAGTAGTAGTAGTAGTAGTAGTAGTAAGAGTAGTAGTAGTAGTGGTAGTAGTAGTACTAGTTCTAGGAGTAGAAGTAGGAGGAGTGGTAATATTATGGTAGTAGTAAGAGTAGTAGTGGGAGTAGTAGCAGTAGGAGCCGGAAAAGTAGGATTAGTCGGAGTTGTAATATGAGGAGTAGTAGGAGTAGAAGTAGTAGGAGTAGTAGTAGTCGTAGTAGCAGTAGTAGTGGCCGTTAAAATAGTTGTAGAAGTAGGAGTAGTAGTGGTAGTAGTAGGAAGAGGAGGAGTAGTAGGAGTTGTGCTAGTAGCAGTAGTAGAAGTTGGAGTATTAGTAGTAGTAGTAGTCGGAGTAGTAATGTGAGTAGTAGTAGGTATAGAAATAATAGGAGTAGTTGTAGGTGTAGGAACAGTAGTGGCCGTAATAGTAGTAGTATTAATAGCAGGAGTGGTAGGAGTATGAGTGGTATATTGAGTAGTCCTAGTTGTAGTATGTACCCTAGTAGGAGTAGTAGCAGTAGTTGTTGTAGGAGTAGTAGTAGTAGCAGCAGCAGTAGTAGTAGTAGTAGTGGTAGAGGGAGGAGTAGTAGAGGTAGGAGTTGAAAGAGGGGGAGTGTTAGTGAAGAGAGCAGCAGAAGAAGTAGTAGTCGGAATAGTAGTTGTAGGAGTAGTACAAGTAGGAGCAGTAGCAGTAGTGGTTGTTGTAGGAGTAGATCAAGATAAAGTAGTAAGAGTAGTTGTAGGTGTAGTAGTATTAGAAGAAGTAGTAGTAGACGTTGTAGTTGTTGTAAGAGTAGTAGGAGTGTTAGTAGTAGTAGTAGTAGTAGTAGTAGTAGTAGTAGTAGTAGTTGTAGCAGTAGCAGTAGTAGTAGCAGTAGTAGTAGTAGCAGTGGTAGCAAAAGTATAAGTAGGAATTAGAGGAGTAGGAGTAGTATTCAAGGTAGCCCTAATTAAAGTATGTACCTAAAAAGGAGCAGCAGTAGTAGGAGAAGTAGTAGCAGTAGTAGTGGTAGTAGTAGTAGTACTGGTTCTAGTAGTACAAGTAGCAAAAGTGGTAGTAGTATGGGAGTAGTAGTAGGAGTATTTACCCTGGTAGAAATGGTAGCAGCAGCAGTAGTAGTAGTAGTAGTAGTAGTAGTAGGAGTGGTAAGAGTAGAAGTAGTATTTAGAGTAGACCTAGTTGTAGTATGTATCCTAGTAGAAGTAGTAGCAGTAGTAGTAGTTGAAGTAGTAACAGTAGTAGTAGTAGCAGTAGTAGTAGGAGTAGCAGTAGTAGTAGAAGTAGTAGGAGTAAGAGGAGTAGGATCAGGAGTAGTAGGAGTAGTCGGAGTAGTTATATAAGTAGTAGTAGGAGTAGGACTAGTAGTAGTAGTAGTGGCCCCAATAGTAGTGGTAGTAGTAGTAGGAGTGGTAGGAGTAGGAGTGGTATATTGAGCAGTCTTAGTTGTAGTATGTACCCTAGTAGGAGTAGTAGCTGGAGTAGGAGTAGTAGTTGTAGTGGTAGTAGTAATAGAGGTAGGAGTAGGAGTAGGAGGAGTTGTAGGAGTAGAAGTAGTAGCAGTAGTAGTAGGAGTAGCAGTAGTAGGAGCAGGAGTTGTAGGAATAATCGGAATAGTAATATGAGTAGTAGTAGGAGTAGACGTAGTGGTAGTAGTAGTGGAAGTAGTAGGAGCAGTAGTAGTAGTAGCAGTAGTAGTAGGAGTAGAAGTAGTAGGAGTAGGAGTAGTAGTAGTAGGAGCAGGAGTAGTAGGAGTAGTCGGAGTAGTAATATGAGTAGTACTAGGAGTAGAAGTAGTAGGAGTAGTAGTAGTAGAAGTAGTAGTAGTAGTAGGAGTGGTAGTAGGAGTAGCAGTAGGAGTAGTAGGAGCAGCAGTAGTAGTAGCAGTAGTAGTTGAAGTAGTAGTAGTAGTAGTAGTAGGAGTAGTAGGAGTAGTAGTAGTAGTAGTAGTAGTAGTAGTAGTAGGAGTAGGGGTAGTAGTAGGAGTAGTAGGAGTAGCAGTAGAAGTAGGAGTAGTAGTAGTAGGAGCAGGAGTAGTAGGAGTAGTCGGAGTATTAATATCAGTAGTAGTAGGAGTAGACGTAGTGGTAGTAGTAGTGGAAGCAGTAGTAGCAGTAGTAGTAGTAGCAGTAGTAGTAGGAGTAGAAGTAGTAGGAGTAGGAATTTTAGTAGTAGGAGCAGGAGTAGTAGGAGTAGTCGGAATAGTAATATGAGTAGTAGTAGGAGTAGAAGTAGTAGGAGTAGTAGTAGTAGAAGTAGTAGGAGTAGTAGTAGGAGTGGTAGGGGTAGGAGTGGTATATTGATTAGTCTTAGTTGTATTATGTACCCTAGTAGGACTAGTAGCAGTAGTAGTTGTAGTAGTAGTAGGAGTAGCAGTAGGAGTAGTAGGAGCAGCAGTTGTAGTAGCAGTAGTAGTTGAAGTAGTAGTAGTAGTAGTAGTAGTAGTAGTAGTAGTAGTAGTGGGAGTAGTAGTAGTAGTAGTAGTAGTAGTAGTAGTAGTACGAGTAGGAGTAGTAAGAGTAGGAGCAAGAGTAGCTGGAGTAGTCGGAGTAGTAATATGAGTAGTAGTAGGAGTAGCACTAGTAGCAGTAGTAGTGGCCGTAATAGAAGTAGTAGTAGTAGTTGTAGTAGTCGGAGTGGTAGGAGTAGGAGTAGTATTTAGAGTAGGCCCAGGCGTAGTATGTATCCTAGTAGAAGTAGTAGCAGTAGTAGTTGAAGTAGGAGTAGTAGTAGTAGGAGTAGTAGTAGGAGTAGTAGCAGTAGTCAGAGTTGTAATATGAGTAGGAGTAGGAGTAGAAGTAGTAGGAGTAGTAGTCGTAGTAGCAGGAGTAGTAGTAGTGGTAGTAGTAGTAGTCCTAGTTTTAGTAGTACAAGTAGCAGGAGTGGTAGTAGTATGGTAGTAGGAGTAGGAGTATTTACACTGGTAGAAATAGTAGCAGCAGCAGTAGTAGTAGTAGTAGTGGTAGTGGTAGTAGAAGTGGTAGTAGAAGCAGTAGTAGTAGGAGTAGTAGTGGGAGTAGTAGCAGTAGGAGCAGGAGTAGTAGGAGTAGTCGGAGTTGTAATATGAGTAAAAGTAGGAGTAGAAGTAGTAGGAGTAGTAGTAGTAGTAGTAGTAGTAGTAGTAGTAGCAGTAGTAGTAGGAGCAGTGGTAGCAAAAGTAGTAGTAGCAGTGAGAGGAGTAAGAGTAGTTTTTAAGGTAGCCCTAGTTAAAGTATGTACCTAAATAGGAGTAGTAGTAGTAGTAGTAGTAGTAGTAGTAGTAGTAGTAGTAGTAGTACTAGTACTAGTAGAAGGAGGCGTAGTAGGAGTACTAGTTTTAGTTCTACAAGTAGCAGGAGTTGTGGTAGCATGGTAGGAGTAGTAGGAGTATTTACACTGGTAAACATAGGAGCAGCAGCAGTAGTAGTAGTAATAGTAGTAGTAGTGGTAGTAGGAGTGGTAGTAGTAGCAGTAGTAGGAGGAGTAGAAGTAGTAGGAGTAGGAGTAGTAGTAGTAGGAGCAGGAGTAGTAGGAGTAGTCGGAGTAGTAATATGAGTAGTAGTGGGAGTAGAAGTAGTAGGAGTAGTAGTAGTAAAAGTAGTAGTAGTAGTAGGAGTGGTAGTAGGAGTAGCAGTAGGAGTAGTAGGAGCAGCAGTAGTAGTATCAGTAGTAGTTGAAGTAGTAGTAGTAGTAGTAGTAGTAGTAGTAGTAGTAGTTTTAGTAGTAGTAGGAGTAGTAGTAGGAGTAGTAGGAGTAGTAGTTGTAGTAGGAGTAGGAGTAGAAGTAGTAGGAGTAGTAGTAGTAGAAGTAGTAGTAGTAGTAGTAGTAGTAGTAGTAGGAGTGGTAGGAGTAGGAGTGGTATATTGATTAGTCTTAGTTGTAGTATGTACCCTAGTAGGACTAGTAGCAGTAGTAGTTGTAGTAGTAGTAGGAGTAGCAGTAGGAGTAGTAGGAGCAGCAGTTGTAGTAGCAGTAGTAGTTGAAGTAGTAGTAGTAGTAGTAGTAGTAGGAGTAGTAGGAGTAGTAGTAGTAGTAGTAGTACGAGTAGGAGTAGTAAGAGTAGGAGCAGGAGTAGTTGGAGTAGTCGGAGTAGTAATATGAGTAGTAGTAGGAGTAGCACTAGTAGCAGTAGTAGTGGCCGTAATAGAAGTAGTAGTAGTAGTAGTAGTAGTAGTAGTAGTAGTAGTAGGAGTGGTAGGAGTAGGAGTAGTATTTAGAGTAGGCCCAGGCGTAGTATGTATCCTAGTAGAAGTAGTAGCAGTAGTAGTTGAAGTAGGAGTAGTAGTAGTAGTAGTAGTAGTAGGAGTAGTAGCAGTAGTCAGAGTTGTAATATGAGTAGGAGTAGGAGTAGAAGTAGTAGGAGTAGTAGTAGTAGTAGCAGGAGTAGTAGTAGTGGTAGTAGTAGTAGTCCTAGTTTTAGTAGTACAAGTAGCAGGAGTGGTAGTAGTATGGTAGTAGGAGTAGGAGTATTTACACTGGTAGAAATAGTAGCAGCAGCAGTAGTAGTAGTAGTAGTAGTAGTAGTGGTAGTAGGAGTGGTAGTAGAAGCAGTAGTAGTAGGAGTAGTAGTGGGAGTAGTAGCAGTAGGAGCACGAGTAGTAGGAGTAGTCGGAGTTGTAATATGAGTAGGAGTAGGAGTAGAAGTAGTAGGAGTAGTAGTAGTAGTAGTAGTAGTAGTAGTACTAGTACTAGTATAAGGAGGCGTAGTAGGAGTACTAGTTTTAGTTCTACAAGTAGCAGGAGTTGTGGTAGCATGGTAGGAGTAGTAGGAGTATTTACACTGATAAACATAGGAGCAGCAGCAGTAGTAGTAGTAATAGTAGTAGTAGTGGTAGTAGGAGTGGTAGTAGTAGCAGTAGTAGGAGGAGTAGAAGTAGTAGGAGTAGGAGTAGTAGTAGTAGGAGCAGGAGAAGTAGGAGTAGTCGGAGTAGAAACATGAGTAGTAGTAGGAGTAGAAGTAGTAGGAGTAGTAGTAGTAGAAGTAGTAGTAGTAGTAGGAGTGGTAGTAGGAGTAGCAGTAGGAGTAGTAGGAGCAGCAGTAGTAGTATCAGTAGTAGTTGAAGTAGTAGTAGTAGTAGTAGTAGTAGTAGTAGTAGTAGTAGTTTTAGTAGTAGTAGGAGTAGTAGTAGGAGTAGTAGGAGTAGTAGTAGTAGTAGGAGTAGGAGTAGAAGTAGTAGGAGTAGTAGTAGTAGAAGTAGTAGTAGTAGAAGTAGTAGTAGTAGGAGTGGTAGGAGTAGGAGTGGTATATTGATTAGTCTTAGTTGTAGTATGTACCCGAGTAGGACTAGTAGCAGTAGTAGTTGTAGTAGTAGTAGGAGTAGCAGTAGGAGTAGTAGGAGCAGCAGTTGTAGTAGCAGTAGTAGTTGAAGTAGTAGTAGTAGTAGTAGTAGGAGTAGTAGTAGTAGTAGTAGTAGTAGTAGTAGTAGTAGTACGAGTAGGAGTAGTAAGAGTAGGAGCAGGAGTAGTTGGAGTAGTCGGAGTAGTAATATGAGTAGTAGTAGGAGTAGCACTAGTAGCAGTAGTAGTGGCCGTAATAGAAGTAGTAGTAGTAGTAGTAGTAGTAGTAGGAGTGGTAGGAGTAGGAGTAGTATTTAGAGTAGGCCCAGGCGTAGTATGTATCCTAGTAGAAGTAGTAGCAGTAGTAGTTGAAGTAGGAGTAGTAGTAGTAGTAGTAGTAGTAGGAGTAGTAGCAGTAGTCAGAGTTGTAATATGAGTAGGAGTAGGAGTAGAAGTAGTAGGAGTAGTAGTAGTAGTAGCAGGAGTAGTAGTAGTGGTAGTAGTAGTAGTCCTAGTTTTAGTAGTACAAGTAGCAGGAGTGGTAGTAGTATGGTAGTAGGAGTAGGAGTATTTACACTGGTAGAAATAGTAGCAGCAGCAGTAGTAGTAGTAGTAGTAGTAGTAGTGGTAGTAGGAGTGGTAGTAGAAGCAGTAGTAGTAGGAGTAGTAGTGGGAGTAGTAGCAGTAGGAGCAGGAGTAGTAGGAGTAGTCGGAGTTGTAATATGAGTAGGAGTAGGAGTAGAAGTAGTAGGAGTAGTAGTAGTAGTAGTAGTAGTAGTAGTAGTAGTAGTAGCAGTAGTAGTAGGAGCAGGGTGTAGCAAAAGTAGTAGTAGGAGTGAGAGGAGTAGGAGTAGTTTTTTAAAGTAGCCCTAGTTAAAGTATGTACCTAAATAGGAGTAGTAGTAGTAGTAGTAGTAGTAGTAGTACTAGTAGAAGGAGGCGTAGTAGGAGTACTAGTTTTAGTTCTACAAGTAGAAGGAGTTGTGGTAGCATGGTAGGAGTAGTAGGAGTATTTACACTGGTAGAAATAGTAGCAGTAGTAGTAGTAGTAGTAGTAGTAGTAGTAGTAGTAGTGGTAGTAGGAGTGGTAGTAGTAGCAGTAGTAGTAGGAGTAGTAGTGGGGGTAGTAGCAGCAGGAGCAGGAGTAGTAGCAGTAATCAGAGTTGTAATATGAGTAGGAGTAGGAGTAGAAGTAGTAGGAGTAGTAGTAGTAGTAGCAGGAGTAGTAGCAGTGGTAGTAGTAGGAGTCCTAGTTTTAGTAGTACAAGTAGCAGGAGTGGTAGTAGTATGGTAGTAGGAGTAGGAGTATTTACACTGGTAGAAATAGTAGCAGCAGCAGTAGTAGTAGTAGTAGTGGTAGTGGTAGTAGGAGTGGTAGTAGAAGCAGTAGTAGTAGGAGTAGTAGTGGGAGTAATAGCAGTAGGAGCAGGAGTAGTAGGAGTAGTCGGAGTTGTAATATGAGTAGGAGTAGGAGTAGAAGTAGTAGGAGTAGTAGTAGTAGTAGTAGTAGTAGTAGTAGCAGTAGTAGTAGGAGCAGTGGGAGGAGTAAGAGTAGTTTTTAAGGTAGCCCTAGTTAAAGTATGTACCTAAATAGGAGTAGTAGTAGTAGTAGTAGTAGTAGTAGTAGTACTAGTACTAGTAGAAGGAGGCGTAGTAGGAGTACTAGTATTAGGTCTACAAGTAGCAGGAGTTGTGGTAGCATGGTAGGAGTAGTAGGAGTATTTACACTGGTAAACATAGGAGCAGCAGCAGTAGTAGTAGTAATAGTAGTAGTAGTGGTAGTAGGAGTGGTAGTAGTAGCAGTAGTAGGAGGAGTAGAAGTAGTAGGAGTAGGAGTAGTAGTAGTAGGAGCAGGAGTAGTAGGAGTAGTCGGAGTATTAATATGAGTAGTAGTAGGAGTAGAAGTAGTAAGAGTAGTAGTAGTAAAAGTAGTAGTAGTAGTAGGAGTGGTAGTAGAGTAGCAGTAGGAGTAGTAGGAGCAGCAGTAGTAGTATCAGTAGTAGTTGAAGTAGTAGTAGTAGTAGTAGTAGTAGTAGTAGTAGTAGTTTTAGTAGTAGTAGGAGTAGTAGTAGGAGTAGTAGGAGTAGTAGTAGTAGTAGGAGTAGGAGTAGAAGTAGTAGGAGTAGTAGTAGTAGAAGTAGTAGTAGTAGTAGTAGTAGTAGGAGTGGTAGGAGTAGGAGTGGTATATTGATTAGTCTTAGTTGTAGTATGTACCCTAGTAGGACTAGTAGCAGTAGTAGTTGTAGTAGTAGTAGGAGTAGCAGTAGGAGTAGTAGGAGCAGCAGTTGTAGTAGCAGTAGTAGTTGAAGTAGTAGTAGTAGTAGTAGTAGTAGTAGTAGGAGTAGTAGGAGTAGTAGTAGTAGTAGTAGTACGAGTAGGAGTAGTAAGAGTAGGAGCAGGAGTAGTTGGAGTAGTCGGAGTAGTAATATGAGTAGTAGTAGGAGTAGCACTAGTAGCAGTAGTAGTGGCCGTAATAGAAGTAGTAGTAGTAGTAGTAGTAGTAGGAGTGGTAGGAGTAGGAGTAGTATTTAGAGTAGGCCCAGGCGTAGTATGTATCCTAGTAGAAGTAGTAGCAGTAGTAGTTGAAGTAGGAGTAGTAGTAGTAGTAGTAGGAGTAGTAGTAGTAGTCAGAGTTGTAATATGAGTAGGAGTAGGAGTAGAAGTAGTAGGAGTAGTAGTAGTAGTAGCAGGAGTAGTAGTAGTGGCAGTAGTAGTAGTCCTAGTTTTAGTAGTACAAGTAGCAGGAGTGGTAGTAGTATGGTAGTAGGAGTAGGAGTATTTACACTGGTAGAAATAGTAGCAGCAGCAGTAGTAGTAGTAGTAGTAGTAGTAGTAGTGGTAGTTTTAGTAGTAGTAGGAGTAGTAGTAGGAGTAGTAGGAGTAGTAGTAGTAGTAGGAGTAGGAGTAGAAGTAGTAGGAGTAGTAGTAGTAGAAGTAGTAGTAGTAGTAGTAGGAGTGGTAGGAGTAGGAGTGGTATATTGATTAGTCTTAGTTGTAGTATGTACCCTAGTAGGACTAGTAGCAGTAGTAGTTGTAGTAGTAGTAGGAGTAGCAGTAGGAGTAGTAGGAGCAGCAGTTGTAGTAGCAGTAGTAGTTGAAGTAGTAGTAGTAGGAGTAGTAGTAGTAGTAGTAGGAGTAGTAGTAGTAGTAGTAGTAGTAGTAGTACGAGTAGGAGTAGTAAGAGTAGGAGCAGGAGTAGTTGGAGTAGTCGGAGTAGTAATATGAGTAGTAGTAGGAGTAGCACTAGTAGCAGTAGTAGTGGCCGTAATAGAAGTAGTAGTAGTAGTAGTAGTAGTAGTAGTAGTAGTAGGAGTGGTAGGAGTAGGAGTAGTATTTACAGTAGGCCCAGGCGTAGTATGTATCCTAGTAGAAGTAGTAGCAGTAGTAGTTGAAGTAGGAGTAGTAGTAGTAGTAGTAGGAGTAGTAGTAGTAGTCAGAGTTGTAATATGAGTAGGAGTAGGAGTAGAAGTAGTAGGAGTAGTAGTAGTAGTAGCAGGAGTAGTAGTAGTGGCAGTAGTAGTAGTCCTAGTTTTAGTAGTACAAGTAGCAGGAGTGGTAGTAGTATGGTAGTAGGAGTAGGAGTATTTACACTGGTAGAAATAGTAGCAGCAGCAGTAGTAGTAGTAGTAGTAGTAGTAGTAGTGGTAGTAGGAGTGGTAGTAGAAGCAGTAGTAGTAGGAGTAGTAGTGGGAGTAGTAGCAGTAGGAGCACGAGTAGTAGGAGTAGTCGGAGTTGTAATATGAGTAGGAGTAGGAGTAGAAGTAGTAGGAGTAGTAGTAGGAGTAGTAGTAGTAGTAGTACTAGTACTAGTAGAAGGAGGCGTAGTAGGAGTACTAGTTTTAGTTATACAAGTAGCAGGAGTTGTGGTAGCATGGTAGGAGTAGTAGGAGTATTTACACTGATAAACATAGGAGCAGCAGCAGTAGTAGTAGTAATAGTAGTAGTAGTGGTAGTAGGAGTGGTAGTAGTAGCAGTAGTAGGAGGAGTAGAAGTAGTAGGAGTAGGAGTAGTAGTAGTAGGAGCAGGAGTAGTAGGAGTAGTCGGAGTAGAAACATGAGTAGTAGTAGGAGTAGAAGTAGTAGGAGTAGTAGTAGTAGAAGTAGTAGTAGTAGTAGGAGTGGTAGTAGGAGTAGCAGTAGGAGTAGTAGGAGCAGCAGTAGTAGTATCAGTAGTAGTTGAAGTAGTAGTAGTAGTAGTAGTAGTAGTAGTTTTAGTAGTAGTAGGAGTAGTAGTAGGAGTAGTAGGAGTAGTAGTGGTAGTAGGAGTAGGAGTAGAAGTAGTAGGAGTAGTAGGAGTAGAAGTAGTAGTAGTAGTAGTAGTAGTAGTAGGAGTGGTAAGAGTAGGAGTGGTATATTGATTAGTCTTAGTTGTAGTATGTACCCGAGTAGGACTAGTAGCAGTAGTAGTTGTAGTAGTAGTAGGAGTAGCAGTAGGAGTAGTAGGAGCAGCAGTTGTAGTAGCAGTAGTAGTTGAAGTAGTAGTAGTAGTAGTAGTAGTAGTAGTAGGAGTAGTAGTAGTAGTAGTAGTAGTAGTAGTAGTAGTACGAGTAGGAGTAGTAAGAGTAGGAGCAGGAGTAGTTGGAGTAGTCGGAGTAGTAATATGAGTAGTAGTAGGAGTAGCACTGGTAGCAGTAGTAGTGGCCGTAATAGAAGTAGTAGTAGTAGTAGTAGTAGTAGTAGGAGTGGTAGGAGTAGGAGTAGTATTTAGAGTAGGCCCAGGCGTAGTATGTATCCTAGTAGAAGTAGTAGCAGTAGTAGTTGAAGTAGGAGTAGTAGTAGTAGTAGTAGTAGTAGGAGTAGTAGCAGTAGTCAGAGTTGTAATATGAGTAGGAGTAGGAGTAGAAGTAGTAGGAGTAGTAGTAGTAGTAGCAGGAGTAGTAGTAGTGGTAGTAGTAGTAGTCCTAGTTTTAGTAGTACAAGTAGCAGGAGTGGTAGTATTATGGTAGTAGGAGTAGGAGTATTTACACTGGAAGAAATAGTAGCAGCAGCAGTAGTAGTAGTAGTAGTAGTAGTAGTAGTAGTGGTAGTAGGAGTGGTAGTAGAAGCAGTAGTAGTAGGAGTAGTAGTGGGAGTAGTAGCAGTAGGAGCAGGAGTAGTAGGAGTAGTCGGAGTTGTAATATGAGTAGGAGTAGGATTAGAAGTAGTAGGAGTAGTAGTAGTAGTAGTAGTAGTAGTAGTAGTAGTAGTAGCAGTAGTAGTAGGAGCAGTGGTAGCAAAAGTAGTAGTAGGAGTGAGAGGAGTAGGAGTAGTTTTTAAAGTAGCCCTAGTTAAAGTATGTACCTAAATAGGAGTAGTAGTAGTAGTAGTAGTAGTAGTAGTAGTAGTAGTAGTAGTAGTAGTAGTAGTAGTGGTAGTAGGAGTGGTAGTAGAAGCAGTAGTAGTAGGAGTAGTAGTGGGAGTAGTAGCAGTAGGAGCAGGAGTAGTAGGAGTAGTCGGAGTTGTAATATGAGTAGGAGTAGGAGTAGAAGTAGTAGGAGTAGTAGTAGTAGTAGTAGTAGTAGTAGTAGTAGTAGTAGTAGTAGTAGTAGTAGCAGTAGTAGTAGGAGCAGTGGTAGCAAAAGTAGTAGTAGGAGTGAGAGGAGTAGGAGTAGTTTTTAAAGTAGCCCTAGTTAAAGTATGTACCTAAATAGGAGTAGTAGTAGTAGTAGTAGTAGTAGTAGTAGTAGTACTAGTAGAAGGAGGCGTAGTAGGAGTACTAGTTTTAGTTCTACAAGTAGCAGGAGTTGTGGTAGCATGGTAGGAGTAGTAGGAGTATTTACACTGGTA